>CM062811.1:468212745-468683975 GCA_031772625.1 Pinus tabuliformis
AAAACAAATGTTAGTTGCAATTGACGGCATAGAGTTTAATGGATACTCAGTTCGGCATCTGCAAAAAAACATGGTATTCCTCCTCATCAATACATTATTGGATAAATGGACTGACTCATACAAAACGTAGAGGGCCTCTTACAGTTATGACTGAGGAGGAGGAGGCAGAGGTGGTTGAGTGGTGTAAAGAGATGGCCCAACTGGGACATGGGCTAGAGTTGATACAACTCCAATCAACAATTGCTCAAATCTGTCAGGGGAGGCCAAACCCATTCAAAGATGGGTTTCCTGGTAAATCATGGTGGTTTGGGTTTAAAAAAAGGCATCCAGAACTTGTATTGCGTACTGCTGAGGGCCTTGACAGAGACAGAGCATTAAATTTGCGCCCTGTAGTTGTGCAAAAGTTCTATGACACACTTTCTAGTGCTTACGATAAAAATTCTTATGGAGCAGACCATATATGGAACTGTGATGAAACAGGTTTACAGGCAGGGAGGAATTGTGGCATGCGGATAATTGCCAAGAGGGGAGCCGAATGTGCCAAAAATTTTGCCCAAAGAGCAGGGAGTGGATAACTATTTTATGTTGTGTTAATGCAATTGGTACTTCAATCCCAGGATTTTATCTATTCAAGGTAAAAATCAACTGAAAAACTATATACAGAACTGTGAACCAGGTGCATGCATGGCTGCACATCCCCATGCATGGATGACTAAAGAACTGTTTCTAAGTTGGCTTTTTCACTATGCTGCATCGGTACTAGGTGGCGTCTCGCCTAATAACAGACACCTTTTGACATTAGATGGCCATGGGAACCACATGGCTGTACAAACAATTGAGGAAGCAAACAATTTAGGCATCGACCTGTTGACATTGCCCGATCATACCACTCATAGGCTACAACCCCTTGATGTTAGTGTGTTTGGCCCTTTCAAGAACTATTTCAGGTCGGAGCGTGCTGCATGGATGGCAAAGAATCCAGGGGTTGAGGTGAAAAGGTTTGAGCTAGTAGAGCTTGCAAGTAAAGCTTTTAAAAGGGCTTTGACACCATCAAATATCAAGGTTGGATTTAGGAGGACAGGAATCTGGCCACTGAACTATGATGCTCTTATGCATGATACTGGTTGTAGCCAAGCGTTTCATGTGGATGGTCAGGAAGAAGGGAATGTCCAAACAGGTGTTGAAGTGCAAGAAGTAGATGACCAAGATGATGTTGTTGCATCTGGTAATATGATTTCCCTGTCTCAAGGACACTTATATGCTGAAGATGATGAAACTGTATGTGAAACACAATATAACAATGAACAAATTCCTAGTAACATGGAGATTGTTCCACCAACTCAAGAACATGAAATTCCTGTTGCTGATATTGCTAATGATATTGTTGAACATGCAGTTGACAATGACCAATTGACATTGCCAAGCCAAGTAACCCCACCTTCATGGCTAGCAGAAGCAATGATCAATATGAATGCACATAGTGTCTCAGCAACCAATGAAGAAAGCATGAACATGCCCTCACAACCAGCAGAATTGAACAGTGAAATTGTTCATTTTTTTGTGGACAATAGATCAATGGAAGAAGATGAAGGACATAATGAGGCATCAAATGAAGATAATGATATGGTTCAATCAGTTCCAATAGATACTGAAAGGGAAGTACCAAACAATGACATGCAGGTGGGAGGGGTGGAGAAGACACTTGGACGGTTCCTAAAGCTACCAGTAGAGAGAGTATCAATGAAAAAAAAGCAAGGTGCACCGGGTAGTCTTCGTCTGGGCCGAAGCTCACAGTTACTCACCTCAGAGGACTATATAAACCTGTTAGTTGAGTCAGAAAAAAAGAAATTTGAAATGCAAGAATTAAAACAGAAAAAGAAGGATATAGTCAAGGAGAAGAAGGCAGCAAGGATTGTTGCAGCACAACGTCAAGCAGAAGAAAGGATTGAAAGAGATAAAGCAAGGCAAGTTAAGGACCAACAAAAGCAAATGGCAAGACAGGAAAAGGAAAAACGAAAGGCACAACAAATGCTTGAAAATGAACAAGGGATGATCAACGATACAAGAATAGCTGATGACTAGGATTATTTCAAACTCATTGGACTCCATTTCAGATAATACACCATTATTCCAAGATCTCATAAACATTCAAGTGCCCCACTATCAAACTGAGGGTTTACCCACTTGCCTTGTTCCTACCAGAGCTGGTGTTAATTCTTTGTATGCTCATTACACACCTCCACTTAATGCAGGGGTTAGTAGTGCAAATGTGAGGTATGGGTACTCAGTACCTCCATGGTTGGAAGCTGCAAATTGGAATCAATCATATGGCATCAATCAACCATTTCCTAATCAGCCCTTGACTGGTAGGCCAACCTACCTGGCTCAAGAAGGTAACTCGGGGAGTTTTGGCACTCAAGATTCTCAGGGCCATAAAGAATAGGGGTGTCATATGTTTTTGGTTCTAACCACATTATGATGTGGATTTTGGATGGATTGTATCTTTTCCTTGGCACATAAACATTTTGGCTTACAACACTAGATTGTATCTTTTTCTTGTCATAGAAATATTTTGGCTTACAACACTAGATTGTATCTTTTTCTTGTCCCAAGAAACATTTTGGCTAACAACCTAGTAGTGATTTCTTGTGGCAACCTAACTGTGTGTTGATAAGAAATTTTCAATGGAATATGTCTTTCTGTAAAATATTAATTATGATAAAACTGTTTCTATAAGTTATTCTGTGCGCCCTCCCTGCCACGTCAGAAAACCACACATAAAAGCACATGGAGCCGGTACAACACCCGCCCACCATGGAGCTCAAGTGTTGGCCATCATATCATCGCATAAACCTTTGTGTTCGCGCCATTTCACAGGTTTGTTTGGGGTCATTGCTGCGATGTTTGGGAATTCAATAATAACATTTCAAGTTGCATATGAAAAAGGCTAAATACAGAAATCAAATGACCAAACAGTCTTATTATGATTGAGAGCACTCATTATCAAGTTGAGTATGAAAAAGGCTAAATACATAAACCAATGAGGAGGCAATCTACCTCATAATAAGTTTTATTAAATGTGAAAAAGCCACTAATAATTTTATTGATTGAGGGGACACTTGAGAAATTGAGAGCACTCATTATCAAGTTGCATATGAAAAAGGCTAAATACAGAAATCAAATGACCAGACAATCTTATTATGATTGAGAGCACTCATTATCAAGTTGAGTATGAAAAATGCTAAATACAGAAATCAATGAGGAGGCAATGTACCTCATAATAAGTTTTATTAAATGTGAAAAAGCCACTAATAATTTTATTCATTGAGGGGACACTTGAGAAATTGAGAGCACTCATTATCAAGTTGCTCTCATTATCAAGTTGAGTATGAAAAAGGCTAAATAAGTGGACCGTTATCTAAAGGAACATCATTCAACTTGATAGCTCATGCTTCAACCATAATGCTTACAAAGCAATTTCTACCCATTGTATTATGTAATAGCTAGTCAGTGAACCCCAAGACGGGTTGGAAACAGAGGCTGCTTCAGATATTCACACAATGGATAAACTATTATATCATATACTAATATACATTAGAACTTTGAAGTGAACAACTGAATCAGCGGGACCTAGGAATAAGTCATATTTGCTCATTTACATGATCCACATCCCTAATTAAATTAAAATGAAAAGTAAGGCCACTGAATGTGCAAGCCCCATTCTTGGGAGCAATTGGAGGTATGACATTGTTCGTTGGAAGTGAAGGAGGGAGAAGTATAGCTTTGTCCACTCAACTCCCTCACAAACAGATGGAAACCCTAAGACATATACTCTTGATCATCCTGTATTGAACATTCTTTTGATTTCTATATGTGGTTCCATATTAATATGTCTCGGTTCTTCTACTTAGTGGACAGTTCGCACCTCAATGGCTCAATGGCTTTTCATGTGGTCAATAAATTTTGACATCAGATGTTAGGAGAGATGGGTTTGACACTCAACCCATTAATCTTTGGATGATCTTTTCTCTAAGAGCATTTTATACATTGTATTTTTTATGCCTTCGATCTCAACATTGAAGGCATCAAATTTGTAGCACTGTACAAAGCTCTAAACTCACTTATGGCTCCAATAAGTGGACCGTTATCTAAAGGAACATCATTCAACTTGATAGCTCATGCTTCAACCATAATGCTTACAAAGCAATTTATACCCATTGTATTCTGTAATAGCTAGTCAGTGAACCCCAAGACGGGCTGGAAATAGAGACTACTTCAGATATTCACACAATGAGTAAACTATTATATCATATACTAATATACATTAGAACTTTGAAGTGAACAACTGAATCAGCGGGACCTAGGAATAAGTCATATTTGCTCATTTACATGATCCACATCCTTAATTAAATTAAAATGAAAAGTCACTGATACAGTAAGGTTTTATCGTTGGACCCCGAGAAGGGTTAGTTATTGAAATGCATTTTATGTATGAGAACATAATTCATTACTAAAAATATTTATTCTCTTATCTCTGTAACCATCAGTAACCGCTTTTGGAATCGACTGTAAAATGTGTGAAATTTTTTTTTCAGAGAAAAAATCATCACAGATTATATTGACAATATAAAAAACATCATAAGATACAAAAGGGTGGCATATGACAGCCACTGTCCGAGACATCTCGAGGAAAGGAAAATGTCAGAGGTCCGAAAAGGCACCATGTACAGAAAGACAAATACATCAGCATGGAAACAAAAAGGACTGTGTATACAGGATATCCATATTGCAAAACATATACATCAGGTTCAGGAAAATAGCAAAAAGCATCAAAATTAATAACCAGGAGTAACAAATTCCAGAAACGAACAGGACTTCTCTTCCTCCATAGTTAAATAACTGCAATGGTAGACTTATACTGCCCCATACATATGGCCATTAAAGAATTTGTTATTTTCAGCTTAACCAAAAAAACCCCAAATTTGCTTAAACTGTAAATATACTCAAATTAGTCAATTGAGAGCAGTGTCAGCATGGAAACAAAAAGGACTGTGTATACAGGATATCCATATTGCAAAACATATACATCAAGTTCAGGAAAATAGGAAAAAGCACCAAAATTAATAAGCAGGAGTAACAAATTCCAGAAACGAACAGGACTTGTCTTCCTCCATAGTTAAATAACTACAATGGTAGACTTATACTGCCCCATAGATATGGCTATTAAAGAATTTGTTATTTTCAGCGCAACCAAAAAAACCCCAAATTTTCTTAAACTGTAAATATACTCAAATTAGTCAATTGAGAGCAGCGTCAGCATGGAAACAAAAAGGACTGTGTATACAGGATATCCATATTGCAAAACATATACATCAGGTTCAGGAAAATAGCAAAAAGCACTAAAATTAATAACCAGGAGTAACAAATTCCAGAAACGAACATGACTTCTCTTCCTCCATAGTTAAATAACTGCAATGGTAGACTTATACTGCCCCATACATATGGCCATTAAAGAATTTGTTATTTTCAGCGCAACCAAACAAACCCCAAATTTGCTTAAACTGTAAATATACTCAAATTAGTCAATTGAGAGCAGCGATAGAGGGTTTCGAGGCTTCATTTCAAATACAAAGAGTGAAGTTCCTGACAGAAGCTTTCACGGACGAGGTGAAGACAAGTTATGCAAGTCAATTGAGAGCAACGACAGAGGGTTTCGAGGGTTAGTTTGGGGTCATTGCTGCGATGTTCCATTTTCCCTTTGTCTTTCTGCTCGGGGTCGGTTGTGGGGTGAAGCCCTCCACCAAGGATGGCACGGGACGGCCGAGGATAGCACGGGACGACCTAGGATAACAGCGAAAACAACAAAAATAACAGCGAGGGCACGGGACGGCGAGGATAGCACGGGACGACCTAGGATAACAGCGAAAACAACAAAAATAACAGCGAAAACAATGAAATTTCAGATAAACCCTAAACCTTCAACAACAAACAGCATCAAAATATCCCATAAACCCTAAACCCTCAAAAAAATCCTCAAAAAAATGCCATAAAATGCCATAGAAAGTTTACAAAATATCCAAAAATAGAGATGCTTGTGTTGAAAAACACAGAGAATGCTGGTAGGATTAAAATCCTACCGGATACATGGTCGCCGACCTTCCCCACCTTCCCCGGAGCTCGCCAGACCTTCTCCATAGCTGCAACGACCTTTTCCACACCTGAAACAAGAAGAAAAATATACATTAGGGAACAGAAAACCAAAAAAACACCACCACAAAACAACAAATTAACAGCAAAACACCATTTGACCTCGAGCTCAGTAAAACAGCGACCGACTCCTCCCCAAACAACAAAATCGCTGAATAAGACTAGCAACAGAGAAATGCTAAACAACTGGCATTCCAGAACGACCAAGAAATCCAGGCGGAAAAGCACAAGAAAAGAAGAAGCGATGTGTCAACCACAAACCCTGAAACTCCAGCAAACATTTGCACCAGCACCTGCATACCAGGCGAAGCGCGCAGGTCCACAAACCCTGTCAACCGAACAAATGCCTCAAACAACACACTAATAAACGACGAAGCGCGTAGGTTCCGGGGCCGTCCTGCGCCATCTTCGGCGGGGGGCTTCGCCCAACAACCGGCCCCGAGCAGAAAGACAAAGGGAAAATGGAACACGTAGCAATAAAAACAAGCAACCCCAAACGAACCTGTGAAATGTGAACACAAAGTTTTATGGGTTGATACGGTAGCCAACACATGGAGCTCCACGATGGATAGGTGTCGTACCGGCTCCATGTGCTTTTACGCATGGTTTTCTGACGTGGCAGGGAGGGCGCACATGTAATGGCGACCCTCCCATATTTTGTACTTGATTTTGAATTTTTTATGAATTTTTAAAAAATGAATTTATTTATTAGTTTAATTAGAAAATGTATCTATTAGATTTATTTTAAAATTTAAAATAAAAATCTCAAATATGTAATTTTCATGGTTTTAAACATTTAATACATTCATAAGTGAATTTAGGTTTGGGCCTTTTAGATGTGCCAGTATGAAAATTCCATCTTGAGTTTTTTTTTAGCTCTTAAAGTGTTGCTTAAAGAGCTCTATCCCTTTTACATGGTAAAAATTTATGAATTTCTTAAAAATGAATATCTTCATGTATTACTATTATTTAAAATATTAGACTTTTTTCATATTTTTATTTAAAAATAAAAATAAATTTATTTTATTTATAAATTTCTAATTTAATCCATTCCATTTAAAAAATTAAAATAAAGTAATTTTAAATCTATATTTAAATAAAAATATAGAAAAATTATGTTTTATAAATTTCTCATTTAATCCATCCCATTCTAAAAATTAAAATAAAATAAATTTAAATCTATCTTTGATCTTATTGGTTTAAAGACCCTGCACTCAAATCCTAAATACCCATTAGCTTTTTGGAAATAGGATGCTCTCCCAAATTAATATACTTCTCGTGGTTGGTGTTCCACAATAAAAATCTGGGAGAATCTGAAGAAAAGGAAGTGGCATGGGCCGAGCAGATGCCAAATGTGCGAATCAGAAGAGGAAACCAATTTTCATATGTTCTTCCAATGCCAATCTATTCAGCAAATATGGCATGATTTGGCAATATTATATGGCTTCGCTCTTGTTTCTTATGCTTCAACACATGCAACTTTTGAATGGTGGAGTGGGCAGAGAGATTCATGGAGATCTTTCATTATTATCGTCCTATGGTGTGCATGGAGGTGGAGGAACAGAAAAATCTTCAAAGAAGTGAAAGAGCCTCTCAAGGATATTTTACAACATATCATATCCATCTATGATTCTGTTCAGAAAAAGCAACCCAAATCGAAACCTGTCAACAAAATGTGCAAGAAGATTTTCTCTCTAGGACCCCAAGGGGCTTTTTTGATGGCGCTGCTCAGCAAAACTCTGGTGGCTGCGGGATACACATTATAATGGATGAGAATCTTCAATATTGTATTTCTGGGAATGTAGGTAAGGGCACTAATAGCATGGCTGAGGCGAGGGCCCTTGCAGGGTCTTCTTGCTTTCTGTATTTTTTTTGATATACAGCCCATTTCAATTTTTGGGGACTCCAAGATCATGGTCAATCATGTCAAAGGAACATGCCATATCAGGAGCCCACACCTCGCAGATTGGATGGACATGATTATGTTTTTTGGGGACTTATGAGAGATTGCTCCATTCAACACATTTTCAGGGTTCAGAACCAACAAGCGGACATCGTGTCAAAGGAGGGTCTTCTACTAGGAACAGGTACCTGGTCCATGAAGGTAATATATGGCGAGGAATCCTTTATCATACAGGATTTCTCTATCCCTGGCTTTTAATCTCCTTTCATTATCTTCAAGTCTGCTATTTTCATCCTTTTTGTTTTATCATGGCATATGTATGGTATATGAATAATTTTAAACAATCTCTGAATTTCATCCCAGAATCTGCATGTGGTGTATAATCATCTTGTAACTGTTTTTGATGTGCAGCAACACAAATCGCCTTTTCCTTCATAGAGAGACTCATCCTCTAGTTTTTGTTCCTTATATATTAGACTTTCCAGCGTCAAAAGCTTGACAATGTACTATCTAGAACCTTTATATAGTCTCGATATAATACAATTATGCTTTTTCTTTCCGAAATTTTTTTCTCATTTACTCCATCTCATTCTAAAGATTATTCTAAAGATTAAAATAAATTGTACCTCTTCGAAAACAAATCATAACTATCTCATTCTAAAGATTAAAATAAATTGCACCTCTTCGAAAACACATCATAACTATTTGAAATGCCGTACATGAAACCCTCACATGTTTGACACTTTCTTTTGAAATATGAGTGGTTGATTTTAGTAATAAAGATCGGACGGATAAACGGGATGAGTAAAAATGTTACCATTTTTTCATTTTAAATAAATTACAAAAGATATGTTAGTAAATGTGTTAGTAAATGTGTGAGCATTCATGTAATGGTGTAGTTGTTTATAGAGAAAAGGATTTTCTTCTATTAACGTCCACATTCATACATAAAAACAGTTCATCAACTCTGATTCGGTAGCAGATCTTTTGACTATTTTAGCCTCCAAAGGACCATAGCTGGCAGTCTAATGAACACTTGGCAGCCAAGAGATTCTGAAAATGATTCTAACAACCCCAGCGACACCTATAACTCAAAACACTTTGCAACTTGTCTATTTTTAAGCTCATCATTATGACTGTATCATATTTCATTTGACAGCACACTAGGAAGTAGTTTAAAGATTATTTTTGTTGTTTAAGCAAGACTCTTGTAATTTGAGGAGGTTCAGACATGAAGGCTAGACTCCTTGGCACTTTTGTATTAGTTTTACAGATATTAATAAAGATTGTTTAAGATAAGAGGTACTTGATTTTGACATAAATATTAATGTGATGGTATTTTTTTTAATGGTTATGTGTTTTCTTTCTCATTGAATTTATTGAATGTATTATCTTCTAGTATTTTGAATAAAGTTAAATGAAATAGAATTTATATATTTAGAAGCTTTATTTCATATATTCAAACGCTTTCACTTTTGTCTTTTATTGTAGAATTCACCCTTGTTTGGTGCTCTACTGTACTAGATTGTTTTCTCCATTCAACTTTCAGCGAAATATGTCGTTATGTCTAAGAAAGTGATGCCTATCTTGCTTTTGTCAATCATTGATCATACAACCAGTGCCTTCCATATTTTTTTAATTTTCATGTACCTAACTCTATCACCTAATGGACTGTCTCTCTCTTGCCCAACCAAACCCCATTTCAACATAACCCTACTGAAGATCTAGCCATTATTTGAATATATAACTAGTGCCTAAACTTAGTGATTAGGTTGTCAGAAAGATTCCTCTCTAGATTGAAGGGGTTAGCCTTCAATCTACAAGATTGGTTTGAAAAGCATACCTTAGGAATTTCTCTCTCATAGCCAAGAAAACGTTTTGAGTGTTAGCATCTTGGCGACCACGCTGGGGAAGAGCGACTCATCTTCCTAGAACCTATTACTATTGTTTCAGATCTGATTCCTGATGGTGGACAGAAATCATACACATAAGAGAGGTTGTACATCATTCACCTTGTGACTCCATTGTCAGCGAGATCCAGAATTGAAAGTGTCACTGGCGACTCCACAATACGAAGATGGCTTCCATGGAGGCTTATAGATCTATGAGGTATGCTCCCATGAACTGCTTTCATGTTCCTGGTTACCCAAACTATTTGCCTCACATAGACAGGCAAACTTATCTCCCAAAGTTTAGTGATCAAGAAGGAGATAAGTTTGTTCTACATTTAATCAAGTTTCATAGACATATACATAATCTTGGGATTAAGTTTCATGAGGATTGTTTAATGAAAATGTTTATCGCTACCTTGGTAGACAAAACTAGATCATGATATGAGGGTTTAAAACTAGGTAGCTTATACTCTCTTAAAGATTTCTACACAGTATTATACTCTCTTAAAGATTTCTACACAGTATTCACTGAGTATAATGGGGAGTCTCATCCTTTTTTTTGTCACTATTCCAAAATTGTTGTGAATATTGTGAAGACTTTATTCAGTACTTATAATATGTTTATGGTGACAAGGAGCTTATTGATGAGGAAATCATAGAAGGTCTTTGTTTCGCCCCTTGATTATAGATGAGAAAGAGAAGAACCCTATTATTCATTTTCCTTCCCTAAATATTAAGGAGATCCAATTAGTTTTGAAAATTTTAAATGATGAAGACAAGCATGAAAATTTTCAAGAATCTCTACTTTAAGAAGAAGCTTGTAAAAAACAAAATTTTGAAAACTGAAAACATTAGGCAATTAACTATTTCATGATGAAAATTACCCACATGGGCAAGGAAATGATGTCCAAGAAGTTGTTTTCCTTAATTCTTTTCAAATTCAAAATCATATTGTTCCTATTGAAGCACTTGAAAATTCATTTTTCAGAAATATTTGAGCCACATGAGGAATCAATTATAGAAGTAGTGGTTGCTTCATTTGAAGTTGTCCATGAGCATTCAGAACATTTTTTGTGAATGATGTGAATGAAGACATAATCAAGAAAACTATTATTATTCCATCTGAAAATCAGCATGAGGTTTCTACAAAGACATGAAACAAAAAACATTAAAGGATGAAGTTTGTCTTTTCAATTTTGCTCATTAAAAAGAGAAGATCCTTCATGATTTTGAAGATCCTTTGGCAATTCTGTTGGAATCATTAGCAAAACTGGATTTTGTGTTGTTTATGGATTATGCATATCAAGTTCACCTGGAGTTTGAGTTACCAGGTTTAAAAAATGAGAGCAAAAATAAATCAAACAACCATTTCTTTTCATGGTTACATTGGATTTTTGATATCACTTGACTTTGCAGAGATGTTTTAACAGGTTAGCGTAGGATGGGGTGCGAATAAGCTCATAGTTTGAGCATTTCTTACACGATTTTTCAGTTGCAGAATGTAAAGGTTACAAAGGTCATTTTGTAGGGTTACAGTTGGGAACAACCCAATGGATCGGGCACATGGTCTACATGTTCTTTATTGCCTCCGGGGAGACAATATCCCCATTGGAGCTAGTTGTTAGCACTATGAAAAAAATTTGCAAGCTCATGGGCACTGCCAAGTAATTTCATAGCGCCACTTTCACCAAGCCAGAAACAGGGAATGAGGAACAACAAGTTGATTACTGGTGTGATAAAATAAAAGTCGTGTGCTTGGCAATCAAGAAATTACTGGTTTGATAAAATAAAAGTCGTGTGCTTGGCAAACAATAAAATGTTTCTTGAGCTAATTTTGGCTCTCGAGTTTTTGACAGGGGTTTTTACCTCTTAGGGCCACGAGCTAAGTCCATAAGCCAACTTATCAACATAAGAATCTACACCAAACATCAACACAACATTTACAGGCTTTCGTTCAAGTGCCAAGTCAAGCCACGAGGGAGGATTCCACAAGGGCTGCAAGTATGTGCACAAAGTGTTTAATAGTATTGAAGGTGTTGGAGTATATACATGCATATAAATCAATTCCTCCCTTCCATGTGGGATAAACTCCACAATATATATATATATATATATATATATATATATATATATATGTGGAGTTTATCCCACATGGAAGGGAGGAATTGATTTATATGCATGTATATACTCCAACACCGCACACAGAACACCCAAAAGGAAAATCGCTAGGTATTATTTGATAGCCAAATGGCATAGAAACATTTAAAAATATGGAAACATGATTATCAGCATGGAATGACGCTTGTTCCAGAGGAAGAATTGCAGGAATAAGAAGTTGCAAAACCACAAATTTGTGGAAAGGAGCAGAACATATTTTATCCATTGACATGGAATTCTAGGGCATTGAAGTGAAGCATGGAAGGCCTTTGGCATGCGATCCAAGGGATGGAACTAGACTTGGATTAGATTTGGGGTTTGCGAAATATTTCAAGCTCTCTCATACATCTCAACCTGGGAGTGTTTTATTCTCTGGGTACACTACTGTTAGTTATGAAGCCTGATCCTAAGTCATTAATAAAGCAACAATAATTATTCACACCTATTGGAGGTCAAAATCCCGATATCATGATAAGAATTACAAGAGGCCAGAGTATGACATATAAATATGTAATTCAAGCTTGAATGAACTCAGAACATTCACTGCCAATCTGGTTTCATTGAGTTTTCAAGAATTTTCTATTGAAAGACAATTGATGTTGTCACTTTTTCTAGCACATGTAGCACAGGTGCTTCAGGACATATATAAAGATTCCTAGATACAACCTCTGGGTTGATTGTAGACTAGTGCCTAGGACATCTGAAAGAGAGAAGTGCATTTAGGATTCTCTTAGGGATTATGTTGAACTCCAATTGTCACGTAGTTTTGAAAGATAATAAAGGGGGGCTTGGTTCAATAGTCTTTCATCAAGGTGAACTCAAGCAGATACATGGATCCAAATACAGGGGGTGAATCACGCTGATCTCAAAGAGGGATGTCTTCTCCTGATGGTCGACACACAACAATGAGCAGCTTAATATTGAAGTTGTAGTAAAGGTGGAGAGGAGGAGGATGAGATAAATGAAGGAAATATATGCATAGGGATGTAAACAAGTCAAAATCCAAAGTAGCAATGTTTCGACAAAAGGATGGAAAGCAGAAGAGATGGAATGACAAGAATTGCGAAACACGAATTAAGGTTTCATGTTCTATAGCTCATGGATACACTTATCACTAATCAGCATATGTAAATTTGTGCTCTTAAAGGTACATAAGTAAATCTTTAAATAACACAGGTACTGTTACTACTTAGCAGCATACATATAACCATGAGAGAATGAGACCGACAACTTCATTACACAATTTTAGTAGAAGAGAAACATACATGAAATGAGATTTACAGAGGGGACAACCTACTACTTACAACCATGATTGGAATCACCAAAGAGTTTCATCAATCCTCAAAATGAGTCCAATATACTAGTCCGTTACATTTAGCCATACATTGCTCGAGTCCCTCATGAACATGCAATTAGAACTAAAGTGGAATCACAAAATTTGGACCGCTGCAAGTGCAGAATCCTAGAAGCTCCATTAGTATTTCTTACCTCTATTTATAAGGAAAGCGAAAGCTTTAGCAATCAATTAAAAAATATCGTAGCCTAAGCTCCCTTTGTCTGATAGACTAGCTGTCTCGGCATGCAAAGGCTATTGCCCAAAATTATTTGATTCGGATTTGATTTCATTCTTGAAAATATAGAAATTACAAAATAAACATAATAATAAGAAAAAGGAAAACAAAATGATGATGGGAGGAAAATATCTCCCAAATGTCCCTGTTATGGCCTCTGCTTAGGCCACGTCTCTACCTCAATGATCCAACCAGTTTGCATGTCGCTTTCGCCTTAATTGTCTGGCTTCACCACTCTCTAGAGTTGGTAGTGATCAATTGTGTTGGCTTGTCATAGAGTAGAAGTGGAGATCGATCTGGCAGTCTTGCATTGTATGACTCAGTGGAGCTCCATGTTGAGGCATTAAGTCTTCCCTGAGCCCCATATTGATTTACCACCGCTCCATGCTTTCATTTAACAATGCAGTTGCTAACCCATACACCTTCAAAGCTCTGTACCATGTTATTGGAATGCGACACGCCTCATAAAATAACCATGGTGTGATATCGGGGATTCTCTAGTATGGGCACTTAACACTGTAAAACATTGCGAAACAACGAGTTTCAATCCACTTAGGCCCCTTTTCTTTGATCCCTTTCAATACTTTTTCTTCATATGACTTGGGGCTATGACTGGGTGCTTAATCAAATATTGGAGCTTGGCAAATCGGGACTTCACACTGAACAGGATTCATGAAACAACAAACATTGATCACCTTTTTTGCTTAGCTATTGGTTCTTCGGCTCTTCCCGTGACCATAGGCCAACCCCTATATCGAAGGTTTTCAATCTAAGATTTCCAATTCAGCGATTTAAATTTGGTGCACAACACTTCACTTCGCCGATCGCTGCACTCCGATCACCTTTTCTACTTAACCCTTGGTTATTTGGCGCTCCTCGTGACTGTAGGCCAGCCCCCCAATCGGAGGTTTTCAATTGGTGATTTCCTTTTGAGGCACAACACGTTGCAACCATCGATCTCCGATGCGTGACATCATTATTTCCACATGGCACTTCCTAAGTGGTGACACATGTCACCTGGATATGTCCCCATCGAACCTGAAAATTCCAATTCAACATGCCACGTGTCCACCATATTGCCACGTCAAGGTGACATGAGCCACCATGCATCCCTTTTCAGAACCAATCATATTCAGCCACATGGCCCACTAAAGGAGAGAAAAAAGGCATGCCCTCTTCTGGTTTTGCAATTGAATTCCTTTGTAAATGCTTCTTTGGACTTTCCTGACGCTTTAACATTAGAGGCTCAATCCTGACGAATTTAATCGCAATCAGAACTTCATGTGACATCGCAACTTTAAAAGGTTGTCACATGTTTGAATGCCGATTGTGATGCGTCAAGCTCTTGATGTTCTAATGCCTTGGACCTCTGATATGCGGGATCGCCAATGTGCAGGATCACAGATGTGCGGGATCGTCGATATGCCGAGACCCAGGATTTTACCCTTAGGCATTTTCTCCTTGTTTTCTAGTTTTCAAAAGGGAAACTTCAATCTATTCTAACTTTATATTCTAGAGTCCACTTGAGGAGTTCACATACAATTGGAAAGACAATTCCAAGAACTATCCATTTGAGGGGGTCCAATTTAGATTTGAGGGCTTTTGTGGCTTGAAAGATGGCTGAAAACTTTTCTGTTCTTTTGTACATTGGTCAGTTGAAAACAAATTTTGCAGTGAGTGACAACATTGGCTCCAACTGGGGACAATGCCTTGCTGGCAAGGTGCTGAGAACCTGTAGACCAGTAGCCTTCACCATTGGGCATGGAGTCAAAAATATAATGAATCTATAAAACCAGAAAAATCTCCATGGAACTTTATTTGCTGGGAGTCCTTTCCTCATCCAACTAAAATGCATAAAAGTAAATTCTAACAACTGGAAAATAAATTCTCAGCTAATGAGCTTATTTATATACAACTCCTACTTATGTACTGGGCATCAATTCACCTAAGTGAGTTCAACCCTCCAATGGTACCAGGTCAGCATTTGGGTGTTGGACCTAATGCCTCCATGCTGCTGGAATTCAAAAATCAAAACAAGTATGCACCTTGAAAAATTTTCTGACAAAATTTTGATATGTGCCCCCAACTTGATTGTTGATGCTTAACTCTTTTAATATCCTCCATGAACCTTCTAATTGGGCTTGGAATTGAGGAATATTGTTGCAGGCCAAAGAAAGATGCCATGTAGTCAGTAATTGGATCATGGACCCGATGAGAGAAAATTACAGCCTCGATTTCTTGAATAGTCCCTTGACCAATATCTTCTTGGTTGGGGTAGCCACTGACACTACTTGGCTCTATTTCTTTATTGATGGGCTTGGAGGGGGAGGGCGACTTCTCTTCTTTGAGGGCTTCAGGCTTAAGGAAAATAGGATCTAAAGGCCCCTTTCCCTTATCAGTTCACTTAGGAGGCTCTAGGGAAGGAGTACCTTCATTTTGATCTTGTCCTCTTGATCTCTTTCCATATGACCTCAGGTAGTATTTCTTGTGCAGCTGAGCTTGCGTGAGATCAACGAACTGTTTACAATAATTATCGATCTCATTGGCTTTCAGCGTTGCATCAATATCCTCCTCCTCTTCATATGCTATGAGTTCTTGTTCTTTATTGGAGAAAGAGGAACATAAGTTTCCCTGAACTTTATTTGCATCTGGTGTCTGTTTCTCCAGATAATATTCTATATATATTAGAGAATGAGTGTGATATTGTTGTTCTTTATTCTCACCTTGCAATATCTATAGGGGAGGCCTTCTATATTGGGGATTTAAACATGGATTAGAAGCCTAGAAGTTATCTCGGTTTATACTTTTTAACTCCAGTTTTGTCAGTCTATAAAAGAAGTTCTTTATTAACCTCTCAATATCTTCTATCTTCTCCTCCATGTCTTGACAGTGTAGTCATCATAGTGTTTACAATTAATATTTAGATAGTGGAGTCGCCATGGTGTTTATAATGAAATTCAGATAGTGGAGTAGCCAAGGTGAGAGATCTTCAACCCACACTTCCCTTTCTCACTTGACATAAGGAATGTAAATATTTGTCATACCTAGGGAAAAATATTCTAATCCGTTCCCCGACAATGACACTAAAAAGATGTTGTCTCTTTTTCTAGCACCTGTAGCACAAGTGCGTTAGGAGATATAGAAATCTTCCTAGAGACAACCTCTGGATTGAGTGTAGACTAGTGCCCAGGACATCTTAAAGGGAGAAGTGCATCTAGGATTATCTGAGGGATTATGTTGAACTCCAATTGTCGCGTAGTTTTGAAAGATAATAAAGGGGGTCTTGGTTCAATAGCCTTTCTATGCAATCCCCACAATCTTGACCTCCCCTTTGTGTCACTGTTGATACAATAACATTATATTTTCAAAATCTATTAATTTTTGACTCAAAAATATCCACCTCGTCCCTTATTATGATGATTCAGTACAAATAAATAAAGGAAGTGACAGACATTCCTTAAAGCATAATATACCGATTTATCTAATTTAAACTCATTCGGAGAAGGGGCTTTAGAATTTTTACCCATTAGAAGCCTCCAACTCAAAACCAGTGAAAACTGCAATATGAGGTAGAACTTGTCTCTAATTTTCAAAAGTTTGAGAGTCGAATGTCATCTTCTTTTCTAGATTGCACAAGGCTTCAACATACAACCCATATTCTCTCCGCATTGGATTGATATTGTAATAAACTGGAATAATGGTAGCCCCCAACTTCGTTACGAGGATGAGCTTGTCTTGATGCCTTTTTAATTCGCTTAAGTTCCATAAATTATTCAGTCACCACAACAATGATGAATGGCACCGCACTGAGTGATCCCATGAAAAATTCATTTGGTGTTTTTTACTATCAGAGAATACAAAGGTGGATGAAATGAAGGCAAGCATGGAAAATGGGTTGCTCACTATGATACTACCAAAATAGCCTGAACCCCAACCTCCTCAACCCAAATCCATTAAAATCTTTGGCTAAGATCTCATTCAGTATGAAGATGTCATACTGGACTTATTGTTGTAGAGTAAAGTTACATATTGTTGTGGAGTAAAGTTACATAATGTGTTGATATGTGTAGTAAGCAGTCCCTCATCTTCCAATTCACACCATAAACACATCCATTTACATCATAGTTGTTGCATTGCTTACATCATGTTTGTATGTATGGTGTGTTTTTCAATAATTTAATAAAATGAGATGCAAGTTCAAGCTTTCGTTGTGCTACATAGAAGGTTCTCGTTAATTATTTGTCATCATTGTTATTCTGTTGTTTTTAGATCGGTATATTACATTTCCAACAAAGAATATCGATGATAAAATGTCTCCCATTTGGTTACATGTTAATATAGTTTCTAATTTTCAATGTTCAGTGCACGGCTTAATGTTGAGTGGCAGCTCATAAGAAGGATTTCATGTTTCATATGTATTCCCATGTTTCTTATGCACATACTTAAAGTTGGTAACCTTTTATAAATACTCGATTTATATCAACGGAGGGTGCAGAGTTTTCAGAGGTTTAGCCTCCGAACATACAAATGGCCAAACTTTCTAATGAGGAAATTGATCATTAAATTATGTTGAGTGGGTCCCAAAAGCAACAACGGAGGGTGCAAAGTTTTCAGAGGTGTTGAGTGGGTCCCAACAATAGAAGTGTAATAGCAGAGTTCGACTTGCCGAACAAACCATATGAAGTTAGTTTGATACTTGCTCATGGTGAGATTTGAGTTTAGCGTTTTTTAGTCCCTGCCATCTGGCATCCGGCAGGGACTATAGTAACCGTTCGGAGCCCAGTTAGCATTAATTTGCAAACTTTTCGTATGTTATTTGCATTTATATTGTAAAGTTTGGAGTTGACTTGAGTTGACTTTACCTTCGCCATCTTATTTGGCCTCTTCCCGAGGCGGAAGAGGCCCGACCATAGCCTAAATTGCTATTTAGGCACAATGAACAGGGCCTGACCGTTAGCGGTTTGCTCTTAATGCTAAGATTAATTGGCTAATGTTTAATGTTATTTCGTATGATATCCGAACGGCATACATATGGTAAGGTTTGTTAGTCCCTGTTGTGCAGGTGTCCGCCATATGGTAAAGGGTTGCATGGCGGGAGGTGTCCGCCTACCGGCTCAGCAGAGGCCCCAATATCAACACCTCTGTGCGCAAAACCCCTCGACAGTTTCATTCTTCTGGTTTTTCTCAGAGCCTCGACAGGGTCCTTGTTCTAGCGAAGGCGGGGGGCCGGAGCACCACTAGAGTCGAAAGCAAAGGTATCACCCGCATTTCACCTAGCCTCCGTTGATCCAATTGATTCAGGTGCATCAGCAGAGGCCCCAATATCAACACCTCTGTGCTCAAAACCCCGTTCTGGTTTTTCTCAGAGCCTCGACAGGGTCTGTTCTGTTCATCTTCGTCCGTGGCCACAGCTATGAAGCCCATCACAGCTTCTGCACAGATCCTTGTGAAATCTACTGCGTGTCTCGTTTCTTCGATGAGACCTTGAGGCGTTTGGGTGTGGTGAATAGTTACGTAAATACCTACGTGCCACAGCTCACTTCAAATACTTTCTGTGAAAGAATTACCTCTTCTTCGACGATAGGTTCAACCGAAGGAATCGAAAATGGAGGGAACGGGCTCTTCTACTTTGAGCGAGGCCTACAATGAAAGTTCGCCCATCTCTTGAAAAGCTCCCTACTTCACGGTATCAGGTACTTCAATCACATCTAGAAATTTCAGTTTCTGTTTGACTTAAATTAGTACCGCCATAGTTCGTTATGGTCGTCTATAAGCGTATGGGCAAAGATGAGTTACAAAACGCCGTTATTTTCATAGAAATAAACGAAAATTGAAATTTCGAAATCTATTCTAAATCTCAAAACCTAGACTGCCTCACATTTTTCAACTGTCTTCAGCGCAATTCTTTCGAAGGTTTTGGGAACGACGAACCAGATATTCCCGAAAGCAGGTCTGAATGATCACAGCAGCATCCTGGGGAGACAACTCCTTCTGCTGTGGCTGCTGCTGCTACTGCTGCTCCCACCGCCTTCTTCAAGTGGAATGACTCGGATCTTAGCATCTGAAGACTTGTTATCATTGATAACAGTATATTTTTCAACTCGAATGGTTTTGAACTCCCCCTGCCGCGCTCCAGGAATTGTTATTGTGATGGGATCGGTGACTTTATTCTTAGATTCTTCCCATTTGTATGAAATCTTGCCCTTCACACCATTATCCCCCTTCCATTCTTGCTTTAAGGACTTCTTCACAGTACATGCACATGGCAGTGGCTTTGCTTTTTCAGGTTTAGTTTCCTTCTTGGCCTTCAAATCCTTGAGCTTTTCCACACTCATCTCCATCGCTGTCATTCGATCAGCCAGGTCCTTCACGAATTCATCCCTGCGGAACTGAGCTTTCTCTACTATTCTTTGAATAGCGAATGAATCCCCACGTACTCCTGTGATCTGTCGAAACCTGCGAATGGTAAGGTGAAGGGCTCCTTCTCTATGGCCTTCTTCACATTCGAATTGAAATCGCAGAGCCATTTCTTTCTGATGGCAAAGAAATCATCCTCCAATGGAAAAGGATTCCACTCTAGGTCTAGGTCTGCAACCATCGATTTTTCAAATATGCGTTTGTGGGTTTCTTCAATCCAGGAAGAGGATGGACTTGAGTAGTAGTATTCCACCCAGCTACAGTGCCCGGGTTTCAGGTTTCAATCTCCCTGATCACAGCTGTTAACCTGATGCCACCTTAGGTGGCCTGCTGTATAGCTTGCATGTGTTATGCTAGGGAGATAGGTGTTAGGCACTTGGCCGTCATGTAGGGCCCACAAGGTGGATAAAAGTTTCGACTTTCATTTTTATTTTTATTGACATCGGTTGATTTTCTTATTTTTATTTAAATTTGAAATTTGATGTTGCATTGTCGTTTCTTAGTTGAGAGCTGGTACAGTTGAGAGCTTACTTTTGTTGGCATGTTATGAATCTGTGAAGGGGCGGACAAGCGGAGGAGGATCCGGCCATAATATTGAGATACATGTAAGTATATTTTCTTGTTTTTGCCAGGTTGGGTTAAAATTCCTGTATTAAATTCTGTCATTTCGTTGATTATGTTTTGCTGCATGTTCGTTTGGTGGGTTTCTTGGGTGGCCTCCGACATATGTGGTAAGTATTGATTTTCTCAGGTCCACCTGTAAACTTTTAAAATGGCGGGTGCTTCTAAAAATCGCAGAAAGCATATGGGTTTCCATGGTTCGGTTTCCCTCTGTAGTTTCCGAGCATAGAATTTTGGGGCTAGTAAAGTGTCTGAAATGAAGTTTTCATCGGTTGTCCTCAGAGGCTTGGAATAGTAAATGCATTGATCTGCGGGGTAAACTTTCTGACAATTTTCTACCTCTGACCTTATAATGCTGCAAATTTTAAATAAGCAATAAAGGTGTTCAATTTTTCTTATATAGAACAGACTTAAACTATTATTCGGTGGAATCAAAAGACAGTATTGTGTTTGAGATGAATAAACTAGATGAGGGAGAAAGGTTATTTGAAGCCTTGTCTCTCTTAATTATCTGTAGAGGATCTTAGGGTAACTGTAGCATTTTTGTCTGAAATTGTATAACCCTATAAGGATAGCAATCCTATCAAGGTTGGGAGACAGACTAGTCAATTATCATGGAAAACCTGCTTTCTTGCTGTACTTTACAGCAACCTGTTTGATCTTTTCACATTATGATTAATTGTGCCCAAACATTCAAGGTACGCAATATTTTCCCATTTCTGTTTGTGCTGAATTGATCCAGTTTGTGAATTGTGTTTTCTTTTCTATGACATTAAAATGACCTATCGTATTTACATGACCAGTTCTGTTAGGGCAATATTTTGGCCAATCTATACCAGTGATAAAAAAGCGACACCATTTGTTTTCCTCTGTTCCGGATATTTACATCCTCAGATATACTTAGTCTTATTAAAAATTCCTCTAAAATTTTATTAAGAATTCCTCTGACCCACTTTTCAGTACTTTGACATTGACATACTTTGGTCTTGATTTTAAATGTGACCAATATCAAACACAATGCATGCGACTTCCTGCCTGGTCCTCTGAAAAATAAAAACCTTGTTAGAAGACACCTTGCCATTGCTTGAAGTTCTTCATTATGCAGGAAACTGAATGTAGTAATTAATTTTTATATATGTAGAAACTGAAATATCAAAGGTGAAACTTGCTGAGGGAAATTGACTTATGATTGTTGGACTCTACACAGGCAAGGTGTCCAGTGGCCTTGTTCGAGGCAGCTCGAGGCAGTGCTTCTTGGCAGAACAGTCGAACTGTGGGGGAACTTCACATGAAACCACTCGGTGGCGCTGTACTTCATTTTCAACTCAATGATTTGCTTGTGAGTTTTAATTCGAGATCAAATATCTGATTTGGTTCTAAAACTAGTGTACTAGTTTTCTTGTTTTGCTCGCATTCCTTGACTGTGCTCTCTAGGTGCTTCTTTTCATTAGCCATTTTTATGAGTTATTTCTGCCATTTTGCACTTCTGAGAAGTATATCTACAGAGCCAGTAGACACTGACTATGTGGAAATTTGCATCATACTGGGATTTTGATATTTTCTAATTCTAGCAGCATAGGAAGCCTTTCCATTCCTCTGGATAATGCTTTACAAAATTAGAGTTTGCCCCTAGTGACCAGGTTCGCTCAAAGTGCTACATTGTTCCTGTTGATGGTTTCTAATATCTTGGTTTCGTAAATCTTCTTTTTATTATCTAATTCTTAAGTTTTGTTATCTTGATTCGCAATTGCAACTTTGTGTTTGTGGTCCATTAATTTTCATGTCGCCAGTACTATTAGCCTTATTTTTACTCTCTAATATTATGTTCTACAAAACTTTCTGCTGGTTCAGTTTCTGGCATGTCCTCTATCTTTGCCTTCCATGGAGCTAAATATGTTATAGACCTAAATGTTATAGGCTATGCCTTTTTTAATCTCTTACATCCTAAAGATAAAACAGGTGTCTGGCCACTTTTGGAATCACTCACAGTCTTGCTGTGCTGTAGAATCTCTTTTATTTGAAAGTACGTTGTCCATATAAAACAAAATCTTGAGGCTTATGGTTCGTCAACATTTAATTGCAAATACTTATTTCCTAAATGATTCTGACTTAAAATTTGAGAATGACTGTAGGATGGTCAAGTCCTTTTTGAGCATACAGTGCGCAAGCCAGATGCAATTAGTGTTCCTGTAGAGAGATTCTTTGTAATTCGCCAAGAGGTAGATACTACCTTTTTCAAGGTTTTCTTCTAATGTTTCTAACATACACATAATGCTCCATGTAAAATCTGTGATATCAACATTTGGATGCTTAGTCTGGACTCTGGAATGCTTTCATTTATGATAACGGTTGCACTCATTGATTTGCAGAATGAAAGTTTTCGTGGCTTTGGTTTTAGAGATAAAGATGCAGCAGATGAGATGAAAGAGCGTATACAGAAATCTGTGAAACCATTTACTATTCAGTGTGCTTCTTCGGTAACAATTACAACCAAGGATCAAGTGAGAGACAAATCTGAGTCAACTGCTTCACAAATTGAGGGAAGTTCTCAAAAGAAATCAGTACTGAATTGCGAAAGCGTGCCAAAACGCTCTTCAGCCAAGAGTAAATCTCTTTCTAGAGGTAATTGCACTGTAAAAGAGATATTTTGATTTAATATATGATTTGATGATCATTTTTTCATCAAAAATTTTGGCATCCCTGCTTCTTATGAGTGACCCTGAAGTTTTGTCTTCTTTCGACTTTCATGGAACATGATTTCTAATTCTCCTGTTTTTCAATGTAAGCTATGGTGCATATGTTAAGTGTTGTAAATGTAATTTAAGGACATAGATTTGGCTGATTCTTTTAATTGTTCATTTCATGCCTATGTTAAACTAGCTCCAGAAGAGTCCTCTTCTCAACAACCTCCAGTTGGAACCACTGTGTTTAGTTCATCATCGACAAAGTCTCATTCATCTACAAAGTGGCAGAGATTCAAAAAGGGCTTAAAAGTTCTCTCCCATATATTTGGTAAATAACTTGACTATCCATCATTCCAAGGTAGATAGGCACAGGCAAGCCATATTATTTCAAATAGGCATTTCCCCCTTTTATTTGCATGTGAAATGCATGCACTTATCAACTTTCTTGGAGTTTTTAATTTGCTGCAGTTTCCACGGATCATGAAATGGAGATTGGATATCCTACAGATGTTAGACATGTAGCTCACATTGGCTGGGATGGGCCATCTGTTAATGGTCCAAGCTGGGTATGACTTTCAAAACCAAAATATGATCAGATGGTACAGAAATAGAACATTTTCAAACAATATAGCCAAACACTGAACTGTTGGATATATTTTTAAATCTGTGTTTTTTCTCTTATTTTTGCTGGAGGTTGCAGATGGATGAACTGAGGCCAGCTCCTGACTTCTCATTAGCTCCTCTCAGTGATTTTGGCCAGCCACAGGGCCCGGGTTGGATCTATGATGCTGCATATGAGAACAGCACGCTAGGTCATATGGGCCTGGTTTCTTAGCATTGCTGCTCATATGAGAATGCCGTAGATTTTGCAGAATATCAAGTGCTCAAGCAGGACTCTTTGCATAATAGGGTGAAAAACTCGGCTTTGACTGTCATTTCTTCCGTTTTGAGTCCGTCCTAAAAACCTTACGTGCCATAAACTCTAGTTAGCCTTTAGAGTATTTTCATTAGTCGGCCATTAGAAATCAATGCCTCTAGGATTTGCACATTCAGGCCAGAGAACAGCACGCTAGTCATATGCCTTGAGATGCTGCAAATGATCTCTGCATTCGTGCGCCACGCTAAGTCAACTTGACGCAGGGACTCGCTGCGTCGCAGCTCTCCTTGTTTAAGATAGTGTTAGTTTTATTGATTTCTTTTAAATATGTAGCGCAAAAATGGTTATATGATATTAAAAAAAATGTTTTATATGAACCTATGATGTTTTAAATATTTGTTGAATATTTTAATTTTTTATTTAAAAATGGTATAATTTTAGTTTATTTTATTGAAATATTTTTATTTTTTTTGTGTAAATTATATTTTTCTTGTTGGGTGGATAATTTGAGTTTTGAAATGACTAACATGCTTAATTTGTGGCTTGAGTAGCCATGAATCGGGGCATCTAAGTTGTCAAAATTACTCGGTGATCATACTCGGTTCGGGCCAACCAGCGCTTAGCATGGCTGAAATTTTTTCTACGAGGTTTCGAGCTAATGACCTTTTCACTATGGAGTGCCTTAATAGAACAACCTGTCACCATCTATTCTACGTCCCATCGGTGATTGTGTAGTATATTACTTAAGTTTATAATTTTACTAAATTCCTATTAATAATAGGAAAACATGATTAAAAAGGGGCCAAAACATATAAGAATTAGATTAAGGATCTTTTATTGGTGTAATCTAGCTATTATATGTTTTGGTTTTTTTAGTCAACTGTTTAATTTTTGCAAGATTATGATTTTTAGTTATTTACAAAATTTTAAATCCATAAATGGATTCATCACTTTGGAAGAAAACATAGGTCGCTAAAATTATGCAAACTACATAGCTCAAACTTATGATTCCAATAAATTCCTAGAGAAGTATAGAAAATATTAGAGAAAAAACATAAGTAAAAAAAATACCAAAACATAAAAAAAACTGACTACATTGTGATTTTCTAGAACACTTCTATGTATGTATGAACATGCCTTTTTTAATCGGAACAAGAAATTTGTATTAAGAAAAAATGTGTGACCAAAACATGCAACGGAAGTAGATCAGATCAATACTACATGGAAAATTTCCTCAATGATTCTAAAAAAGGAAGGGTGAAAAATCATCCTCCTCCCAAAAAAAGAAGGGGGGAGATCCAATACTAGACTTTCTAAAACTTGAATCTACTACTTCTTGAGAACAAGAATAGATTCTTACAAATTCCTTATACAAGATGGTGTAAAAACAAAGCATTTTTAATATTTAATCAAAATTGAGTCCCTACTAAAACCATAAGAGGCTAAAGAATGAAGAGCAACAAATTTTGGGGATTTCTTGCTTCAATTTTTTCTACTTCTTGTTAATGGAGGGGAAGATTGTTTATTCTTTTTAGAACATTTGAGTATGAAGAAAAGAAGAGGATTACCTCCCCTTCCTTCAAATTGGCCTCTTCTTCCTTTTTATTTGTGTGAGATCTTTTGCCAATATCCTTAGAAGTAGTCTCTTCCTTAGTAGGTGAATCGATGTTCTCTGAAGACACTTAATCTGGATATGGTTGCTATTTTTCAACTATGACTTATGCCTTTGATGAATTCAAAGGTTAATTCTATAACAAGAGGGAGGATGATGATGAGATTCAATCTAGTTGGAATGAGGCCTCTTAAATGGATGATTCTTGTGCTTCCTTGAAATTGGTTTGAATGCTCCTTTCTCATCAGTGCTTTGAGGAGATGGTGGAGGGATAGAAGGAGTGTTAAAATTGGCAACTAGGTCCAAGTTCCACCTTGGACAACTCATATGATGGAGATGATATTTTTATTGGATTCCTCTTTCCAGGAGGTGCAGGATCGATCTAAAGATCATCTCATTCTGGCAAGTAGGAATGGAGTTATGAATTTATTTCTTCTATGGACAAATTGTCAAGGTCAGCCAGAAGTCTAATGTAGGCTCATGAAGCCCAACAGACGTGTCTTTTCACCCTCAACGTTGTGTATAAATAGAAGAGGCATTTTCCTCATTTGGAAATTCAACTCAACATTCCATTCTCTCTCTTCATTTGATTGGGATGTACAAATCACAGGTTGCCTGTTCTTCTCCACACGTGTGAAGGTTTGACTGGGAATTTCTATTCTCTACGTTGACCTAGTTGCAGCCAGCTTTGACCAACATTGAACGAGAATTGTTTGACTCCATTTGACTTCAATTTTTGTGGGAGAAATTTTATTTGGGCAGGTGGAATGTTTTGGAACAGCTACTGATATTTTCTGGTTAGGTTGACTAGCGTAGACTACATCAACTTTGACTGCAATGTTGACTTGCATTGATTCGAATTGGATCCTTAAACTCTTTTAAAGCTACCCGAACTCTGTAAAAACTCATACCGAAGTTTAAAGTCTTGTGGATGTCGAAGCCTATCAGAAATAACCTCTGAACAACGACAATTTGTGGTCAGCACGGAGCAACGAGGACCCTCGGTCAAAGCGCGTAGACCGTTGGCCCATGGTAACTGCGCGTTGGCGCAAAATTGGCAAACGGGAGGCCCAATCCTGAAACAGAGGCAGTTTCTGATACGCGATTAGCGCAAAGGAAAACCCCTCGAAGAGGAAAAGCCCCGAGCACTCGGTCACAAGGGAAATCGGAAAACCGTGGGAAAGCGCTACAACCGACAAGGCAGGTCCCACGCTCAAAACCGACAGAATATTGGGGGCATTTCAAGTGGTAAGCGGGTTTGGCCAAGGACCAAGCAATTCCATACACCGAGTGACGCGTGTCTGACGGATGAGAGAGAAAAACCGCTTACATTGTGGAGTAACGGTCGAGCAACTCAACCGTGCGATATGAGCGAAGACCGTAGGATCTGGGGGCTCCAGATCAACGACGGAGGTTTAACCCGATGGATGACCGGACCCGAGGGAGAAATAAACTGTGGCGCATAAGATTTGAAGTCCAATTTGACCGATGAGTTGACAAAAGGATCTGTTTCGCAGGCATCTAGGAAATAATGGAAATAACGACTGTTCAAAGAGAACTGACACTCAGTTCATGAGGAAACAGGTGGCCACCTCTCTGTGAAGTGTTACAGTGATGATGACACAGAGCAGGGGATTCCAACGGACAGAGGCAGGAGATCCAGGGAGCTGGGAAGTGGAAACGAACAGTCGGGGAGCAGATTGGTTTTAAGCCACGAATAGACAGAGAGTAAAGAGGCAGAAAGAGAGAGCAGCCTAGGAAGCAGTAAGTAGACCTGGAAGCAGAGAAACCAGAGTCGAGCTCACTGTAATAGGTAGAGCCACCAGAGGTTGGAGGCAGAGCCGCAGAGCCAGAGAGCTCTAATAGACTTCTAAGAGCCACGAGGCTGCAGTGAAGTTACAACACAGCAGGAGATCGAATGATCGAGCTGTGGCTAGTTGTCTGAGGTGTGTCAAAGATAGGAGAAGGAGTTCCAGAGACAAAGGCAGAATTCTGAGGGAGTCAGAGAAGCCAGAAGCTCGAGAAGCTCAAAGCACTGACAGAAGGAGTCCAGTCCAGAGAAGCCTAGACCTATCTGCAGAACAAGGACAACCAGGGGTAAGATGGCATTCTAAGCCCATTGGTTTAGCTGTAAACCAATGGAGTTAAGTGTAGCACTTGTAAAAGAATTGAAGCCATAATCCCAGAGAGCCTAATCGAGTTGATTAGAGCTCAAGGAGACGTAGCCCAAGATATCAGGGTGAACTCCATATTATATTGTTGTCTTATGTGTTTGTTTTTACTATTGCTTTAACTACTGTTATATGCATTTATATATCAGTTTAAGTACCTTCCCATATCAACACAAACAACAGATTTTAAAGTAAATAATCAGCTGAAAACAAATACAAGCATACACCCATATTTTCAAGCATTTCTTATTTCCGCATTGGTTGATCAAATAGACTTGGGAAAATTTAAAGCTTTGGAAGTGGGAGAGGTTCTTGTAAGTTAGACAAGAAGCCTAAGAGCCCCATTTTCAGATCAGGTGGTATCAGAGCTTAAGATTGATTAACCCCACCTTCAAAGAAGGTTGTATCAAAATGCTTGATTGACAGGGCAAATATTGCTTGTCTGAAAGGTGTTTGGACAATCAAGGATTGATTGCCTCATCGATTGTATGCTTGGTTGCAGACTGACTATTGTTTGAGTTTGTAGAGGTGAAGGGAAAGCTATTGATAGCTCAGTCCAAGAAGGACAAGAAGGAAGAAGGGCTGAAGGCATTCTTCTATCCCAAAGGACCTCAGGGCAATCCTTGAAGCACAAAAGGTTGTTGCAAGAGGTCACTGGATAAGCTCTTTAATAATATTGTTTGAAGTTCTTTTGTGCATTTTGAAAATGACAACTTCTACAAGTGAGTTCTCAAATTCTTCTTGCTCCCCAAGTTCCTTTGATGGAGACATGAAGCAAGACTTGTCCACCATGATGGATATGGTGAGAGAAATGTATGAGGATGGAAGGAAGAGCAACATACTTAGAGAGTAGTTGAATTCCGTGGAGGAAGAGAAGCAGATGCTTTCTAGAAAATTACAGGAAATGGAGAGGCAACTTCATATTGCAAGTATGAACCTGAAAAGGATGCATGAGTTGGAGTCACAACTCTTTGTTGCAAAAGAAGCCTTGGCCAAATAATAGCTTGAAGAAGAGGTAAACCATTCCTGTTTGTCTTTTAATTCTTCTAAGAATGCTTATATTGGTTCTTTTGAAAAACATACCAGAGGCATAGGTTCCAAGCTAATGTCCAAGACGGGCTATGAAGGAAAAGGATTGGGCAAACATGCACAAGGTATTGTTGAGCCAATAATGGTTGAGGAAAGGCCTAAGTATTTGGCTATGGACAATCTTATGGAGAGAGTTCCAAATCTGCCATGAAGTCCATTGAAACAGTTCCCAAAAGGAGTTTCATTGCAGGTCCTCTACCTCAGAAGTGTGAGGATTGTATTCAGGAGGAATGCAATAACTCGAAACATCATTCGCATGATGCAGGTGTTCAGAAGCACATACTTGAACCAGAGGGTTGTGGAAACTCTGACAGCCTTGAAGAAAGTGATAGTGTTCCAAAGGGAGCTACTTCTTCATTTGTCTCACCTCCTCATGAAGGCAATAAAGGTGAAAGAGGCAGGTATAAATCTGGTTCTAAACACAATCCTTTTGATTTTGTAAAGCATGGAAAAAGAATTGCATGTTCCTTTTGTGGTTTGGATAACCATAATGTTTCTAGATGTTGGAAGAGGATGACCACATACAGGAAACTTTTGAAGGAAAAGAAGCAAGTAGCCAAAGGTCCACAGGACAAGGAAAACCATGTTGTCAAAAGGATGCACATGTGTTACACTTACTGCCATAAGAAAGGGCATCTTACTGAAAGGTGTTGGACTTTGAATCCAGCACTGCTTCCACCAAAGTTGAAGGATAAGGTGGAAAAAGAAAATGGCATGGATGGAAATAAAGATCCCATGATTGATGTGGTTCAGGATGATTCACATATTGCTGCTGATGTGCAAACAAAGGAGGGACCTTTGAAATGGATTAGTAAGAAATGGTTAGAATTCTTATCCAATTAAGGCTGCATGTCTAATGATGCATTTGTTTGTGGAATAAATGCAAGTTGCAGGATCTTACCAAAATGGTAAATAGAAAGAAGTTAAGTAGGAAACTCACTTTATTGCTGCAACAATATGTTTATTTCAGCTTCAAAAATATAGTGTACTTAAGCGAAAGCTGAAATATGGAATGCATGCATGAGCATGAGATGCATGTGATGCTGGCTTGGGAGAAGTTAACTTGGTTTCTAAAATGGAGATAAGGATGAAGTGTTTCATCTTTTGGAAAAGAGTCCTAAAGGTATTTTTCCTACATGCTTGACTTGAAGGGTCATTTGTTGTAAAGGCATGTTTTATTGGCTTGTTATCTAGTTAATCATTTGTATGCAGATATAAGACATGGAAGGGTTCACAAGATGTGAAATATGTTTCTTTGTTGAAGCAAGAGTTAGCCCATGCAGTTTTTGTCTGTATGCCTGCTGTTGTTAACAGTTGTTGTTGGTAGCTTTTCAAATAGGTATAAATGAAAGTTTTGTGGAGCATATGTACTTCACATTTGTTTGAGCCACCTTGGATCAAGGATCAAGGCAAAGAAGTTCAAACTACCTTCTGTAAACTTCACAGCAGAAGTTCTGCATGAAGTCAAGGAGGAAAACAATTCTTCCTGAGACGGCCAACCCATCCAAGGAGGGAAGTGATCAGAGATTTTGGTTCAGAGGCACTATGCAAAGGAAAGTGTAGGGAGGCTGAAAGAAGAGGGTGTTTCTACTCTCATTTACTGCTCAGATCAGTATTTAAGTCTTTTGGTGGACCAAAAGTTCTTTTAGTGGGAAGGCATGATCTGAATTGGATCCTTAAACTCTCTTAAAGCTAACCAAACTCTGTAAAAACTCATACCGAAGTTTAAAGTCTTGTGGATGTCGGAGCCTATCAGAAATAACCTTTGAACAACAATAATTTGTGGTCAGCATGGAGCAATGAGGACCCTCGATCAAAGCGCGCAAATCATTGGCCCATGGTAACTGCGCGTTGGCGCAAAATTGGCAAACAGTAGGCCCAATCTTGAAATAAAGGCAGTTTTTGATACGCGATTAGCGTGTTGGGCAAAACCCCTCGAAGAGGAAAAGCCCTGAGCACTCGGTCACAAGGGAAACCGGAAAACCGTGGGAGAGCGGTACAACTGACAAGGCGGGTCCCACGCTCAAACCCGACAGAATATTGGGGGCATTTCAAGCGGTAAGCGGGTTTGGCCGAGGACCAAGCGATTCCATACACCGAGTGATGCGTGTTCGATGGATGAGAGAGAAAAACCACTTACATCGCGGAGTAATGGTCGAGCAACTAAACCGTGCGATATGAGCGAAGACTGTAGGATCTAGGGGCTCCAGATCAACGACAGAGGTTTAACCCGATGGATGACCGAACTCGAGGGAGAAATAAACTATGGTGCATAAGATTTGAAGTCCGATTTGACCGATGAGTCAAAAGAAGGATCCGTTTCACAGGCATTTGGGAAATAACGACTATTCAAAGAGAATTGACACTCAGTTCATGAGGAAATAGGTGGCCACCTCTCTATGAAGCGTTACAGTGATGATGATGCAGAGCAAGGGATTCCAATGGACAGAGCCAGGAGATCCAGGGAGCTAGGAAGTGGAAACGAATAGTCGGGGAGCAGATTGGTTTTAAGCCATGAATAGACAGAGAGTAAAGAGGCAGAAAGAGAGAGCAGCCTAGGAAGCAGTAAGCAGACCTGGAAGCAGAGAAACCAGAGTCGAGTTCACTGTAATAGGCAGAGCCACCAGAGGTTGGAGGCAGAGCCGCAAAGCTCTAATAGACTTCTAAGAGCCATGAGGTTGCAGTGAAGTTACAACACAACAAGAGATCGAATGATCGAGCTGTGGCTAGTTTTCTGAGGTGTGTCAAAGATAGGAGAAGGAGTTCCAGAGATAAAGGCAGAATTCTGAGGGAGTCGGAGAAGCCAAAAGCTCGAGAGCTCATAGCACTGACAGAAGGAGTCCAGTCTAGAGAAGTCTCTACCTATTTGCAGAATAAGGACAACCAGGGGTAAGATGGCATTCTAAGCCCATTGGTTCAGCTGTAAACTAATGGAGTTAAGTGTAGCACTTGTAAAAGAATGCCTAATCGAGTTGATTAGAGCTCAAGGAGACGTAGCCCAAGATATCAAGGTGAACTCCATATTATATTGTTGTCTTATGTGTTTGTTTTTACAGTTGATTTAACTACTGTTATATGCATTTATATATCAGTTTAAGTACCTTCCCATATCAGCACAAACAACAGATTTTAAAGTAAATAATCAGCTGAAAACAAATACAAGCATACACCCATATTTTCAAGAATTTCTTATTTCCGCATTGGTTGATCAAATATACTTGGGAAAATTTAAAGCTTTGGAAGTGGGAGAGGTTCTTGTAAGTTAGACAAGAAGCCTAAGAGCCCCATTTTTAGATCATGCATTGACCGATTTTGACTGAGAATTTCAGGACTATTTTGGGCTGATTTGGATTGCTTTTGGAGACCGAGTTGACTGGGTTTTACTGAGCTGATTTGGAGGAGACTTTCTGCTAGTTTGACCAACATTGAATTTCTGGTTAGGGCATCCTGTTTACTACAGTTTGACTGGATTGTTTTACAATGATTGGGCAAATAAATTTTGTATGATGTACTCTCTCTCACTGCTAAACTTTTGAAGAATAATAAGAAGATTTGATCAAAGTGTTTTCCCCACATTGGGGTTTTTACCTGGCATCCGCCAAATATTGTGTCCTCTTGTCTTGGCTTGTCTTATGCTTATTGTTTATGTTCCATCTGCATTTACTACCAATGTTAATGTGATTGCTAATCTAGAAATTGATATTGGGCTAATAAGAAAAACTGAAGTAAATGACTCTAATGCATAGAACATACCATCATTATCTAAAATTAACATGGTATCAGAAGTGGGGTGAAGACAAAGCCCAAGCAAGAGTAAGAAAATCAATCATTGAGATTTTCTGACCAAGGACAAGATTCAATGGCCTCCTCATCTTACTTCAAATCTGATGACAAGTTCAATGATAAGTCTGATTATCATGCATGGAAGATATCTCTTGACTTGACTTTGGAAGTGCATGATGTTATGGACTATGTGCAGGGAAAGATTGTTGAACCTCCTTCAAATGCACTAGTTGTCGCTAAGACAAAGTACAAGAAAGGTGAAGTCAAAGCTAAGAATATCATTAGGGATTCTATTCATAAGCACTTAGTGTTAGAAAATTATATATTACAAAGCAATGAAACACATAAAATATTGCAGAAATATAAACACAAAAAATGCATAAAACAAGAGAGACAGATATATGTGGTTCACTCAATTTGGGTTACGTCCACGGAGAAACAACCAATCCTTCATTTTAAATTATCCAGCAAAATGAAGAGATACAACCTACAACAAATCCGTTGTAATTCCATCTTTTCTCTCACACAATCTCCTCTCTCTTTCTCACTCAGAATACACATCTACATAGCCGCAATACAAATCCCTCATATATAGCGAGGGGTTGCCTTCTAGGGCAAAAAACCCTAAATTAAACATAAATTCTATCGTAAAATTTCCTCTTAATAAACGATCCAAATTGACTATGATATTACAACATTTTACAAGGCAATTTTACATCTATTTTGAGCTTCGAGGTGCTGCCCCCCTGGACCCCCCTGGTGGCGCGCATAAACGGGCAGCGTTGCCGCCACATTACGAAATGGGGTCCAATGCAGCGATACGTCTGAATAAAGAAGATAATTAGGCTCCACACCCAACACTTAGTTGCTTACATATCTGATTTGGGCATATCTAAGGAGATGTATGACATGTTGGTTAGCATGTTTAAAGCTAGCAATGCAAACCAAGTCCTCTTTGTCAAGAACAAGTTGAAGGACATAAATAAGGGAAGAGGAGAATATATCCAATCCTACTTCATGAGGATCACCAAAATCAAAGAATATCTTCTATCAATTGGAGAATTTATTGTTGGTAGGGAGCTCACTCGCATTGCCCTTGAAGGTCTCCCTTGTGAATGGGATGTGTTCAAAACTACTATCCTCAACAATGACTAGATTCCAGGTTTTGATGAATTGTTAAATATGTTTACTCAAGAAGAAACAAGGATGATAAAGAGAGACATGCCTTCAAATAGGAATGATCCTACTGCATTCTCTGCTCATGCTAAAAATAAGAGAAATTTAGGTTCAAAGAAGAAATGTCAAGGAAGACCGGGATTCAAATATGGAAGAAATGATAGATGCTTCATTTGCAATAGGTTTGGCCACTATGCTAGGGAGTTTCCTAATATAAGGGATACACCTCGCAATGATGACAACAACAACCACAACAGATTCAGGGGCAACAACAATAAAAGAAATGGCAAGTTCAACAATAAAGGAAAAAGGAATGCTCCCACTACTCAACACAGAAATGGTCGCCCTCCCAAAATACCAAGAAACTCCAGGTATAATGAATCTAATGTTGTAGATAATAAGCAAAAAGAATTATATCTTATATTTTCCCTCTCTATTGCCTCTCCTCCGGATAGCTTGGGAAATTGGTTGATTGGTAGTGGTGCCTCAAGGCACTTCAGTGGGTATAAGGAAGCTCTTTCAAATATGATAGAAAAGGATACAAATTTGGAAATCATTCTTGGAGACAATGCCACCTATCCCATGAAAGGAGTTAGGAATGTTACTCTTTAATTGAATCAAGGTAACACCATTCATCTACAAGAAGTACTATATGTACTTGATCTAAAGAAGAACCTGGTATATATATCGGGAATGGAGGACAAAGGATTCAAGGTGGCATTCGTTGATGGAAAGGTACGTGTTTGGAAAATAAATTTCAAAGAAGCATTTACTCTTGGATTTAGGGTTGGCGACCTATATCAAGTTGGAGGAAGTCCATTGGGAGCTATGTCTTGTGACACATATCTTCAATCTGAATTATGGCACCGAAGATTTTCTCATATTCATTATAAAGCCCTACCCGATGCAAGGAATATGGTGATAGGAATGCCCGAATTTAAAGTAGAACATGAAGGTGTTTGTTAGGGATGTGCCAAAGGAAAACATACAAGGGGACCATTCCCTTCAAGCGATAGCAAGACTACTGATATTTTGCAATTGGTTCATTCTAATCTATCTGGAATGTTGCCCGTGACATATTTGGGATGATATTTATATTATGCTATCTTTGTGGATGACTTCTCTCACAAAGCTTGGATTTATTTCTTTAAGAATAAGGATGAAGTGTTCACATGTTTTCGCTCTTTCAAAGCCTTGGTCGAAAATCAAACTGGGAAGAAGACCAAAATATTAAGGATAGATAATGGAAGCGAATATGAATCAAATGAGTTCAATGACTATTGTAGAGAAGCTGGCATTAAGAGGGAGACTACTACCACATATACTCCTGAGAAAAATGGTGTTGTCGAAAGGAAGAACCGTTCTATTATAGAAGCCACTAGTGACATGCTTCATGATCAAGGCCTTCCGAAGTTCCTATGGGGAGAAGCTACCAACACTGCTGTGTATGTTCAAAATAGATGCCCTCATCAAGGATTAGACTCCAAAACTCCCGGAGAAGTTTTCACCAGTAAGAAGCCTGCTGTTTCTCATTTTATAATTTTTGTTAGCCCCGTGTATTTTCATGTGTCGAAAGAAAAGAGAATCAAATTCGATGCATCTGGGAAGAAAGTAACATTTGTGGGCTACAATGAAACTTCAAAGGCATATAGAATCTATGTGTCCGGTAAAAAAGAAGTGGAAATAAGTCATGATGTCACCTTCGATGAATATGCTGCCCTTGGGAAGATTAGGACCCTTCCTATTCCAAGGAAGGGCAAGGAAGAAGATACAGGAAAGCAAGGAGAACCACAGGATGAGCTGATGCCCGATGCTGAAGGACCGTTGGATCCCATTTATCCACCTCCCCATGAGCCCTCCTCCTAAAAAACGAGACCCTCAAGGCTTAGGGACACTCTCGAAGATGCTAAAAGGCATATTACACCAAGGGGGATATTTGTGAAAGTAAGAAGCCCAATAGGTACCAAGGGTACTTAGTTGCCATGAGCACCATTGTTCAAACTGAGCCTTTCACATTCGAAGAATTTGTGAAGAACCAAGTTTGGAAGGATGTTATGAACGAAGAGTATGAGTCGATTATGAAGAATGATGTCTAGGATGTGGTCCCTAGACCCAAGGACGAATTTGTTGTCACCTCGAAACGACTCTACAAGATCAAGCATGGAGCTTATGGAAGTGATGAAAAGTTCAAGGTCGGGTTTGTTGCTTGAGGCTTCTCTCAAAAGGAAGGTGTGGACTATGATGAGATATTTGCACCAGTTTCCCGATATACCACCATTTGTTCGATAATTTCCCTTGTTGCCTCACAAGGATGGAATTTACATCAAATCAATGTCAAGACCGCCTTCTTGCATGGCTCACTTAAGGAGGAATTCTATGTAGAACAACCTGAGGGGTTCAAATTTCAAGATGAAAAGACACATGTATGCAAGTTGAAGAAATCCCTCAATGAGTTGAAGCAAGCTCCCCGGGATTGGTATGAGAGGATAAAAAACTATCTGATGAAGCTAGGTTTTACAAGAAGTGAAGCTGATCCGAACCTTTATTTCAAGGTTGAGAATGATAGACCTCTCCTTTAGGTACTTTATGTCAACGATATTTTTTTGAAATGTGCATACCCTCTCATTTATCAATGCAAGAGGTATTTGGCTTCTAAATTCGAGATGAAGGACCTAGGATTAATGCACTACTTCCTAGGCTTGTAGGTCTGGAAAAATCCAGGTGATATTTTCCTTTCTCAAGGAAAATACATTGTGAAGCTACTTGAAAGATTTGGGATGGTGGATTGCAAGTCCGTGACTACTCCGATGGAACTTAACTTCAAGAAGTTATGTGGAAGTGTTGTTGGGCCCAATTTGGGAAATCCTTTTGAGTATCGTCAACTCATGGGAGCCCTGATGTTCTTGGTGAACGCCCATCTGGACATATGGTTTGCAGTGAATACATTAAGTCAATTTATGGTCGATCCTAATCACATACATTGGATTGCTGCCAAGAACCTCTTGAGATATCTTTGGGGCATAATCACCTATTGACTGAGATACATTGTCGGGAATTTGATGCTCTATGGTTATTCTGATGTTTATTGGGCTGGAAGTGTGGTGGATCATAAGAGAAGATTAGGATGTTTCTCCTCACTAGGTTCTGCTTCGATATCCTGGAATCATGAGCAGGAAGCAGAAATTGGTTGCTTTGAGCACCGTTGAGGCTAAATATATTGCTGCTAGTATGGCCTCCTGTGAAGTTGTTTGGTTGAGGAAGGTCTTTAGTGAGTTGTTTAGGCATGTGTTGGATACCATCGTGATCTACTGTGATAACCAAAGCGGGATTCGTCTTTCTGGGAATCCCACGTTTCATGATGCTCTAAGAATATTCATATAAGGTAACACTTTATTGAGGATATGGGAGCAATAAGGCTCCATCACATTGGGACTGATGAATAGGTTGCAGATATTCTTATGAAGCCCCTAGGGAAGGTCAAATTATTAACCTTCCGTGAACGACTTGGAGTCATGGAGATACCCTCTTATGAGGGTCCTGTTTGAGTTGGATATTGAGGTCTGGGAGCTTCGAGGGGTTTGGGGTACTTCTTGGAGCTATGAGCGACCATAACATGAGTGACCTTCCCCCAGTGGTGCGTTGTGTACAGGGTGAGTGGTTCACCTTCCCCTTGTGATACCCCATGATGGTTGATATATGCATATGATGAGTGGTTCACCTTCTCCTATGGCATATGAGCATGATGAGTGGTTCACCTTCTCCTGTCGATACATCCTACTTATGTAGTTTGAGACTCATGGGAAGTACCTCTCATCTAGTCAATGAGTTGGGAAATGAGGATAGGGACCATAGTACTACCTATGGACGCATTGTGTACTATCGTACTCTCTATGCTAGGATGCTTGATATTGATATGGGATCAATGGCGACTAACTTCGGGTTAGTGGAGAGAGGTATGATACACTTTTGATAACTTATTCTTCATTATTTCTTCATGGTTCAGCAGAGCAGAGTAGGGATGATAGAGATGATACATATTAACAGATGGTTTGGAAGGTAGAGTTCTCCCTAGTTGAGAGGGAGTGTTAAAATTGGCAACTAGGGCCAAACTCCACCTTGGACAAATCATATGACAGAGATGATATTTTTATTGGATTCCTCTTTCCGAGAGGTGTAGGATTGATCTAAAGATCATCTCATTCTGACAAGTATAAATGGAATTATGAATTTATTTCTTCCATGGAAAAATTGTCAAGGTCGGCCAGAAGTCTAATGTAGGCTCATGAAGCCCAATAGACATGTCTCTTCACCCTCAATGTTGTATATAAATAGAAGAGGCCTTTTCCTCATTTGGACATTCAACTCAACATTCCATTCTCTCTATTATTTTGATTGGGTCGTACGAATCACAAGCAACCTATTCTTCTCCACATGTGTGAAGGTTTGACTGGGAATTTTTGTTCTTTGTGTTGACTGAGTTGCAACCATATTTGACCAGCGTTGACCAGGAATTGTTTGACTTCATTTGACTGAAATTTTTGTGGGAGAATTTTTTTTGGGTGCCCTCATATTCTGGCATAGATACCGATATTTTTTGGGCAAGTTGACCAATGTTGACTACAACAACATTGACCTGCATTGACCAATTTTGACTGAGAATTTCAGGATTGTTTTGGGCTGATTTGGACTGTCTTTGGAGGCCGAGTTGACTAGGTTTGACTGAGCTGATTTGGTGGACACCTTCTGCTGGTTTGACCAACGTTGAATTTCTGGTTAGGGCATCTTGTTGACTGCAGTTTGACTAGACTATTTTACAGTGATTGGGCAAGTAAATTTTGTATGATGTACTCTCTCTCTGCTGAACTTTTGAAGAATAATAAGGAGATTTGATCAAAGGGTTTTCCCCACATTGGGGTTTTTCCATGGCATTCGCCAAATATTATGTCCTCTTGTCTTAGCTTGTCCTCTGCTTATTGTTTGCATTTTATATGCATTTACTATCAATGTTAATGTGATTGCTAATTTGGAAATTGATATTGGGTTAATAAGAAAAATTGAAGTAAATTGCTCTAATGCATAGAACATACCATCATTACCTAAAATTAACAAGGAGACTAAAATGATGGAGCTTTTGGAAAAAGTTTTGCAAAGTTCCCATACTGATGGAAAAAATTGCATTTGAAAGGAACATGCTCATAATCTAGAGCCTGAAGATGGGACTAGTTCTCCGAGTCACGCTTACTCACCTTAGAGAGTCCTTTTGCAAAATCCATTTCAACACAATTTCTGGCGTAGGAAAATTTAATGTCCTTGCCTTGAGAACTAGTAATGTAGCGACCCTTTTTTTCCTCTATGGCTTTGAAAATACCATCGTCGTAGAAATGAAGAGGAGGATACATCAATCTAATCCAAAGAGGCACAAAAGATATTTCCATGGAAGGATTAAAATACAAAGTCCACTAGGTGAGAAAGAATCCCTTGGAGTCTAAGAAATAGGGCCTAGATCTGAAGATCAAATCCATGTCCTCATTGCTTTCAAAGCAAAAGAAAAAATAATTGTTTCCATAATATAAAGTACCAATGGGCTCATGATTTATCTAATTATTAGAGATCCATTCTAAAAAAGTTATAACTGGACCAAAGTTTGGTAAACTTATCAATCAACCCTCTTTACTTAAAGGTATTAACACTCTTCTTCGTCAAACCCCAAATCAAGAGAAGGAATTACATCCACCCTTTTTACAAATCTACCACGAAGTAGACAACCATGATTATTCACGCTAGGGTTGGAAATACCACGCATTGTATAAGAAATGAACTCAACGACCTGCTTTTTTCCATCAAGAACAATGCAACAAACACCACCAGATCATTAAATATAGCACAAAGCAAATTAGCTAAGCCAAAAAACTAAAAACGAAAACTTCAAATATGTAGCAACACCAAAATAGCGACAAACTCCTCTCATGACATATTGCATAATATTATAGACTTTCCAAAAAAAGTAGCGACACTAAAAATTCCCTAGTTGCATACTCTCTCTGGTTCATCTAATGCGATGTATCCGGAAGATAATCTACACAATCATGAAGCTCGCAGAAAGCTCAAAGACAAAATTCATCTAATTCATCAGCTTGTTCCATTCATACCTATTGCATTTTTTTAGTATGTGCAACAATTTCACATCACAATATTTGCATAATTTAAAAACCAAAATGGTGAAAATTACAAAAAAAAAAGTGGGAGTTTACATATTTATTATTAATAGTAGTAATAATTGTGTTGCGGGGAGCATTTTACAAGTCAAGTTCTATGGATATTTTTTCCCCAAGGTCGGCTCTATGGAATATGGTATTCATGAAATAATAGTAGTAATAATATAATTAATGGTTTTATAAAGTTTTCATATAATCAAATTTTTAGAGTTTCATAATTTTTAGTGTGAGGTTTATAATTGTGTAATGTCAATCCATTCAGCTCTAAGGAATATGAGAGGGTCTCATTTGGCCATTTATTTTTAAATCTCCCAATTTTAATTTACTCTCTTCTTTAGCAAATAAGTCCACATCCTTATTGAGATCACATAGAACATGGAAATATGCTATTGAACATAACCTTTTCGTTGTTTTCCTATTTTTTTCATAAGGCTTTCTAATGTTTTGTTCATGGGATAAGAGCCTTTCACCAAATGTTGAATAAGGATGGAGTCCCAAATCTACCTAATTTTCTTTTATTAAATCCCGTGATAAAGGACATAAACACTCCAACTTGTTGTTTATCATATATCTTAACTCCTTGAATACTCTGCAACTTTAACTTCCTCGAAATTATATAACATCGCTTCGCTCTTACTACTCCTCAACTTAAGAAATTTGATTGTTATATATCTTAATAATTTAAAATCGAAATATATTTAATTTATTATAATATTAGTGATAATATTTTTTTAATATTTAATATTAAATTATTTTGATAATGATGATAATATGTTTAGATGAACAATTTGTACACCCCTTTTCACTCAAAAGTTCTTTGGAACTTTTTTTTTCAGAAAGTAAAATATATATATAATTGGTGAGATGAAACAAATTTAAAAGGTAGGGGAATATAATTTTGTAATATTGTCAAAAGAAACAATATTGGAGAAACAATAATTGCGATGATATAGAATGTGAATTTCATAATATTATTAAAAAAACAATCTCCGAAAAATAATTATTGTGATAATATAGAATATTGTCGTGATAATGAGTTTTAAATAAAAAAATTATGGTGATAATATAGAATATTGTAGTGATAATGAGTTTTAGAATAAAAAATATTGTTTTGGGAGTGTGAGTAATATATTAAAGGGTTATGGCTCAATTTATTTAGGTTTATTTTCAATTTTATTTAATTTATTGGAATTATTAATTAATTTAGGTTTATTTTTAATTCAATTTAATTTATTGGAATTATAAATTTAAATGGTATAATTTATATGTATTTTTTGATTGCTAAATATATTTATAAAATTAAAAATACATTTTAATTAATAAAAAATCATAATTTTACAAAAAATTATTAAAAAAAAAAAATCAAAACATAAAATTTTTAAATTAAACTTATAAAATCATAATTTACAATCTAACTCTTTTGTGTTTTGTTTTGACCCTCTGAAAATTTGTTAACATCAAATTAAATAATTTTTTCAGAGTGAACATCAAATTAAATAATTTACACATTAACAAAACCCAAATTTTAAAAACAGAAAAACTAATAACATTCTCCATCTAATTTTGATTCTAACCCCCAACTTAGACGCAGTCTAACTTCGGGGAAAAAAAAAAAATTGTGATGCAAAATTCCAGTGACCGGTTCTTTCACATCTCAGATCGGAGAGTTAACTACTCACCATCACTTATGATGCAAAATTCCACTGACCGGTTCTTTCATTTCTCTCTGATACGGTATCAAATCGGAGAGCTAAGACTACTCGCGGTAACTTATGGTTTTGAAATTATTTTTTTTAGGGAGAATTGTTATAAAAAAGATAGAATTTAGGAAAAAAATGAGGTGAAACTTTGATTTGTATTATTTAAATTGGTGTTTTGGCTGTATATATAGATTCAGCGCTCTGAAAAATTTAAAATATTTAAATATTGCAAAAATTATCCATCAAATTTGTGATTTCAATAATTCTTACCAAATTTTAGAGAAATTAGATAAACAAACCTCCCTAAAAAATTTCCAAAAACTCACTAAAATGTCTATATCACCAGGGTGGATATTGATGCCTTGTTTTTGGGGTTTATATTCTATGTACGGTTGGAATTTTAAAATAAAATTATTCGTTAAATTTAACTGTTTTCCTAATTTCCCAACTAGTCTTCACAATATACTGATTATCTTACAAAATTTTCAACTGTATTTAACGAGCAATTCATCCCGTGACGAACAACATATCTATCAAATTCCATCCCCGGGCGTATTCTATTTTTTGGCTTCTTCAACGAAGTCAGCGGCCTAGGCGTGGTCGGGACGGCTGGCTTATGGCTGCCCCACCTGGGTTCGACCACAATGCATGAAGCCCTGCTCTCTGGCATAATGATACCATTTCGTCTCTATTTTTTGGCTTCTTCAACGAAGTCAGCGGCCTAGGCGTGGTCGGGACGGCTGGCTTATGGCTGCCCCACCTGGGTTCGACCACAATGCATGAAGCCCTGCTCTCTGGCATAATGATACCATTTCGTCTCGCTGCTCTGCCAGATTTGCTGAGTTGCCTGTGCGCAACAGATGTTGTCTCATGCTGACCATGTGTGACACAACTAATGTAAATAGATAATGATACCATTTAGTCTCGCCGCTCTGCCAGATTTGCTGAGTTGCCTGCGCGCAACAGATGTTATTGTCTTATACTGAGTTGGAATCAATGTGTGACTCAACTGATGTAAATAGATTCAGAGTATATAATGTAATATGTTGTTTTAATGCCTTCCCCTGAAAAACGAAGTCAGCGGCCTCCAACAGTGCGCGAACAATATTCGACGAAGCCATATAAGACAATGGAGATCACTCGATTTTGCAGGAATACACTCTGTAAATCTGCTCGAAAGTTCACGATATTGGTGGCCCACACGTCTCACCGACGGTGCCACTGCACTTTATGGTCCTCATATTATAAAATATCGAACGGATGGTCCTCCTTTTGGATTGTAGCAGCTCACTTTGGATTCTTGAATTTATTAAGAGTTATTAACAAAGACACGACAGGTAACTGCCCGCCCCTACATCTATGGTCGCACTCCCCATCAGACTTCGCTGTTGGGCACTCAGAACGGCAATCTGTAACCACCATGGAAGAAGCCAATCATTGGCATTTCCGGACTGCCGACTATTTCAGATGGTTACATTGTCCTTTCCCGACTGCCGAATACATGTAGACACCCATTGATTGAATAGGTTTTGCAGAAGTCATTATTTGGTGGTGTTTTTTTTTAAGATAAAGAAAATTAGGTCATTGATTGTTGGTCTTTTACGATGAGATTACTTGTGCTCATATATACCAGAAGCATAATGGAATGACAGACTTGGACACCTGCACAAGCCAAGATAGACCAACTATGTGTCTTATTATGTGTCTTAGGTGGGCTTTTTTTAGTTAATTTTTTTTGATGATTTATATTAGACCATTCTTTTATCTTAAAGTAGGATGATGCTACCATGTTGGCATATACTTTGGACATGATGGGAAGAACATATTATTAGTATGATTAGTTTAGATTTATTTAATTCTAATTCTATTATAAGTTGAGAGGGATTAAATCCCTCCCGATGTCAATTTTTCCTCAAATTATTAATCCAAAGCTATTAAATCCAATAATATTAATGCTATAATATATTAATATTAGATTTTATTAATATTAATATTAGATTTGACTAATAGCATGATAATAATATTTATAATAATATTACGCCAAATTAATATTTTCAAATATTACAATTTTGACATGGAAATACTTATGTCTTTAAAAATTTTAATATATCTATAAGATATGGTTTTTTTTTAAAGGCTTATTTTATAAATATTTAATTAAAATAAATATTAAAAGATTTTGAAATAGGGTTTTCAATTCTTTTTGTTGAATTTTATTGTAGTTTTTTATTTATATGGTTATTTTTATTTTTGTTTTGAACCAATATTATTTTTTTTGTTTTTATTATTATTTTATTGAAAACATGACATATTTACACATCTCCTCATCCTCAGTCGTACAATAGACCTTTCTCAACACAATAACAATATAATACCATTATAATTTTTGTTATTATACAGTTTATTTTTTTTTACTAGAAAAGAATTCTCCAGCACACTTATAAAATAAAATCCTAAAAAAAATAAATTTAACCTTATATCATGAGCCTACTTATAAACATATAATTTATTTAATAAAAAAATGATCCTTCCTTTACTTATAAACATATAATTTATTTAATAAAAAAATGATCCTTCCTTTACTTATAAACATATAATTTATTTAATAAAAAAATGATCTTCCTTTACTTATAAACATATAATTTATTTAATAAAAAAATTAGCCTTCCTTTACTTATAAACCTATAATTTATTTAATAAAAAATTCTCCATCACACTTATGGAATAAAATCCTAAAAAAATTTAAATCTAACATGGTACCATTAGCCTTCCTTTACTTATAAACCTACAATTATTTAATAAAATTTTATGATAAACAACTTAAATCGATTCAAAAACATTTACCCATGAATTCCCATCAAATACATTTAAAAGCCTATAATTTATTTAATAAATAATTTATACTTAAATGAATTAAAAAAACATGTAGGCATGAATTGCCATCAAATATATTTAAAAATAAATGAATAAACAAAACGGCAAACTCCAGGCCCGGTGACCACCCTGCAATTCATGAATCATATTTCATGCATGATCTATTAAAAATTTAATTTTAATTTTGAATTTAGTTCATGTGCGCGTTTCATTTGAAATACGTTGTGATTATGGAATCACAAGGTAATATAGGGCTACCGAGACCCAGCATATGCCCTCTGTATATGCACAGATACCAGATGTCGGCATGCCGCACGTCGTGTTAGGCCCTCCTGGACTGCGCCAGTAGTGCATTGGGTCGGAAGTGAGAGATTTATATGTTTTTAGTTTATGGTTAAATTTGATGCGTATTTATTTGTATTTTTTTATTTGTGTTAAGTTGGCTTGGACTGCGCCCATAGTGCATTGGGTCTCAAGAGGTGAGAGAATCGCATGTTTTTAGTTTATGGTTAAATTTGATGGGTATTTATTTGTATTTCTTTATTTTCGTGTTAAGTTGATTGGGCCAATAGTGCATTGGGTCGCTTGAAGTGAGAGATTTCTATATTTTTAATTTATGATTAAATTTGATGTGTATTTATTTGTATTTATTTATTTTTTAGGTGACTTGGCCAATAGTGCATTGGGTTGCCTGAAGTGAGAGACTTCTATGTTTTTAGTTTATGGTTAAATTTGATAGGTATTTATTTGTATTTTTTTAATTGATTATTTTAATATTTTAAAATCTATATATCATTAATCACAATTCGTTAAATTTTAACATTTTCTATTTAATCTACAAGTTAAAATTTATCATGATTGTTAAAAAATCTTTTTTGAAAATAATTACTAGTGAAATAAGTTTTTATTTTGGTAATGGTACCAAATTGTATGAATGCTCTATTTAATGTTTGTTTTAACACTTTAATTATGTCAATGTTAAAATAGGGATATATTCCAGCTTAGAATAAATTAACAAGGGATTAACGTTTTAATTAAATATAATTAAGTAAATTTTAATGTTATAATTAATAATTAGTTTGTAATTATAATATTAATAATTAAATATTTATTATTACCAAGCAAAGCTCTATAGAACCCTAGTTGAGAGTCTTCGATGGTGATAGACTCGAAGGGGGCTCCTCCCCCTCCCCTGGCGGAAGCAACGACTTTCTAGGCCCTGGTTGCCTCCCCTTCTAAGAAGTAGCAACCTAAGGGTACCCAATGGTGATTTGTGAAGAAGGCGAAGACGATACCTATGGTGACTTTACCTACGTGTCTTCGATGTATAACCCTAGCCTTCACGAATCGAGCGTTGATTGGGAACTTTACTGGTATGTGGTCATCGCCAAAATCCATGGAGTTATGGTTGGAAAAATCCTAGAAACCTCTGATGAAAGGAAACATAGGGTTGTATGTCTGTTGAAATGGGTTTTTTTCTTTTCTTTTCGAATCGAAGGAAGATAAGGATTTTATATTCCGCAATGTGTCATACTTTTTTTGAGCACAAGGAATTTATTTGAACAAGTGGTCTTTGCATTTCAATACATAGTGATGACATTCTAAATCCAGTCCCGGTGTTGTCAAAACTCTTGTGGTTCTCATTATTTTGTTGAAGTGACAACTACTTTTTCTTAATTGGCAATGCATTGGGTTGTTATCTTGATAGGGATGAACTGAAGGGGAGACAATTTGCATGTGTGAAGATTTGCGTAGAGGTGGACTTGGAGAAATGTTTATTGTCTGAAATCATTCTCATATAGGGAGATTGGAGTCACTATCAAACCCTAGACAACAACTGTTGTTTAAGTGTAGAATTTGTCACAACTATGGCCACTTTTCTAGATATTGCAAGAAGGTCGCCCCAGTTAAGGAAAAAGGGGGAACTGAAACATCAGAAGAAAAATGAAAAACCCAAAAGAAATTTGGGGATAAAAGGAAAGTGGGAGAAATTAAAAATCCACCAGTAAAAGGTAAGAATGTGGCGTCAAATTCAACCAATCCTTTTGCAGCATTGAAAATGAAAAGAAAGGGGCACCCCCTAATAAGATGGTAGGGAAAGAGGTTGAGGAAGAAGAAGTGATGATTGAGAGACATACTATGGGGAGATTCAGAAGAAAGAAGGGACAATAGAAGAAGAAAAGCGAAGGTAGGAGCATGTTTTAGAACCAAGTCATGAGGAACAGGTGATATTGGAATCAAGAGCTCAGGAAGAAGGTTCGCCCAAAAATTCACAAATCTTAGGCGCAAAAGCTACAAGCTCTAGAGGGGTTTTAACACGAAATAAATTACAAAAATTTAGTTGGCAAAGTGAGGTTAGTAGTCAAGAAATATAAAGTCGTAAAAAGGACAATGGAAACACACGAAGAAGGCAATAAGAGAGGTTGAGGCATAATAAAAAAAGAAGCAAGAAACACAACCTCAAATGATAGAATCCTTCAAGTTAGCAATAAGTAAGGATTAGGCATGAAGTAAAGAAGGAGGAGTTAAGGCCATTGCCCCCTTTTGTAAATAATGAAGGTTGTCTCTTGGAATATAAGGGGTTTGGGAAACCCTGCAAAATCTCAATCTGTAAAAGACATAGTCAAGCAGGAAAAACCCTTGATTCTCCTTATCCAAGAGACAAAGTTAGAAGAGGTATAATTTTTGAATTTAGCTGGATAATTTTGAGGGGTGGCTCAAAGCTCTCGAGGTGCCTCGGGAGGTTTTGGGACACTAAGGTGAGATTCTATTTTTTCATTAAAAGAAAGTTGTAGGGTTTAACCCCGTATAGAAACTACCTGCATATGAATTCTAAAACAGAAAATAAACAATGGCGAGAGCATAAAACATAAAATAGATATTCACAGATATGTTCCCCTGGATCCCAAAACCGGGACAACCAGATTGATTTTTCATATTATTCCATTTAATGTTACAATACACATATATACATGTCGAAGCATTCATTAACCCTGGATTAGAACATAACTGTAGTTCCCTTGACCGGATCTACAAAATACCATGGGCAAAAAACTATCATGCCCAAAACCATGTGTGAAAAGCATGCACAAAACCATAGGTAGGTTCGACCACCTAATATAGGGTCCATAAAAGAAATTCCCTAGGGTGTTGCCCCAGACCTTGTAGAGGGGGACTACCACCCCCCTCAAACCCATTGACAGGGGGGGTTGCCACCCTCCCTGTGACCCCCCAACAACGCCTGCCGCAACGAAGGGGGGTCTGGCTACCCCCCCAGCTTCGCTACCGGGGCTAGTCATGGAAAGAATATAACACATACCCAAAATTCTCCCACTTGTTGTTTTCTTTCCACAGGGGGCCAAAGGAGAGCTTAGTCATTGGTCCAACCCTGCAATGCCCATTGTTTCTCTATGCCAAGAGAAATTCTCAGTGTTTAAAGACTTTGTCAATGCATCTGCAATATTCTTCAAAGTGTCCACCTTTACCAACAACACCTTTTTTTCCTCAACCATATCCCTCACAAAGTGATACTGAACATCAATGTGCTTTGTCTTTGAATGATAAACAAGGTTCTTTGCCAAGAAAATTGCACTTTGGTTGTCATAGTCTATCCTTTATATCTTGTTGTACTAACCCCATACTTAACACAATCTCTGCAACCAAACTACTTCCTTGTTTGCATGAGTGGTTGCTAGGTATTCTGCATCTGTAGTTGAAAGTTCCACTATAGACTGTCTCTTACTCATCCAACTGACTGCACCTCCAAATAGGTTAAACACATACCATCTTGTAAATCTTCTCTGATCCAGATCTCCAGCCCAGTTTGAATCAACAAAGCCATGGATGTCCAAAAATTTGTCCAATCCTAGTCTTCCTTGGTAGCACAAACCATAATCACTAGTTCCACGCAAATACCTGAAAACCCGCTTCATTGTTGTCCAATGATCCTTGGTTTTGACATAAACCTTCTCAATACTCCCATTTCATGTGTAATGTCTGGTCTAGTACATACCATTGCATACATTAGGCTACCAGCTACACTTGCGTATGGAACATGAGACATGTCCTATTCCTCTTCTTGTGTCATGGGACACTGTTCAGCAGATGACTTTACACCTACAGGAATAAGAACCTTCACTGGTTTACTATCATGCATATTAAACCTCTACAATATTGTCTCGACATACTTCCTCTGGTTTAATGAAAGCTTCCTTCTTTCCCGATCTCGTTTAATTTCCATGCCCAAAATATAGTCTGCAGCACCAAGATCTTTCATGTCAAATTTGGAGGAAAATTGTGTTGGAAATAATACTGGGGGGGGGAGGGTGAATCAGTATTATCAAGTCACTTATTTTCTTTTTCAAACCCAGATCATATACGCTACTTCAGTTAGATAAAACCGCGTATATACGCAACTACAGAGAAGGAAACCCGCGTATGCAATGTAGACTTATAATTTAATCTATCTTATAGATGTTGATCATTAATCTGTGTATTAGAATCAAATAAACAGTAAAAACAGTAAAACAGATTTGAAGACAATCACACACAAGAACACAAGATATAAGGTGGAAACCCAATGTGGGTGAAAACCACCTGCTGCAATTCGTCTCTATCTTCTTTTAATTAGAAACTTTTTTTTACAATGTACTGGTGCAGTCCTTTACCAGTACGCAGGCTGCAACCTGCAGAGAGCTATAACCCTCTCTCGTTCTCTAGCTTCTCCTGGAAGGGAGCTACAACCCCCTTAGCTCTTGCACTAGCCAAGATACTAGTATGGAGGTGCTGGCCTACAGAAGGCAACAACCTTATCTTTCTTCCAGGGACCACGTTTCATAAATTTTCAGACTGGATCCATGAACATCAATCAATCATCAAAAATTTCTGCATCAAACAATCTCCTTTTCACCAATTAGAACTGAATCAAGTAGATACTTCTCTGACGGTTGTACCCAAAACATAGTAACAGTAACCACACACCAAATTCTGAACCCAGAACACTGCAGCAATAAACAGAAGCAGCTAGATCACAACTCAAAAGATATACGCTACTTCAATAATCTGAAACCTGCGTGCATACGCTCATGTGTTTGGACGAACTTGCGTATACGCTGTTTTTATTCACTGAACCAGCGTGTATACGCACCTTTGCTTCACTGAACTTGCGTACAGATCTATAAAGAATAATTCACTCTTTCAAATATTCATACACTAATTAACCCAGATTATCAGATTTATAGATCAAGCATGCGCCACATATAACAGACCAAAATCATACAAAGATACTATCATTCAAGCCGAAAGATTATGACCCATCAATAGAACTTATCCTTCTCTTTGCGCTAAGGTTCCTCCTTCATTTAAATCCAGATCTGCACCATAACCTCAATCACCAATATTTAAGATCTAGCACTTATTAGATATTCAATTAATTCAGATGATCCTTTGCCAAATGATCTCCTTCCTCTTTTATAGTCTTAGGCCTTTCACAATACCACGGTCCAAAACCATAATAAAACAATACCATGGACCCAATACTTGGGATCAACACTTCTGACGAGATACCATGGTCCAAAACCATAGGTTCAAATACCAAGGACTAACTACCACGGACCAAAAGTAAGTTCTCCAACATATACGCGCTTTTCCTTGCGTGAAAGTGCATGTATACGCATACGCGCCTTTGTAACGTCTAACCCGCGTGTATACGTGCCTTCATCTAGGTGAACCTGCGTATATATCTTTTTCCTTCATTCTGAGAGCTTGTACTGAGATTTGTCACCAAAGTGAGTTTCCATCAAGGACAACACCTGTGCCATAGCTCTAAATCAGTGCCACAATGCCAACAATATCCCCCTTTGGACTTGATGGCAACCCCAAGATCCTCAAAGTCATTCTCCCCCTTTGTCATCAAGGGCAAAGGGTTGTGCTCCCCCTGAGTACATGCTGAAATCTTTGCTCTGCTGTGCTGACCATGCTCCCCCTGACTGTAGGCAAGATCTGCAAAAAGATGTTCTTCAAGAAGAATCATGACTTATACATCATAAAGGACCTTCCTATCACCAAAAGACTCAATACATACATCCTTCACCCAACCAAGTGGGGATCATCCACCCAACCAAGTGGGGATACATCAGAGATTTACATATGACAACCAAGTACATTACATCTTCATCCCAGGCATAGTGGGGAAACTAAAATAGGCCGTTACATGACCTTGACACCACAAAAGAGATACATGACATAGAGACAAAATATCTAGAGCAAGACTTATGAAAGTCACCAATAACTGATATCAGCAGCATCTGTCAATCACCATTCAGATCAACAACCAAGATTTCCTTCTGTTCTCCCTCTGCCTTTGTTCCACCTGAAACCAACAACAGCTGTGAACTAGAACCAAAAGCTTCTAAGATAATGCCAACAATGCATCATTAGAAGTTTATCCGCTCCCCCTGAACCTGTGCCAGATGGTCTTTGTCAGACCCATATCAGACTATCTTCAACCAGAGCCTGTCCCTACTGATCTCCATATACGCGACTGTCTCTGCACAAACCGGCGTATGTACGCGGATCCTCCTCAGGCAACTCGTGTACACCCATTTTTCTCTGAAACAGACAAGTTTTAACAGCAAGATGATGCATCAACTACTCCCAGCTTCTGTCCGAGGTATTCAAAAGTTTCCCTGGGCAGTGGTTTGGTGAGTATATCAATAACTTGTTCCTTAGAGGGAACATACTTCAGCTTGACCTTTTGTTCCAGCACTTGTTCCCGTAGAAAATGATATTTGATAGGTATGTGTTGGTATTTGAATGCATGACTGGGTTCTTTGAAATGCTGATTGCACTTGTATTATCACATAAGATGGAGATAGGTGGTGTACAAGTGATTTGAAAATCCTGCAAGGTTTGCATCATCCAAAGGAGTTGAGTGCAGCAAGATGCATCAGCCACATATTCCGCTTCAACTATGGATAAAGCAATCAAACTCTGTTTCTTGTTGAACCAAGATACTAATCTGGAACCCATAAAGAATGCACCACCACTTGTGCTCTTTTTGTCATCCATGCTTCCAGCCCAATTTGCATCTGTATGAGCATGAAGAGTGAGATTTGTATCTCTACGATACCATAAGCCATAGTTTTCAGTTCCTTGAAGATACTTGAAAATTCTCTTCACTGCCTGAAGATGAGTTTCCTTTGGATTTGCCTGAAATCTTCCAACCATTCCCACTGCATGCATGATGTCTGGTCGGGTACCTGTCAGATAAAGCAGACTTCCAATCATGGATCTATAGGTTGGTTGATGCACTGCTGTTGATTCATCATTTGCACTGAGGCTGCATCCTATAACCATAGGGGTACATACTATTTTTGCATCTTCCATGCCATATTTCTTCAAGATCTGCTTGAGATACTTGGTTTGAGACAAAAAGATACCGCCTTCATTTTGTTGGATTTGCAATCCAAGAAAATATGTCAGTTCTCCAAGCAAAGACATTTCGAATTCTTTCTGCATCACCAAGGAAAAGCTTTGACTCATAGCTTCTTCATTGCTGCCAAAGATAATATCATCTACATACACAACAAGTATTAGCAATTTGTCATTTTCAATTTTTATATAAAGATTGCTATCTGCTGATCCTTTTGAAAAACCTTGTTGATGAAGATATTTGTCCAAACGGTAGTACCAAGCCCTTGGAGCCTGTTTAAGACCATAGAGAGCCTTTTTTAGTCTGCATACAAGATTTGGATCATTCCCAAGAATGAAACCATCTGGTTGCTCAATGTACACTTCTTCTTCTAAGTCTCCATTCAGAAAGGCTGATTTCATGTCCATTTGAAATACTTTGAACTTCTGAAAGCTAGAGAGAGCTAGGAACATTCTGATGGCCTCAAGTCTAGCAACGGGAGCAAAAGTTTCTTCAGAGTCTATTCCTTCTTGTTGAGCATACCCTTTACATACAAGTCTGGCCTTGTTTCTAATCACTTCCCCATTTTCATTCAACTTGTTTTTAAAGATCCATTTTGTCCCTATGACATTCTTATCTTTTGGTCTAGGAACCAACTCCCAAGTGTTATTCTTTTCGATCTGCTCAAGTTCTTCATCCATTGCCTTGACCCAGCATTCATCTTTGCATGCCTCTTTTACATTTTGTGGTTCAGTGGAGGAGAGCAAAGCCAAATAGCTTGAGGCTTCTGCAATTGTTCTTCTTGTTTGTATACCTGCCTCTTTTTGCCCCAAAATTTGAGATTCTGGATGATTCTTCTGAACGTACCTGGATGGAGTCTTATCTTCTATCCTTATTTGTTCTTCTGGTGCCTCTTGAGCTTCTTCTTCATCATAGTTCTGATTTGATGTTGACGGATAGTCCTCATCATCTTCGAAATCTTCGGATTCACTTGCCTAGGAATGTTTCCTTCTTCATCAACCACTACATCAATGTTGTCAACAATTCTTCCAAGTCTTTTGTTGTAACACTTATATGCTTTGCTGTGGGGAGAATAACCAAGGAGAATGCCTTCATCTGCTCTAGGTTCAAACTTGCCAAGATTTTCATCATTATTTTTAATATAGCATTTGCTTCCAAAAATTTTGAAATATTTTACCGAAGGAGTCTCACCATACCAGAGCTCATGAGGAGTTTGAGTGCTGTTCACCCGGACATTTGTCTTGTTGAGAATAACAACTGCAGCAAATGCGGCTTCACCCCAAAAAGTTGCAGGAGTTCCAGACTCATCAAGCATTGCACGAGCCATTTGTTGAACCGTTCTGTTCATCCTTTCCACTACTCCATTTTGCTGAGGAGTCCTAGCTGTAGAGAATTCCCTTCTTATTCCATGTTCTTCACAAAAATCGAAAAATTCATTCGAGGTAAATTCTCCTCCTCGATCAGACCTGAGGCATTTGATTCTGAGATCTGATTCGTTCTCCACCAAGGCTTTGAATGATTTGAACTTTTCAAAGGCTTCATCTTTGTGCTTCATAAGTCCTATCCAACACATCCTGGAATAGTCATCAATGAATAATATAAAGTATTCTTCTCCTCGAGGTGACCTTTTCCTAGTTGGACCACATACATCAGTATGGACAAGTTCAAGCGGCCTGCTGGTTGATCCTTCCTTCTCAGGGAAGTTAGTTCTGGTTTGCTTACCAAACTGACATGATTTGCATATTGTATTGTCTGGGATTCTGATGTCTGGAAGACCACAAACTGCCTGGTATTTGCATGCTTTCCTTATCTGTGAGAAACTAAGATGCCCCAATCTTCTGTGCCATAGCCAGTGTTCATCATTCTTGCTCAAATAGCATTGATGTTGTCCTTCTTTGAATATGTATAAATTATTTGGAGTCCTTACGCCTTTGATCACTGTTTTTCCTGTATCAAGATCACGAACACTACATCCATTTGATCGAAATATTACCTCAGTTCCTTGATCACACATCTGGCTGACACTTAATAGATTATGCTTTAAGCCATCAACATACATGACTTTTCCAGCTTTGACCCTTTCTTTCAACTGAACAGAACCTTTACCTTTTATGAGAGCAGGGGTGTCATTTCCAAAAGAAACCTTCTTCTCCTTCTCTAAGGCACTATATGACTGAAGTTTTTCTTTATCACCTGTCATATGTTTCGAACATCCACTGTCGATGTACCATTGATTTTCTTGCCCTTCCACATATAAGGTTATACCACATCTTTCTGGTTGAGGTTCTTTTATTCTCCATGATTTGGCACTTGAGGCTTGCTCCTTCTGAGTTGTCTGCCGAAACCTACTCCTGCATTCAGAATCTTCATGACCGAAATTGTTACAAATAGAACATTCTATTTCATTTTCAAGAGCAGAGAAGTTGTTGTAAGTCCTTTTCATGATCCCAGTCATACTCCTCTGTTTATGAGCTTCTCTAGTCATGATTGTCTTATAGGCAACACATTGAGCTGCTTTGTGACCAAAGTTATGACAAGAAAAACATTGGCCATTGAAGAAACTCCTGTGATTATCAAATCTACCATCCAAATGATTGTAGTTCCTATTGACATCCATTCTTGAGGCAAATTGAGAAGGTTTTACCTATGGCTGGTTGTAGCTTCTGTTTGTCCTTAAAGTAGATTGCCCCCGATTTACCTGGTGATTTCCATTGGGTCTTTGTTCACTTCTTCTTGCAGCATCAAGATAACTCTTGGAGGTAGATGGTTTCTGCGCTTGAGTTGTTTCTTCCTTATATCCCAGACCTGTCTTGATTAGTGGAGAGCGCTGCACCTTGATAATCTCATCTAACGTGTCAGATCCTTTAACAAATCTAAGATTAAGAGCTTTTGTTTTCTCAATCTCTTTTCTCAGTCCCACAATTTCACATTCTAACTTTTCATGATGTTTTTCCTTTTCAGCAAGTTGGAATTGTAGAGTATCTATGATCACATTCTTCTCTTCTAAACAAATTTTGAGTCTAGAAATCTCTTCATAAAGACTTTCTTCATCTATAGCATCCACAAAATCATCATCTTCAAAAGCCATTAGAAGTTTATATTTATTACCTTATTCATCTTCGTCACTATTTGAAAGTCCATCACTATCTTCATGAGTGTAATAGCTTTTCTTATTTACATTTTGTTTCTTGTTCCATCTAACAGGTTCCTTACCCTTGTCAATCTTATCCTTATGAGGACATTTGGCAGCATAGTGACCAACTCTTCCACAAGCAAAGCATTTGAAAGGTAACTTACCTTTGAATCTTCCAGCACCCCGTTGAAGGTTCTTGACAAATTTTGATTCTTCCTCTTCTTCTGACACGTGTCCTGACTCATAGTAATCTCCTTTGCCTGAAGCCTTGAAAGCAACTTCTCTCTTGTCTGATGGTCCTCCTTTCCTCATTTCATAAGCAGTCAGAATTCCGTGCAGCTGTGACATGGTAAGGTTTCGTAGATTCTCTTTTTCTTCTATTGCAGAAACCTTAGATTCAAACCTAGGGGACAAAGATCTTAGAACCTTTTCAACCACAACAACCTCTTTTATTTCTTCACCCAAGTTTTTCATACAATTAACAATCTCATCTACACGAAGGAAATAGTTAGCCACACTTTCATCATTGTGCATTCTGAGATTTTCATACTGAATTCTGAGGGTTTGAAGTTTTGCTCGTTTTACCTATTCATCTCCTTCATAGCTCAGAACAATCTTGTCCCATATTTCTTTTGCGGATTCATACTGCATAACCTTGACGAATTTTGATTGAGATAGACATCCTAATAGAGTATTGACAACCTTTTCATTTGTTTCATATTACTTCTTACCAGCCGGATCTGTAGGAGTTGCTGAAGGAAAAGTGTACCCTGTATCTATGATATCCCATACTTTTGTACCAAGAGATTGAAGATAGGTTGTAACACTTACCTTCCAATAAACGAAGTTGGTCCCATAAAAAATTGGTGGCCTGATTGATGCTTCTCTCTCATAGTTGCTCATGACGATGGATCTTCCTTCAAGCAATCAAGCTTCTTTAGAAGGACCTACTCTGATTCCAATTGTTGGAAATAATACTGAGGGGGGGGGTGAATCAGTATTATCAAGTCACTTATTTTCTTTTTCAAACCCAGATCATATACGCTACTTCAGTTAGATAAAACTGCGTATGTACGCAACTACAGAGAAGGAAACCCGTGTATGCAATGCAGAATTATAATTTAATTTATCTTACAGATGTTGATCATTAATATGTGTATTAGAATCAAATAAACAATAACCAGAAACAGTAAAACATATCTGAAGACAATCACACACAAGAACACAAGATATAAGGTGGAAACCCAATGTGGGTGAAAACCACCTGCTGCAATTCGTCTCTATCTTCTTTTAATTAGAAACGTTTTTTTACAATTTACTGGTGCAGTCCTTTACCAGTACGCAGGCTGCAACCTGCAGAGATCTACAACCCTCTCTTGTTCTCCAACTTCTCCTGGAAGGGAGCTACAACCCCCTTAGCTCTTGCACTAGCCAAGATACTAGTACATAGGTGTTGGCCTACAGAAGGCTACAACCTTCTCTTTCTTCCAGGGACCACGTTTCATAAATTTTCAGACTGGATCCATGAACATCAATCAATCATCAAAAATTTCTGCATCAAACAATCTCCTTTTCACCAATTAGAACTGAATCAAGTAGATACTTCTCTGACGGCTGTACCCAAAACACAGTAACAGTAACCACACACCAAATTCTGAACCCAGAACACTGCAGCAATAAACAGAAGCAGCTAGATCACAACTCAAAAGATATACGCTACTTCAATAATCTGAAACCTGCGTGCATACACTCCTGTGTTTGGACGAACCTGCGTATACGGTGTTTTTATTCACTGAACCAGCATGTATACGCGCCTTCGCTTCACTGAACCTGCGTACAGATCTATAAAGGATAATTCACTCTTTCAAATATCCAGACACTAATTAACCTAGATTATCAGATTTATAGATCAAGCATGCGCCACATATAACATATCAAAATCATACAAAGATACTATCATTCAAGCTTAAAGATTATGACCCATCAATAGAACTTATCCTTCTCTTTGCGCTAAGGTTCCTCCTTCATTCAGATCCAGATTTGCACCATAACCTCAATCACCAATATTTAAGATCTAGCACTTATTAGATATTCAATTAATTCAGATGATCCTTCGCCAAATGATCTCCTTCCTCTTTTATAGTCTTAGGCCTTTCACGATACCACGGTCCAAAACCATAATAAAACAATACCATGGACCCAATACTTGGGATCAACACTTCTGACGAGATACCATGGTCCAAAACCATAGGTTCAAATACTAAGGACTAACTACCACGGACCAAAAGTAAGTTCTCCAACATATACGCGCTTTTCCTTGCGTGAAAGTGCGTGTATACGCATACGCGCCTTTGTAACGTCTAACTCGCATGTATACGTGCCTTCGTCTAGGTGAACCTGCGTATATATCTTTTTCCTTCATTCTGAGAGCCTGTACTGAGATTTGTCACCAAAGTGAGTTGCCATCAAGGACAACACCTGTGCCATAGCTCTAAATCAGTGCCACAATGCCAACAAATTGGTCTTCAATTTTTGGATAATTTCTTTGTTATTTCCATTCAGCAACATATCATCCACATACAAGAGCAAATAAATAACATGGTCACCAATTAATTTAAAATACACACAATGATCTGCTTTGCTTCTAGTGAAACCAAGTCCTCGTATATATGTATCAAAATTTTGATACCACATCCTTGGCAACTACTTTAACCCATACATAAGCTTTTTTAACATGCATACCAGTTCTTTCTTACCCTTCACTGCAAAGCATTCAGGTTGTTTCATGCAGATCTCTTCTTCCAGATCCCCGTGAAGAAATGTTGTCTTCACATTAATCTATTCTACCTCGAAAATCAAAAGCAACAACAATAGATAAAATTAATATAATAGAAGCTACATTGGAAAGAGGAGAAAAATTATCACCAAAATCAATTCCCGACACTTGGGAATAACCTTTTTCTACCAACCAAGCTTTGTATTTCTCCACCTTGCCCTCTGCATTCATCTTCTTCTTAAACACCTATTTGCTTCCAATGGTTTTCCTTCCAGTCGACAACTCCACTAGATCCCAAGCCTCATTTTTGTGAAAAGATGCCATTTCATCAACCATAGCGTCTTTCTAAAGTTTTCCATCCTCTGAATCTACTACTTCCCTGACAATTCTAGGATCATCATCAGTAATAGATAAAGAAAAATTAAATAGAAAGCAGTTGCACTATACCTTTCTGGTTCCCTTCTTTCTCGAACTAATCTTCTCACAGCCGAAGTTTTAGGATCTTCATCTTCTGATTCCTCCTCTTTTAGTTCAAACTCTATCTTCTTAGGTTCCCTAGATAGGAATTCATGTTTAATAACATTTTTCACCTCTATAAACACCACATCACGGTTGTACACAACCTTCCTTATTTATTGGTTCCATAGTTTCTGACCTTTTAAACCATCTTTATACCCAATAAAAATGCACCTTTCAGATTTACTATCCAACTTGGTTCTTTTCTCCTTCGGAACATGTACATATGCATCACATCCAAATACCCTCAGATGTGAAAGATAGGGTTTCTTACCAGTCCATACCTCTTGTGGAGTCTTATCCTCCAATGTTGATGAAGGTGATTTGTTGACCAGGTAACTTGTAGTCTCCACCACCTCTGCCCATAATTCTTGTCCTAACCTGACACCACTGAGCATGCATCTTGCCTTTTCCATCAATGTTCTGTTCATTCTTTTTGCAACTCCATGTTGATGAGGTATGTATGGAGTAGTCTTCTGTCGTGATTTACCACACTTCTTACAGAACTCTTCAAATTCCTTCTTGCAAAACTCTTCACCTTTATCTACCCTCAGCACCTTTATCTTCTTCTCTAGTTTTCCACTAGAGCCTTAAATTCTTTAAACCTGTCAAAGACTTCATATTTCTTCCTGAGGAAATATATCCATGTATTCCTTGAGAACTCATCTATAAATGATACATAGTACATAGACTTACCCAGAGATGGAATCGACACAGGTCCAAACACATTGCTGCGCACAAAATCTAATATTTGTTTCATCCTCTTAGCACCAGAGGGGAAACTGTAGAAATTTTGAATAATTTAACACATATTCACAGAGATTATCCTGATCATACAATTATAAGCGGAACATGTACAATACATAATCTCCTCTACGTTGATCATCAATTTACAGAAGCAGAAACATTCACAGGCGCACATAGAAGCATCAATCAAACTCATAAACACAGTATGTATCTCGGGGAAAGCATCTCGCTAAAAACCCCACACTATCTGTATATTATATTGATTGAATCATGTAACAATACAAAGCATAATACTTCTCACAAGTATCTCCACCTGTTACACACAATACAGCTCAGATTTGATCTCCAAATCTCTCCCACTGCTTGCCTGCCTCCACTGCTCAATACCTGCTCAAGAACTGATGAGAATTAGATTAAGTTTATAGTCCAAATATTATTGTGAGATAATAATATTTGACTTTTCTATTTTTGACTTTGATCACTCACATTGTGATCACTCACACTGTAATCACTCACACTGTGATCACTCACACTTTCATCAAAAATAGAAGTCCATCTATTTTTCCCAACTTGATCAATCATCCATAGACATGATCCATATGTCTAAAAATAGACATAGTCTAAAAATAGACTTGCGCCAAAAATAGCCTGCGGGCCCACTTAGTGAAGGCGACTCTTTTCACTAAGCTCCATCATCTTGTTGCACTCTCAACAAGCATTTCTTGTTGCACACTTTTCAACACTCCCTCTCAACAAGAAAGGCTTCCTCTCAAACCCGATCCTGTAACTCTGGAATGTTCTCCATGCAACACATTTGGCCGGTCCACTTGCTCTGTCATCAAAGTCTCTGACTGCTATTGCCTCTGTCAACTGAAACTCTGCATCTCTGTGCTCTTCAGTATCTGACTGCTCTAGCCTCTGTCACTTTGATCTCTGACTGCATCCGTGCTGCTGCTGGTTCTATCTCCCAGCATTGCATCCGCACTGCACCTCCCAACTGACCTCCCTGTTGGGATAGAAACATCCTCTGATGCTGAAGCTCTACCTGCTGCTGACAAGTGCTCCCTCTCTGACATCTGCGCTACTGCAACATCTCCATGCATCTCGCACCATTGCACACCTCTCTGTGCCACCTAGCACTGTGCAAAACACTTGTGCCTCTCGCATTGCTACAGTCTGCTAGCTATGCGCTGTCCTGGGATTCCCTGCACTGTCGCTCTCTCTGCCGCTCCATCCGCATCTGTCTCTACCCAATCAGTCAGTTCCTGCTACTACACATCGGGGCTCCCGTAGCAAGGTCTCATCCAAGAGGTTGGGTACCTCAAGGATCTTGCCCCTCCTCCTTGGGACAATCAATCCACATCACCCCACCTCCTACCTGGAGGTATGGCTGCATGCGATCCCTCAGCCCACCTGGCTCGAAGTTTCCCCCTACTGGAGGTCTCTGGATGAGTAGATGTCTCTACTCCATCTCCACACAGCTTCCCCTGTTGTGGCTCCTCCACAACCTCCTGAAGCTGTTGCACCAATCGTGGCTCCTCCACAATCGTCTGAGACTTCTTCTGGCTCTGCATATTGAGAGGTAATATACGCTCCCTCTCAACCACCAAGTCTCCATCAGTTGCCTTGCTGCTCAAGGCTTTGCATGCATCTTGAACCTCAAGAGCATACAGGTTCTTGACCCGTGAACCAATCTGCTTCACCTGTCTAGTGATGATGTGTCTAAGGAAAACCTTTCCCTTAGTAAAGACCACATCATATCCTCTGTCTTCCAACATCGCGATCGACACCAAGTTTCTCTTCAGTCCTGGTACATACTTGACATCGGTCAAGGTAAGGCGAGCTCCATGCTCCCTCTGAAAAATAACCGTGCCTACACCTGAGACACTATACTTCTCATCATTACCCATCCCTATGAGTATCTGGAGATCTTTCTCCTCCAAAGTACTGAACAAACTTTTGTCACCGGTCATGTGGAAAGAAGCTCCACTGTCAAGAAACCAACCACTTCCCATCATGGATGAAACCATGCATGCGAAGAGTGTGAAGTCCAACTCAAACTGTGAAGCAAGTGAGGCTGCCTCACCTTCAGATCCTTCCCCGGATCCCTTCTTGGACTTCTTCTTTGGGCAATTAGTAGCATAATGACCCAACTCATGACAACGAAAGCATCTCACCTTCGCCTTGTCAACCTTCTTCCCATCATTGGAAGAACTGGATTCGGAAAGAGAAACCTTCCCCTTCCCCTTCCTCGCCTTACTCGCTAAGGCACAGTTCTCCTCATCATGCATAGATGAAGAACTGTCTCTGGTGCACCGTCTAATCTCCTCCTGCATCAAATCCGACCATAGTCGTTCCCAATTTGGCAGTTTCTCCCTTCCATTCACCGAGTCCTGGTAGCTATGCCAACTCTTAGGAAGGTCAAGGAGTGCTAGACTCACCATCCTCATCATCAACAGTAACCCCCACACTTCCCAGCTCATCTCGACACTGAGTGAACCTCGTGAGATACTGGGGCATACTATCTCCATTCTCGAACTGAATGTTTCTGAGTTTTATCTCTTTCTTTGGAATTAAATTCGAATTCCACCAGCACAAAACTCAACTGCTTCCGATCTAGAATTCGTGAGAACAAAATATTTCTCGTACAGAGATCGACTGTATGGGCATTCACCGGATATCTCACCTTCCAAAAGAAGGATGAATCCAGAGGCTACCTGGCCCGATTACAGACTCTACCTGAAGAAATAAAATGTAAACACTTCCTGAATAATAGATCTGATGATCAATACAGCACTGATATCATGTAGAACTTCTTCTACAAATCAGCTCGCTCCGATACCATGTAGAAACTTTTTCTACAATTATCTAGCTCTGATACCATGTAGAAATTTTGAATAATTTAACACATATTCACAGAGATTATCCTGATCATACAATTATAAGCGGAACATGTACAATACATAATCTCCTCTACGTTGATCATCAATTTACAGAAGCAGAAACATTCACAGGCGCACATAGAAGCATCAATCAAACTCATAAACACAGTATGTATCTCGGGGAAAGCATCTCGCTAAAAACCCCATACTATCTGTATATTATATTGATTGAATCATGTAACAATACAAAGCATAATACTTCTCACAAGTATCTCCACCTGTTACACACAATACATCTCAGATTTGATCTCCAAATCTCTCCCACTGCTTGCCTGCCTCCACTGCTCAATACCTGCTCAAGAACTGATGAGAATTAGATTAAGTTTATAGTCCAAATATTATTGTGAGATAATAATATTTGACTTTTCTATTTTAGACTTTGATCACTCACACTGTGATCACTCACACTGTGATCACTCACACTTTCATAAAAAATAGAAGTCCATCTATTTTTCCCAACTTGATCAATCATCCATAGACATGATCCATATGTCTAAAAATAGACATAGTCTAAAAATAGACTTGCGCCAAAAATAGCCTGCGGGCCCACTTAGTGAAGGCGACTCTTTTCACTAAGCTCCATCATCTTGTTGCACTCTCAACAAGCATTTCTTGTTGCACACTTTTCAACAGAAACTCACCCAATTCTGCTTCCCATATACACAATTTTCATAGAAATCAAAATCCAAAGAGAAGTTAGGCATACCTTATACCATAACATTACCATGAAGTATTTGAAGGCCCTTCTCTCCAATATGTTGAAGCCTTTGATGCCACAGGATGGTCTTTTCTCCAAAGACCACTAGATTTTCTGCTCTACTTCGAGGAACCACAAAACTGTTGCACCCATCAATAACAGTGCTACCCTGAAGCTTGTATAGAGTTCCAATCCGAACTCCCTGCATCAATACCAGTGCTCCTTGAACCATCTTGTAGGTATCTTTCTCAAACATTGTTTTTACACCTGCATCATAAAACTTGCTTATAGAAATCATATTTCTGGCCAACGTAGGAATATGCAGAACACCTAGAAGTGTTCTAATCCTTCCACCTTGCAACTTCAACTTAAATTTTTTGTGACCTATGATTCTAGCCTTCCTGTCATCCCCTAAGAATAAATCACAACCATCATATTTATCATACTCTCAGAACCACTCCCTGTGGGGAGTGAAGTGAAAGGATGCACCTAAGTCAATCAACCATGCCTCATGATCTACACATGCACTTGAAGAAGAAGCCAAGTACACATCCCCACCTTCATCTGAGGTGGTTTTTACCTCTGCAGAAGGAGAATCATCAAATCCCTTTCCTTTCTTAGGAACTTTAGATCTACAGTCCTTTTTGAAGTGTCCTTCCTTTCTGCATTTCCAACACACCTTTACAAGTTTTCATGGAGATTTAGATCTCCCTCTAGATTTAGATCTCCCACTCGAGCATTTATTTTTGTTTATGTTCTGGGACCTTCCTTGTACAGACAAGGCATCACCATTCCATCCCTCCATATTTTTCCATCTCATCTCCTCTGACAGCAAGGATGAGACTATTTCATCAAGCTATAAGGCAGCTGCATTGCTACCTATTGCAACAACTAGACTATCCCACGAATCTGGTAGAGAACACAACAAACTGATGCACTTATCTTCATCTATAATTTTTATATCAACAGATAAAAACTAGCTTACCACAGTATTAAATGCGTTCAAATGCTCTGTCACCAAGTCTCCATCCTTCATCCTCATGTTATACAACTTTTTCTGTAGGAACAATTTATTCATAAGAGACTTAGATTGGTACAACGTCCCTAACTTATCCCACAAAGCCTTCGTCGAAGCTTCCCCTGACACATTCAACAATACTGAATCTGAGATACACAATCGTATTGTCCTCTTTGCCTTCTGATCCAACTTCGCCCAGTCTTCAGCTGACATTTTCGTTGGTTTAGTACCTAGATCTACTGCGATCCACTGTTCTTTATCCACCAGCAGATCCCCCATATTGAGTTTCCACAACTCAAAACTCTGACCATTAAATTTCTTGATCTCTATCTTTCCACTACTCGCCATCTCCTTTCACCTCAAGAATTAATCTCGAAGATCTCCCACTAAACAGGGTCTACCATAGGCCCGAGCAAAACCCCTCAGCGGCAAAGGTGTCCCCTTGGAGCCAAAACAACTATGATTCCAAAGGTAGGTTTTAACCTCGTATAGAAACTACTTGCATACGAATTCTAAAAACAAAAAATAAACAATGGCGAGAGAATAAAACATAAAACAGATATACACATATATTTCCCCCTAGATCCCAAAACCGAGACTACCAAATTGATTTTTCATTATATTCCTCTGAATGTTACAATACACGTATATAAATGCCGAAGCATCCATAAACCCCAATCCATTAACCCTGGATTAGAACATAATTTTAGTTCCCTTGACTCGATCTACAAAATACCATGGGCAGAAAACCATCATACCCAAAACCATGTGCAAAAACCATGCACAAAACCATAGGTAGGTTCGCCCACCTAATATAGGGTCCAAAAAATTTTTCCTTGGGGTGCTGCCCCGGACCCCGTAGAGGGCTACTACTGCTCCTCAACTTCACTACTGGGGCTAGTCGTGGAAAGAATATAACACATACCCAACAAAAGCTTCAAGAATTTTTTTTGGATAGTTATAGTCCTAGAAAACAAAGACATAAAGGAATGAATCTCAATTATAAATGTGTATGGAGGTTTAGGCACACTATGGTAGGATTCTATTTTTTTATTAAAAGAAAGCTTCAAGAATTTTTTTTGGATAGTTATAGTCATAGAAAACAAGGACATGGAGGAATGAATCTCAATTATAAATGTGTATGCATTGGTAGCTTATACTCAGAAAAATGAATTTTGCAATTTGTTGATCTCTCTAAAAGAGTAATAAATGCATTTGGACAATATAGTTGGCAGGGACTTCAATACAATCCTTTACAACATTGAGAAGAAGGGAGGCATTTTAGTTTGGGATCTATTTCGAGAACAAATAGAATGCCTTGTTAATTATTGTGACCTCTTCGACGTGGCGTCGAAGAAAGGAAAGTATAGTTGGTCTAATAGAAGTGGGGTGAACCATATCACGACGCAATTGGATTGGTTTCTTCTTCATAGCAATTGGATTTTAAAAAGGGTGGACTGCAACTCCCAAATCCTAATGTAAAGGGCTTCAGATCATTGGCATATCTCACTAGAGATAAACCTTCTAGAAAATTTGGCTCCCATCCCCTTCCGATTCAATCCACTATGGTTGAATAAGGAAGGAGTGTTGGATTTATTTCACCAACCATGGAACATCTTAGTCATAGAATTGCCTTCCTTTGTTTGGGAATCCAAGTTGTGATTAGTCAAACAAGCTTTGTGAGGGTAAAATAAAATTTTAAGCCCCCAAGGATGAAGCGGCAAGAGCTATTGCAACAACTGGAGTGACATTACACTGATCTAAAAAGTAACATAATACCGAAGTGGCATATTGAAAAGGAGAAAGACTTGGAATTTTTTTGTCACCAATAGATAGGAGGAGTATATTGGCATCTAAAGTCAAGGAGAATATGGTCAAAGGAAAGAGATTAAATCACTACCTTCTTTCATAAGCATGCTAAAGCTCAAGAGATAAGGAATAAAATAAGGGAAATAACACTAGCAGGTAAGCCAAATATATCTTCATTTCTTGAAATTAAACATGAAGCTTTCCAGCATTTTAGATCCTTATATTTTGAGGATAAAGTTCTAGATCTAGATAAAGCCAAGGAATTTCTTTCATGCATCCCATCTATTGTTACGAATCAATACAACCTTCAACTAGCAAGAGAAATAGTCAGGTCCAAGGTAGTGGAAGCAATTTGGTCATTAGACCCAGACAAATCCCGTAGTTTTGATGGGTTTACCATTAGTTTATTTGGTGTTCTTTGGTCCCTCATAAAATGAGATTTGTTGAAGATGTTAAATTGGACCCAACAAAAGGATAAAATTGGAGGGGGGCCAAATTCCTCCTTCCTTTTTATAATTCCCAAAGAGTCAAACCCTGTGAATTTCGCCTGCTTCAAAGCTATTTCCCTTTGTAATGTGGTTTATACTTTCTCACCAAAAATAATGGTGAAGCGGCTTAACCAAATTCTACCAACATTAATATCAGATAACTGAGGTGGATTTATGTAGCATCATCACATCCTTGACAATATTATACTCATTCAAGAGGCTCTTCATTCTAGTAAAGAAAGGGGAGAACTGGGTTTTTTATAAAATTGGATATGGCCAATGCATTTGATAAAGTCAGACATTCCTTTCTATTCTTAGTCCTTGAAAAGATGGGTTTTAATGAGGATTTTATTAGATGGGTAGATTTATGCATAGGTGAGCAATGGATAACAACCTTGGTCAATGGAAACCCTACACTCGTTTTCATTGTGTCAAGAGTGTTGCACCAAGGTTTCCCACTCTTTTCTCACATGTACACTCTGGTAGTTGAGAGCCTGAGCAGAAATATTTCACACGCAAGGGTTGAGGGCCACCTCCTAGGCTTTAATATAGTGGAATATGAAAGAAGTCAATCATTCCTAGTTTGAAAATGACACCCTTCCTTTAGGTGGGGAATCTCATATTATAGTTGTGAGAAATAAATATATTCTTGACTCATACTTGGAATTATCAAGAGGGTTGGTGAATAATAAAAGAGAGACAAATTTTTGGTTGGAACTGCATAGAAGATGATCTTCGAGAAATTTCAACGATTTTAGATTTCCTAATGGAGATTGATTGGAAATATTTCAAGTATTTGGGAATCCCAATTTCCATGGGAGCCACAATTCTAGAAGTATTGCAAAAATTTCAGAGGAAGATACAATCTTGGTGAGCTCATTGGTTGAATGTAATAGAGCGAATAATACTAATAAAATATGTTCTCTCTTCTTTGTCAATTTATCTTTGCTTTGGCCTTATAGCTCCCAAAAGCATGATCACACAAATTGGGTGCCTAGTTTAAAAATTTATTTGGAAGAGGGGTAAGAGTAATGAGAAGAAGTTCCATTTAGTGAATTGGAATATCGTTCAACTTCCTAAAGATCTTAGAGGTTTATCTATCAAAGATCCTCATTTTATGAATCTATCTCTTGGTGCTAAAATAGTGTGGTTTTTGCTATTAGATAAAAAAGAATGGTGGAAATAGGCCTTTATTTGTAAATGCTTCCATGGAAATGGCCATTTTCGGATTGAGAAGACCATTTGGATGAGTTGGTTCTAAAATTGGAAGCTATTTAAAGTAGCCGTGTACATAATCACTAACAATTTAGGTTGGCAATCTGGAAATGGGAGTCGGATTAACATATGGAAAGACAAGCCCACCCAGTTGGGGTCGCTTGGAGAGCACATAGACTTCTAAGAGCTAGTTAATTGGATGAGAGAGAAAAATCTAATTAAACTTTCAGATATTTCCCATTGGCATGATTAGGGAATTTAGAAAGGTGGAGTTTCATTGACCTGCCACGAAACCTTGACCTTCAATGGGAGAATTTGCTTTGTAGCCTTAAAGGACTAGCTTTGGTTGATTGAAAAAATGGGAATCAATGAGTTTGGTTGGCTAGCCCACATCTAAATTGTTTAGTCAAGGAAAGTTATGAGTAGACAGTTTAAAACATGGCCACATCCTGCTCCTTCCTCTTTGTGGTGTAAGACCCCAAATAAGGATGGACTCTTGAAGGTGAGCACTTTATGTTTTGACAAAACCAAATTTTATTCTATCAAAACTTTGTATATTGTTACAAATTCTTGATGTTAATGGAGGTCGTTTGTCTGAATTATCACTGCACATGGTTTGCATGCGTAAATTGCATGAGTAGGAATGTATACATAAATGAATTTGGCATATATGGATTGAAATGGTGTTTTTGTTATTTATGGGTTATAAATTTTCCCACCTATTTGATAATATCCAGTTAACAAGCACGAATGCCATGCAACTTTAGGATGGTTTGATATTGATATAATTAAATTGGTTCCCATACCTCATGTATATAATTCAGCAATTTATAAAATTTGATATTGCAGGCATGGACATATGTCTAACTTGGCCCAAGCCTCTTGTATCATTCTAACTATCTTAAGGCTAGTCTGTCGTATCATTTTAAATATATTGATATTGACACAACCAACCTTCCTTTCAACTTAATTATATTAAATTTTGGCTCTGTTAGGTCCCATATAACTTAATTTTATAAGGCTTGGCGTTGTCAACCTTCCATATGAATTTAAATACACTAGTGTTTAAATGTTAGTGTGGGCCTTATGCTATCTCAGCTAGTCATCACGTGTTACCGTGTTAATATATATATGGTATGTCGATGCCAATGCATTACCAATGTGGCCAACCACGTCCTAACTTATATGATGAGCATATGGGTTATACATATATGTAGTTTAATTGCATAGTGATTCAGCCCAGGATGACTATGCCCCCGAAATTTAATTATTAAAAGGATATATGTATGTGTGTGTATTCAACTTAAATTGCAATTCCAATTTGACCCAAGTCGATTATTCCTTTAAACAAAACTATCATGAATGGTGAAAAGAATTATGTTACCAAATAAATCCCAAGCAACATATCTGGCATAAACACAAAATTGTTGTGTCGTCAATGTATTAAACTTTTCATTGCACCCAAGGATTAACAAATTAAGGTTACATAAAATTATTATTCGCAAGGTATTTGGTAGTCGGTAGAACTAATGTCTCAAATGTGATGTGAAGGGCTCACTACACCTAACGGTGTAACCCTTGATGGCCGATGGGGTGGTCCCATTGCAAATTTTCCATGGTGGTGTGTTGGGCCCACGGTAATTTATAGTTGTAAATGGTGATTATATGAGACTTTCATCTTACGGTTGGGTGAGTAAGCACATTCTTGCACCACAGGCATTTAGGAACCCCAACCCACGATGGGGTGAAGGGTGGGTCCTATTAGGATTCCAAGAAACTCTCCTAGGTTGTAGCTCGGAGATGCCTGGTAACATATAAATTCAACTATTGTTGCAAGGTTTAATGGAAGGAATGATGGTTTGGTTCAAGCCAGATAACCACTTCTACTTTGTTTCAATTCAGACATGCATGAACACCCTCAAACTACAAGGATTTAGACCACCAATGCTCACAGTTTTAGATATTAGGTGAATATGGAGAATATTAACCACACTATTAGATACACAAGACCATGTGATGGCCGGTTGCAACTAGTACAGAAACATGCAAATCTAATCTACTAATGCAAAGACAGGATGACAACTCTCCTGCATTAGAATAAAAGAAACCTGAGCAACCTATTTAGTGATGCATTCGAGATTTTAACACAGAGATAAGATGAGAGTTATCTAGTGCTAAACATCAAAATATCAAGAACACATCATATCAGGCACAAGCTTAGAACAGAGGAGAATGGACAGTGAGAAGTTAACAACAAAAGAAGCTTGTATTTGCTAAAAATGAAGATGAGACGCTGCAAGTAACAAAGTGTCTACAATCTCCAGAAGTTGAACCTTACATCAAATGCCAACCTTGATTACATCTTTCTTCTGGATATTTATAATTTTACATTACTATGGCACCTGGCCATTTAGGTATGGAGGGGTCTTAATTGACCACCAACTGGATTTAACTGTCTGATGGAGTCTCTGAATGAGGTTGCTTGCTTGAATGTGCAAATCTGATCTGTACAACTGTTGTGCTGTCCTTTAGGCGATTGGAATGCTCAGAGCAGTGAAGCCCATGACTGATAAATTCTGCTACAGAGCCGTGCTATGTCCTTTTCTCCTTTTGGCCATGCTTTCTGTTTAATGTGGTTGTTGGGGATATTACTGTAACCGATCCTGGCAGAGCTAGTCATCTCCTTCTTCGGGCAACAGAATGGTCATAGGACGTGGGATGCATGGGTACACGGATAGTTGGGATGAGAGAGAGATGACTGCCAGATCGGGGAAATGGACAGCGGAAATGGCTTGGCGGAGGCTATTGGCCGAGATGGGAGAAAGGTGTGTTAGCTGTAGATGCCTCTTGGCCTCGGTTTCTCTTCAAATTGTTTAATAATGAGTGTTTTCTGTTTTACATAGAAACCACTGTAATGCTGTAAAATCCCGCCAATGTTTGTTCCTTGCGGACTTTAAAAGTCGTAAAAAATGATTTATTTACCCATCGGGTCAGGACTTCATCGCTATTGGCGCTACCAAGGTTCCTGTGTATTTCATTACATAGTGAAATACACGGAAAATACATTAGAATGGCCTTTCGCGGATTTGAAAATATATCCATTTATTGCATATAATTACATCGGGTCTGTCCATCGAGTCGCACATATGCCCGTGACTAAGCCTCGTCCCCAGGTTGACTCCAATAGTGATATTGCGATGCAATAAATCGCAATCGCGAGTCGCTTGTTCCCCGGTCCTTCATACCACAGAACATGTGCTTCCCGCCGATGCGACCCGCCGATTTGATCATCGGTGATCGCTAATCGGCGGTGTCATGTGCCTGCCTTTCGACTGTCCTCTCTGTCTTGCCGATATGTGATTTTCTGCTTAGATCTGGGCCGTTGATCGACCAGATCTAACGGCTGCTATGCGATGCCTAGTTTAAGCCCGCGCTAATGGTTTTCCCATGTTTTTAGAGTGTTTTGAGCCTCCCAATAGTGTATTTCTTCCCTTCCAAGGCTTTCCTCCCGCGACCATTTCGACTTTGAACGATCCTTGAGAGGATTTTGAAGACTTTTGGGGCATACTTGGATCCTTTTTTGGACCGTTTTCCCACAAGGCTAACACTGGCTCCCTTTGGGGATGAAAGCCTCCTTGTGAGGTTTCAAGAACCGTAGACCACTGCCTTTCATACAAAAACAAGATCAACAATATTTTCTAATGTTCCATTGGGCATGGACTCTAATTAAGCCTACACTAAAACTTGTAAAAAGAACATATTTACAATGTTGAGGCCTAAAGGCCTTAATTAACATAAACTTTCAAAAACCACCCATTGACTAGGCCATCAAAAATTGTTTCTCCTTCCATAATTTGCAGCATGAAAGTGTTGTTCCCCTGGACCTGAGCAATGACAAAAGGTCCAGTCCATAGAGCATCGAACTTCCCATGATTGCCTTTCTTTTCCTTCAGTGCATCCCATTTAAGAACCAAGTCTCTAATTTGAAAATTGTCCATCTTTACCTTTCTGTCAAAAGCTTCCTTGATTCTCTTTTGATGTGCTGTAGACTTTTCAATAAATTGATCTCTAATTTGATGTACTTTAGCCAAGTCACTAATCCTCTTTGCCATGTCATTTTCCTCATTCTACTCTTCCTGCAAGAACTTGGCCACAGGGAGGGTCAACTGGATTGGGAATACAGCCTCGGTGCCATATACCAGCTTGAATGGAGAATTCCCTGTGGATTTCTTGGTGGTTACCCTATCAACCCATAATGCAAACTTCAGTTTGGAATCCCAGTTCCTTTTGTTGTCTTTCAGCATCATTTTGATTATCCTTATCAGGCTCTTATTGGATGATTCTTCTAGACCATTACCTTGAGGATAATATGAGGTAGAATGCGCTAGCTTAATGACCATTGAGTCACACATGTCCACCAACTCTTTTGCCCTGAAGGCTGCTGCATTGTCTGTAACCAATTTGTGTGGACAACCAAACTTGGTGAAAATGTTTTCTGTCAAGAACTTCATGACAACATGGTGATCAACTTTCCTAGTAGGGATGGCCTCAATCCATTTAGTGAAGTAATCAATGGCTACTAGGATCCATCTGTGCTGGATACTAGAATGTTGATTAATTTCCCCTATGAAATACAAACCCCACTGCTGGAAAGGGCCATTGGCATATATTGGCTTCAAGGGTAAGGACTTCAACTGCTGTTTTCCTTCAAACCTATGGCATTTGTCATAGGATCTTACAAATGAAAAGACATCAGAAAACAGAGTGGGCCAATAATACCCAGCTCTGAGGATCTTGTGGGCTGTGGTTTTCCAATAGTGATGTCCTCCACAGATGCTGGAATGAAACTGATGCATGACCTCCACATATTGTTCTTTGTCCAGACATCTTAAAAGGATTCCAGATGGATCCCTCCAATAAAGCAAATTTTCATGAATACAAAACTTGGCTATTCTGAGCTTAATAGTCCTAGCTTGGCTTGAACTGAGGCCTGGAGGGACTTCTAGTTTCAGCAACAATTGAGCTATTCTAGAATACCATTCACAAGAAGCTAGATTCTCATCCGACAACAAGTCATGTCCTATTGTTGCTTCTTCTGTATGTCCATCCTCTGAATTTGTACCCATGCAGTTTATGTCAAGCATTTTGCAATTTTCTTTAGCCATCAGCTGAGCAAGGCCCTATCCCTTGACAAGCTTGGTGGGCGTCAGTTCTATGTTGAATTCAATAAGCTTTGCAATCCATTTATCCCTTCTTCCATCAACATCTAGCTGCGTTAGGACATCCTTTATTGAAGTAGAGGGCACATATGCAATTACCTTGGAGTGAAAAATGTAGATTTTGAAAACTTTTAAAGATTTGATAAGGGCATAACCCTGTTTTTCGATAATATCATACCTTAGTTCAACATCCCTTAAGGTTTTTCTAAAAAATGCCACTGGATGCTCTGAATCCCCATCATCTTTCTACAATAAGACTGCTGCAAGGGTGTCACCCGAAGAAAAGGAGAAGATATGAAACTCCTTGCTATAGTCTGGGCTGATCAGAGTGGGGGCTTCCATAATAGCTCTTTTGATGGCTTCAAAATATCTTCTTGCTGCATCAGTCCATCTGATCTCTGATCCCTTTTTCAGCATAGAGGTGATGTGCTTTACCAATTCGAAAAAAATTAGGAATAAACCTCCTTACAAAATTTATTTTGCCCAGAAAGGATTGGATGTCCTTTTTTGATCTTGGGACAGACAAGGTCTGTATCGCTTTCATTCTCTCTGGGTCAATCTTGACATCTGCAGTAGAAACAATGTGTCCTAGAAGCTTGCCTTCTTCTAGAGCAAATTGTGACTTCTTAGGATTCACTGATATCCCAAACCTTCTGCACTTCAGAAACACTTTTTTCAAATGCTGAAAATGATCTTGATGGAAAAACCTATCCTTCTCTCCTACAAACGCTATATCCATGGCTCTCTGAAAGGTAGCCCCGGCGTTCATCAGCCCAAAGGGCATCTTAGAGTACATAAAAGTGCCCCAAGGAGTGGTGAAAGTAGTCTTTTCTTGGTCATCTGGATGTACAACAACTTAGTTATACCCTGAAAATCCATCCAAGAAAGACATAACTTTGGATCCAGAGACTTTCTGCAGCAAATGTTCCATCTTGGGTAGGTGATAGTTGTCATTTTTGGAACATTTGTTCAGGTTCCTAAAATCAACACATAGCCTGATTTCTCCACTTTTCTTCCTCACTACTACCAAGTTGGCTACCCACTTTGAATACCTCAGAGGAACTATGATTTTGGCAGCCAACAACTTCTTGATTTCTTTTTCAATTAGAGGGAGGAGCAAAGGATTAATGGGTCTCAGCTTCTATTTGAAAGGAATGGTGTCTTTCTCCAATGGGATCTTATGCTGGATGATATTTTTGTCATAAGTTTTAAGGTCACTGTATTCCTAGGCAAAGACATCAACAAACTACTTCATTAAGGTGTAGTACTCAGAACTTTGGGCAGTAGACAAATGGGTGGACATATTTATATACTTTGGATGATCTGGACTCCTTATGTTATGCCTATGGACTACAGACTAATTTTCTTTTTGGGCAGTCTTATGAGGCACATCGTTATGGTCAAACAACTTCTCTAGAGGCAATAGCCCTTTAGGTATATGATTGCTAGGCAACTGAACAATACTGTCATGGCCAATTCTGTTCCTTAGCTGGGGTTGGGGAAATTCCTCCAAGGTTTCATTCTCTTGATCAATTTGAATTTCAGAGAATTCGTCAATAAATTGCAGAAACCTCTTTACTTCATCATCATCCTCATAGAATTTCCAGTGCTAGACATTATCAAGCAAGGAAGGTCTATATTTTATCTGGACTTCATAAGCCAACCTAGGGGGCATGGGAGGGATGAACATGCTAGCAGACACAACAAGGGAATCATCAAGCTGATTTTTTACTCTAGGAATATATGAGATACAAAAGCTATAAAAAGATTCTTTGAGTCTCCATACCTCATCTTTGTATGCTTTCAGCCTTGGGTGTCTTGCTTGGAACATTTTGTTCACTTGTTGAATGATGAGCTCAATATCTCCAAACACTTTTATGTCTCTGATTCCTATGTCTTTGGTAGCGTTTAAGCCCAATATCAGAGCCTCATACTCTGCTATATTGTTGGTGACCTGAAAATTCAGTTTAAAAGACAGATGTGTGCTTTCTTGTTTTGGAGACACCAGCACCACTCCTGCTCCCGCAGTTTCCTTTGAACAGGCTCCATCGAAGAACATATCCCAAGCCTGTGTCCCTTCCTCTTTCATGGCCTGGCATACTGGTTTCTTAAGCTGCATTGAGGCCCTATGGGATTCTTCAATTTAGAGAATGCATGCTCCAAAATCAGTGTCCACAGCGTAAATGGGATGATTAGTGGGATTATTTTCATCACTGATGATATAGGCCAGCTGGGCTTCCATGTATAGTCTTCTACTTTCTCCTCCAAAAAGTGGGACGGTGGCATAAGACAAGTCATTTTGCAATGTCCCACCCAACCTCTTAATCCATCCCCTGGAAAGTAGCATACCAAACTTAGGGGGGACATCTGCTACCACAATATTCATCATCATGCTCTTCATGGGCAGCTGAGTTAGGGTGATAGCTAAGTCTTTGATTAACCCCAGACATTTCACCTTCCTCGAATCAAAGGAGAACAAGTCATGATAAGGTCTGGTAATATCGAGGCCTAACTCTTCCAGGATAGCTTTGGGCATCAGATTATGGCTGGCACCTGTGTCCAAAAGATAATTGTGGAGGATTTTGTCATGAATGGTCAAGGAGACATAAAATGATGGGGAATTATCATCAACAGGTTCAGTCATTGGGCTAAGCACAACTGCAGGTTTATCATCTTGTAAATTGACATAGTCATTGGATGTTTGAGTGGCTTCCAGCTCAAGGGCATCGAGGATGGGCTTCTTAAAGACCTCACTCTTTACAAGTTCTATTAGAGGTACAGATATTTTCAACTTCTGGACTTCTGATTCGAAGCTAAAAGGGGAAGGGGACTTGTCAGGGCCTCTTACCTCTTGAGTCGATGTTTTGAGGATGATGGGATCAACTGTCGGTTGTTTCTTCTTGTTGATCTGCTACTCTGTGGGGACAACAGCTCTTTGGGAAGGATTCTCTTTGGCATTACTCGTTCTTGACCTTAAGTTATATCTTTGCTGGTCTTCAGTCTGTAGAACGACTTCTCTGTCCCACTCTTGACTGGTTTGGTCACTGAGTAATGACTCCTCGTAGGCAGCTAATGTCAAAAAGGCAGCACTACCCTTGTATTCCATGCAATGAATCTCATCCTCTTCATCAAACTGCTCCTCCTCCATGACTATGTTCTGGAAAGGAGTCTTAACCCTTTGTTCTTCACTGGCCTCTTTTCCCCTTTGAATGATCTGCAATTATTCATTTTCTCTTCTGAATGGATTTGGATTTCTAGGAGCAAATGTATTAGGAAGTTGCTTTCCTAGAACTTTTCTCAACCTTCAGTTTGGATATTTTAGCAACCAATGACTCTATCATTTTAGTCATTTTGTCTATTTTGGGTTCTGAAGACGAAGAAGAAGAGGAAGACTCACCTCTCTGCCTCCTTCTATCCACATGTCCTTTGAGTTTCTCTGCAGCCATGATATTGGATTCCACCTCCAAGGCTGCATCTTGCATTTCAGCTAAAGAAGCACATCTTCTCTCTCTTAATAGCAGGCATAAATCAGAATCAAATGCATTGGCATAGGTGAGTTTAACAGAGGTGGGGGTAGGCTTGAATTCAACTGGTATCTTGCTATACATACGATTGAATCTTTTATTAAAATCAGACAATGACTCCCCATTTTCCCTTTTTAGGTTGCCAACTTAGTATGGTAGTATGCAGGGCTTTCTTATCTCCCCAATGCTTTAAAAACACATCATCTAATGCTTCAATTTTTGCTATAGACCTAGGGGTCAGCTCTCTGAACCACTTTCTAGCCTCTTTATCAAGGCTTTGGACAAATACTCTCATCCACACATCATATTCGATGATATCTAGGTTATCAGCATAGCTATAAAAAGACTCAAGGTGTTCTTCAGCTGTTACTCCCTCTGTCCCAGTGAACTTAGGCATGTATTTATGATATTCTCCTGCAGGCATGACATTCAAAGGAATAGGCAGGACCAAGGGTCCATACCTAGCGGCTATGATTCTTTCCATTTTGGTGGGTGCTTGTGGGCTTGCCATGACTGGGGTAGATGAGAGGGTACTGGCAGTTTGGATGATAGAAAGCTGAGAAATGAATGACAGGGCTGAAGGAAATTGATAGACTATAGGGGAGGTTTTTTGTGGACTAATATCCGAAGGGGAATTTATTGAACAAGGAACTTTATGAATCTTTGAGAGTATTGCTTCACCGATAGTGCTAGGCTCTATATTTTCAACATGTAGATGCTTTGTTACAAGCATTTCTGGCAGAGATACATAAGATTGTTTAGGCTTACCTGATCCTAATGCTCCCTTTTGTGAAGTCTTTCTTTGCTTGACAATTTTCTCAGGGCTAGGCACTGGGTCAGCAGGTGATTGCTGAGGATTTCTTTGAGTGTGTCTCACAAATTAAGCCAGAACTGTGATGTGGAGTCGCCAAAAGGTTAGTCCTCTAGCAGATTCGCCAGCTAGATGATTACAACAAAAAATGTGTTCAGACTTTGTCTATCATCAAAGTTGGATCTGTGTCATTCTCCCAGGGAAGCTGAGCTTCAATCTCCTCTCCCCCACAGTGGTGCCAATTATGTTAGGATTCCAAGAAACTCTCCTAGGTTGTAGCTCGGAGATGCTTGGTAACATATAAATTCGACTATTGTTTCAAGGTTTAATGGAAGGAATGATGGTTTGGTCCAAGCCAGATAACCACTTCTACTCTGTTTCACTTCAGACATGCATGAACACCCTCAGAATACAAGGCTTTAGACCACCAAGGCTCACAGTTTTAGATATTAGGTGAATATGGAGAATACTGACCACACCAACAGATACACAAGACCATGTGATGGCCGATTGCAACTAGTACAGAAACCTACAAATCTAATCTACTAATGCAAAGACAGGATGACAACTCTCCTGCATTAGAATAAAAGAAACCTGAGCAACCTATTCAGTGATGCATTCGAGATTTTAACACAGAGATAAGATGACAGTTATCTAGTGCTAAACATCAAAAGATCAAGAACACAACATATCAGGCACAAGCTTAGAACAGAGGAGAATGGACAGTGAGCAGTTAACAACAAAAGAAGCTTGTATTTGCTGAAAATGAAGATGAGACGCTGCAAGTAACAAAGTGTCTACAGTCTCCAGAAGTTGAACCTTACATCAAATGCCAACCTTGATTACATCTTTCTTTTGGATATTTATAATTTTACATTACTATGGCACCTGGCCATTTAGGTATGGAGGGGTCTTAATTGACCACCAACTGCATTTAACTGCCTGATGGAGTCTCTGAACGAGGTTGCTTGCTTGACTGTGCAAATCTGATCTGTACAACTGCTGTGCTGTCCTTTAGGCGATTGGAATGCTCGGAGCAGTGAAGCCCATGACTGATAAATTCTGCTACAGAGCCGTGCTATGTCCTTTTCTCCTTTTGGCCATGCTTTCTGTTTAATGTGGTTGTTGGGGATATTACTGTAACCAATCCTGGCAGAGCTGGTCATCTCCTTCTTCGGGCAACAGAATGGTCATAGGACGTGGGATGCATGGGTACGCTGACAGTTGGGATGAGAGAGAGATGACCGTTGGATCGGGGAAATGGACGGCGGAAATGGCTTAGCGGAGGCTATCGGCCGAGATGGGAGCAGGGTGTGTTAGCTGTAGATGCCTCTCGGCCTCGGTTTCTCTTCAAACTGTTTAATAATGAGTGTTTTCTATTTTACACAGAAACCACTGTAATGCTGTAAACTCCCGCTAATGTTTGTTCCTTTCGGACTTTAAAAGTCCTCAAAAATGATTTATTTACCCATCGGGTCTGGACTTCATCGCTATCGGCACTGCCAAGGTTCTTGTGTATTTTGTTACATAGTGAAATACACGGAAAATACATTAGAATGGCCTTTCACAGATTTGAAAATATATCCATTTATCGCATATAATTACATCGGGTCCACCCATCGGGTCGCACATATGCCCGTGACTAGGCCTCGTCCCCAGGTTGACACCGATAGCGATATTGCGATGCGATAAATCGCAATCGCGAGTCGCTCGTTCCCCGGTCCTTCATACCACAGAACATGTGCTTCCCACCGATGCGACCCACCGATCCGATCATCGGTGATCACTTATCAGTGGTGTCATGCGCCCGCCTTTCGACTGTCCCCTCTGTCCTACCGATATGTGATTTGCCGCTTAGATCTGGGCCGTTGATCGGCCAGATCTAACGGCTGCTGTGCGATGCCCAGTTTAAGCCTGCGGTAATGGTTTTTCCATGTTTTTAGAGTGTTTTGAGCCTCCCGATAGTGTATTTCTGCCCTTCCAAGGGCTTTCCTCCTGCGACCATTTCGACTTTGAACGATCCTTGAGAGGATTTTGAAGACTTTTGGGGCATACTTGGATCCTTTTTTGGACCATTTTCCCACAAGGCTAACAAGTCCCACCGACACACACACACACACACACACACACACACATATATATATATGGTTATCGGGAGTGTTTATGGTAAGATTATATGCGCATTTTTGGGGCCCCGACCCTAACACTACTACATTTGGGTAGAAATTCCGACGACAGAATGTAACTAAATGGCTAAAATTGGAAAAGTGTCGAAAGTTAAATGATTTTTTTTGTTTTTTTAATAAAATCCTGACTACCATTGAATATCCAACAAAATTTCTTTATCAGTCGAATATTCGACAAAATGCCCTATCCTGTCGATATCAGACATTTTCCTATAATCGCTCTTGTCATCGAATAACTAACGGTCGTTCTTTTACCGTCGCCTTTAGGACCCCCAACCCACGATGGGGTGAAGGGTGGGTCCCATCGACACATTACAAAGAGTGTATATATATATATATATATATATATATATATATATATATATATATATATATCTATATATATATATATATATCTATATATATATATATATATATATATATATATATATATATATATATATTGGGAGTGTCTATGGTAAGATTGTATGCGCATCCTTAGGACCCACGACCCTAACACTACTACATTTGGGCAGAAATTCCGATGACGGAATCTGACTAAATGACTAAAATCGGAAAAGTGTCGAAAGTTAAATGATATATTATTTATTTATTATTATTTTTTAATAAAATCCCGACTACCATTGAATATCCCACAAAATTTCTTTATCAATCGAATATTCGACAAAATGCCCTATCTCGTCAATATCAGACATTTTTTTATAATCGCTCTTGTCATCGAATAACTGACGGTCGTTCTTTTACTGTCGGATATCCGATGCTATATCCAATATGAAAATGTGTTGTCCAATTTCCTACAAATGACAAATAACCATTGTATAACGTTCAATTCCACCATTAATGGATTTTTTCACTCACAAAGTCTAATATGGGACCGCTTTTGATTAGTTTACTAATTAAAATAAATATAATATTAATATTATAATTATATATAATGAATATAATATTTTATGATTATAATATAAATTATATATATAAAGTTATTAAATATAATATTATAATTATAATAAATTTGTGTGTGTGCGCAGGCCCTAACATCATATAACTTTGACATAGTTGTAATATATATTAGTTGTGATTGTTTTGAAAGGTTGTAGGTTTATTTTGAGGTTAAATTTTGAATAAAATCATCACTGAAATTTTGGTGACAAAAAATGTCACATAACATTCCTCAAGGAGACTAAGGATATGTGGGATTGACATCAAGGGCTTCTGAGGATGGAAAATGTTATTTCCCTTGTAGAAATTGTAGGGGCTTTAGGCCAAGGAGAATTCTAATAAAATTAGCTAAAAAGCATTGTAGAGACTAACATGTTGAAGGCGGACATGAATATCATCCATTTGTAGGTTATTTATTATATGCCTTTGTATTGTAGACTGTTTTTGTAAATTTTTATATGTATATTGTGTTTTAGATTGTATGTCTTTGTATTGTCAATTGTATTATTTTTCTATATTAAATATATTTTATAATATTCTTTTGGGAGGTGTTTGAACTATGTTGTCATCTTGATGTGGACTAGAAATATTATTTGATTATTTTTGTTAGGGTCATTTAAGGGGTTAGGTCGAGTTAGGGGTTAATTACTTTATGGGCTTAGGGATAAGGGGTTATTGTTTAAGGGTTTAGGGGTTAGGGGTTAAGGGCTTAGGGGTTAGGGGTTTAAGGGCTTAGGGGAATGGGGTTAAGGTGTTAGGGGTTAGTGTATGTTTAGGGGGTGAATTTGGATCTAGAGGATTTAGAGGTTAATCATGGGTTTTTATGGAGCATTATTAATAAGTTTTTAAAGTATATTATGCAAAATATGACATTAAGAAAGAATATGACATTAAAATGATGAATGAAAAATAAGATCAATATGTTTTTTATTATGGTTGTGACTATATATCTCAGAAAGTGTCTCACTTCTTACATGTCAAGAAAAGTGACATGTTTCTTAGAATTTTTCAACATGTTCTTAAATATCTTGTTAAATTGCGCAAGCATCATCATTGATTTGTTGTCTTTTTTTTTGGTCTCACCAAAGTTGTCTTTATTTTTATATTTGTTGTCTTTGTTTTCCTTATATATTATATTTGTAAATTGTTGTTATATCAACATTTCAATATTTGTTATATATACTAATATTAATTTATTGTTTGTAATTGTATAGTATCGGCTCCCTAGGGCATTACTTGAGGAGGAAGAGGTTGTGTAGTACAAGCACCTATTCAAGAACATAGAGAGATTAATATTGAGGATCAAGCTAATGATACTATGGAAGAAGATAACGATGTCAATAACATAGTTGAAGAAGATGGGACAAATAGATTGATCCAGGAGACATTTAATAGTGTTGGAATGGATGATGAAGACAACCAATATGATGACCCTGATTTTGATTTATCTGTACTTGACAGGGAAACTGAACCTCTTTATGAAGGCTCAAAAACATCTCTTCTCTCTATTGTATTATTGTTAGTCAACTTAAAGGTGGTGAATGGTTTTTCAAACACATGTGTGACACAACTCCTAAGGTATGTAATATATTTTGTGACATTTAGTACTATATACATGATAAAGAAATTATTTTTTCTGTTGTTTTTAATGGTAGTACATTGATATGCATCATTTCATTAAATTTTAACATTTGGATGCAATATGTACGATTAATATTGTTTAGTACATTAACCAATACTATTTTTTTTATTTTGTAGATTATTAGGTGAATTTTTGTTACCATCATCAAATGTTTTACCTTGTGCATACTAAGATTTACATGTCATTATGAAAGATATTGGAATGGAGTATCAAGTTATTCACACATTCCCTAATGATGATATTATTTATTATAAAGAACATGCATTGAAAGGCAAATACCCAAAATGTGAAGAGAGTAGATATCAAACCAATAAAGTAATAAAAAATGTGCCTCACAAGGTTCTTCATTATATTCCCGTAATTCCATGTATGCGACAATTGTTCAGGTGCAAAAGCGTAACAAAACTTATCGATTACCATTCCAGGAATGGAAGTGAAGATGGTGTTCTTTGAATGCCTACAAATGGATATGAATTTAGGAATATAGAGGACAAGTGACCAGAGTTTAAAAGAAAACCTCTTAATCTTAGGCTTTCATTAGCCATTAACGGTGTCAATCCATTTGGAGAGGCCAAATCTACTTACTCAATGTGGCATGTTTTGTTATAAAAAATAACATTCCTTCGTGGAATTCAATAAGGAGGGAACAAATAATGTTTACAATGATTATTTTAGGTATAAATTTGTTTAGAATAATTTTTTTATTACAATAACATCTTATTTGTCTTGTTTGTTTTATAATTATGTCCTATATTTTTTTGTTGATTTACTCATATATGTCCAATTATGCCTTATAATTATTACTTATATATTTTTTTATTTACTCATATATGTGGTAATTATGTATTATATGTTCAATCAATTAGGTAAGTACCCTGTCAAAGGTATGAATGTATATATAGAGCCTCTTATCAACGAGTTAGTGGAGTTATGGAATGGTGTCACCATGTATGATATCTCTAGACCAATAGTTGCATAAAGGGAATTTGAATTTCATGCAATTCTTGCATGGACAATTCATGATGGCTCAGGGCTAACACATTTCTGTGGTATGTTATAACGTTACCCTGCACTTTAATAATGTTTAATTTTATGAAGTTAATTTCAAGTATGTTTTTTAAATAGTTCGACTTTCATTATACATACTTAAAATAATTGATATAAAAATTATTCCATCTCTTGCAAGTCTTCAAACAAAGGGTAAATTTTCTTGTCAAGTTTGTGGTCCTAAGATTAAATCTCACTTTTCAAGAAGCTTAGGAAAGGAGGTGTTTGATAAGTATAGGCACTTCCTTTCTAAAAACCATAGGTACCGAAGTACTGAAAAACATATTTTCAATGGGAAAGAAGAGATTGGAGTAAGACCATGGAGAATGACACCTCGTGCATGGAAGTTGCAATATAATAAAGTCTCCCAAACTATGGGTCGAATTTTCTATGTATAAATATACATTATATGTTTGGATTATTTGATATTTTTATGGGATTTTCTTCATTGTACTAATTGACAGGTTATATTGTTGTTTTAATATCTTTATCTATTATTCACGTTGTAGGTCATAAAGGCTTTAATAACAAGACACTTCCACGAGGAAAAGTTATCTCGGGCAAGTAAATAGACTCCCCTACTATGAGCACCTAGAAAATTTTCATTTGTTTGATACAATGAACACCGAGAAGGATGTAATAGAGACCTTATGGTGAATATTGGATGGAAGGGGAGATAAAGAAAAAATTGTCAAGATTTGTAATAACATTAAGGAGGCTGACCATGCATTGCAAAGTGTGATTCATTCAAATAATGATGGAGATGGCCAAAATATAAGCACCCTTCCATGGTTATTGACAAAGCAAGAAATAAAACATGTTAAATAGGTTATTGAAAAGAAAAAAAAGCCAACTGGATTTTCTTCAAACATAAAGAATATCCTAACAAAGAAAGGTGAATTAGGTGGGGTAAAAAATCATGATTGGCATATGTTCATTAAGGTAATTATTTTGGTGTATGTATATTTTATACATTGGTGACACATCTTGTTAATTAGTGTTTGTTTTCTATTAATTTGGGAAAAAACAATGATCGATCATTATTTTTGTCATAAAATGTTCTACCTTTATCTCTCCCAGAAAACTTTGACAACAATATCAAACAAGTTATATATGATCTTGGAAAATACATGAGGTAAGTGGAGATTTATGTGCAAAGTGTAATTTGTTCAACAAGTTGTTATGTCGCATATTTTCATTACATGTGGTTTGCTTGTCATCATGTACTATATTATTATTTTTTTGTTGAAACTTGTGTTTTGCTTGCTTCGTTTGTAGATGGTTGTCATCTAAATAAATTGATAGAGAAGATATAAAGTATTGGAGAAAATAAATTCCTCGTCTAATGTGTGAAAGGCAAAAGTATCTGCCTCTGACATTTTTCGATGCACAAGAACACTACCTCATGCACCGAGTTGAGGATATTGAATAGTGTGGACTTGTACACACAAGATCAATGTGGATGGTTAAGAGGCACTTGAAACCATTGAAGGCTTTGGTCAAACAAAGAGCACGTCCTGAGGGTTCTATGGTAGAGGTATATATGGTGTATAAAACCATGGCTTATATTCATCAATATAGTGATGAAATAGTAAAAATTATTAATATATTGGATCGCATTTGGGATGTCAACTCTATGGATGATTTTGAAGGGGAGCACCTATTAGGGAAAGGTAGAATGAGAAAAGTGAGATGTAAGTAGATAGTGGAGATTTATAGCACATTTGAGTTATTTGTTTTTATGTATAGCATACTTATTTAAGTATTAGTATTCCTACATAATCCATTATTATGAAGCTATAACATGGTAACTAGTATAATATATGTGAATTGTTTTATTTTAATACAGATGATCGAGAGGGATGCAACACATTTATACATTGTGAACAATAAAGATTGTATGAAGGTATGGATTGAGCGATGCAAACAAGCTAATAATGGTAGGTTATCAATGCAGTGGAGATACTAATCTTACACATAGTGAAATTGATTTAACATATGGTTTAAAAGATTATCAGGCAAGCATATTTACCCATACTACGTTTTTTTACACTTATATTGATGCAGCATATGGCAGTTTTTTTCCTTGATTTTCAAATTTAAATATGCATGCTTATGAATTGAGAATGCATTTTTTATGTGTTTGATGTATTGCAGTTGAAACACCACAACAACATGTGGTGCAATGGCCACAAATTTTGCATCAAAAGGAAGGATGAAAAGTTTTTTTTTTTTTAGTTGGATGACTGTGGTATTTCAAGTTATCAATGTTTCCTCTAGAGGTGAAAAACATCTAGAACTATCTGAGAATCGATACTATGGGTATCTGCATGATATACTTGAATGTGACTTTGAATCCTTCAAAATAGTTTTGTTCGATGTCAAATGGTTTAGGCTACAAATCCATGAACGTGACCCTGATAAAATTGTTATTGAGCATGCTACGGGATTTACCATGGTTGATACAAGGAATCTTGAGCCAGGATTAGAGCCATATGTTCTTCCAAGACAATGTATATAGCTATGTTATGTAGACATTCCAAGTAAAGCGGGTTGGTCATTTGTTGTTAGATATGATCCTAGAGGAAGGCATGTAAAGTATAATGTAGCGGAAGAAGATGAAACTAAAGAAGAAGAAGATGTAGAGGAGCAGGGGGGTCATGCAGTGTCAGATGAAGATGTCGAAGAAGTTCAAGGAATATATGTTAATCGAGAAAATGTTAATTTGGATGAACTATATGATATTGACATTGTGTTAGATGAAGAACTTGAAGAAGTTGAACCAAATGTAGAAGAGCATGTTCCAGATTATGATATTGATGACGATGATGATGATGATGATGTTGATGTTGAAGTTGATATGGTGAATCATTTGTACATGAATTATAAGCTGGATGATACAAATAAAGAGATGGATGAGGAAGACGATTAATGTTATCAAAATTTTGAAAAATATGTCAAGGTATGTATTTATATGTTTTCAGTTGGTATGTTCTCTTTTGTTCACCTTAAATTTTTATTTTCCTAGCTTTTATTTTTGAATGTTAACGTGTTTCTTTCAAATATACTATAGTAGATAGATTGGGTATGGGGAATTGAGAGTGATGTGAGGGGGGAAGAGGCCATATGAGCTTCCACCTTCACGAGGTTTGCCTTTTTAAGTAGAGAATATATTATTCTTAAAACGAAGAGAAGCTCATTTACGTTTATACCATAATTTCTAATTTTCAATTTAATGGTTCGTTAAGCAGACGTATCGGACGAGTTAGGCGATGGGTGAACCAAGCGACATGAAGGTTGGGTAAACATGCAAAGTAAGGTCAGCCCATGACTACCCATGAATTGAGTTCCCACCAGGGTGTATCATAATGATTTTTAGAAAATTAACTAAAGTAATGTTTAGGTGTTAAAAGTCAGTTTATAATTGATTGATTATGCATCATGGACATACTAAAAAATGATAATATTTGTTTACATTGATGAGATAATGATTTTTTTATACTAATTTTCACATAAGGGCAAATGCTCATGCCCTAGAGGCACTTGCACGAAGGCAGAGCGCCTACGTGCCCCTGGGGGCGTCGCAAGCTAGGAAAGGCAGGACGTTCACCCGGTAAGGGCATCCATGTGACGAGTTGGTGGATCGACCCGACTTGGAAAGGAGTGCCCACATAAAAGAAGTAAGGTTAGCCCATGACTTCCCATGAACAGAGTTCCCACCAAGGGGTCTCATAATGATTTTTAGAAAATTGACTAAAGTAATGTTTGGGTGTTAAAAGTTGGTTTATAATTGATTCATTATGCAACATGGTACTGAAAAATTATAATATTTTGTTTTCATTGATGAGGAATGAAGGTGGGGTGACTGAACTCCCATGGGGGTGTTGCGTGCTGAGCACACCAGGGCACATGGAGCCCATGGGGGTGTCGTGTGTTGGGCACACCAGGGCACCCGCACAAAAGAATTAATGTTGACCCATGGCCGCCCATGAATAGAGTTCCCACAAGGGGGTCTCATAATGATTTTTAGAAAATTAAGTAAATTAATGTTTAGGTGTTAAAAGTCAATTTATAATTGATTATAGATCATGCAACATGGAAATAACAAATGGTAATATTTTGTTCTCATTGATGAGATGATTATTTTTGTTCATTAATTTGCATAGCAGGGAGAGCACCCACGTCTTGGGTGCGCCCGCATGAAGGCAGGGCGCCCATGGGGGCGTTGCGTGCTGGGCATGCCAAGGTGCCTAACCCACATGGGGGCATTGCGTGTTGGGCACGCCAGGGCGCCCACCTAGAAGAAGTTTATGTGCAACGAGTTGGTGGGTCGACCCGACTTGGGAAGGGGTGCCTACAGAAAATAAGGTCGGCCCATAACTACCCATGAACAGAGTTCCCACCAAGGGGTCTCATAATGATTTTTAGAAATTTAACTAAAGTAATGTTTGGGTGTTAAAATTGGGTTTATAATTGGTTAATTATGCAACATGGTACGAAAAAATTATAATATTTTGTTAGCATTGATGAACGAATGAAGGTGGGGCTCCTGGGAAAGGGGCACCCACACAAAAGAAGTAATGTCGGCCCATGAATTCCCATGAACAAAGTTCCCACAAGGGGGTCTCATAATGATTTTTAGAAAATTAACTAAATTAATGTTTAGGTGTTAAAAGTCGGTTTATAATTGATTATTGATCATGCAACATGGAAATAACAAATGATAATATTTTTTTTTCATTGATGAGCTAATGATTTGTGTTCACTGATTTTCATATTAGGGTGAACGATCATGCCCTAGGCACGCCCGCATGAAGGCAGGGCGACTAGGTACCATGGGGGTATCACGTGATGGGAACATTCATGGCAACCGTGCGAAGATTTGGTGGGTTAGCTTGACTTGGCATGGGGAACCCGTACAAAGGAAGTAATCTCGATCCATGACTACCCATGAGGCTAGTCGGTCCTGATCCGATATTGGAATTCTTGTTTTGATAGGAAAAGCTCTAAGGTAAGGCTTCGAGCTATGACCTACAAGCTTTTTTGGTCTCTTAAAGTCCAATCAAAATATCCAATAGCAAGGCTCCTCAAGCTAGGCCCGCTAGCTTGGGGTGAATATATCATTATAGAATAGGCCTATAAGGTCTTTTGTTCAAGTCGGCCTAGATCCTCTCCTAAGAATCTTATTCTAGCTGGCACATAGAACTATATCTATGCACTTGGCCCTTCAATATATCCATAAGATGCCTTTCAAACATGCCTTACAGTGGAATCTTATTTCCCTTCTGATGATAATGATATCTTCTTTCACAAGCTTGATACTTCCTATAATAATGTTTGTAGTAGAAGCTTCCAAGGTGCTAAGTCAAGAAGCTCTACTCAAGGTGATAGATTAGTCTTCTTCTTGAGTTTAGGTCAACGTTTTGTAGTTGCTCAAAAATAAAATATAATTTCTCCTTTTTCTATCGTTAACAATAGGTCTAGTCCCTTAAGATTTCTTTAGTGTTCTATTGAAATTTTGTCCCTTTAGGGATTTCAATAGTTCCAAAAGGATGTGAAATTGATCTTCCTTCAAAGTGTCACAACTCGATGGAGTGATAGGCTTCTATTTGGCAAGACTTGTATAAATCTCAGAATTTTTGAAGATAATTGTGGTCCTTTAGGGTGAATGAGCTTTGGATCAGACCTTCTAAATGAGCCTACAATGCCTCTATACAGTTCAATCCTGGTCCTTCTTAAAAGTAGTTTTAGGATGATTGAATGGGAAGTGCTCATCTAGGGGAATTTCAAGGAGTTTTAGGATGATTCGGAAATGCATTGTAGGGCTCAGCTGCAAGATATGTTTGAGGGATACTATGTTGATCTTTGCAAGCCAATTTAGAGGTTGATAGATAAAATCACAAGACAATAGATGAATATTATCATATTATGAGTCATGGATGCTTATGGTTAACTAACACATTTTATTAAGTATTGAATGCCATGAATTGACATTATTTGTTTCAAGATGCTCTTTATTGGCTGCGTGGGGCCTGACCCAGGTTCAGCGTTAGTTAGCCAAACAAATCCCTACACTACTGGACCTTTCGACATCAGCTTGCGGAGCACGGACTGAAGTCTCACCTGAAGCAGTATGGGGGGATGCTGGAACCAAGTTTCTGCACCCTAAGATGGTCATGATGTTGGTTTATTCCTTAAGTTCTTGCTTTTGTGATCTAGGTTCGAGTGTGACAAAGGACCCTTCCAAGACCTTTTACTTTCATGATGTGTTAAATTGCAATTTTAAGAGGACATAAATGAATACAAGTGCATGTTGTAAAGAAGAAGAACATTTCAATCATCAACAACATAAAAACATAAGCCGTTGATAACGGAGTTCGTCCAGGAGGGACTACGTCTCCAGGCCCCGGTGTCAAGATGGTGTAGGTCACTGCATTAAGTGTTGTCAATAGTGATGATGCACATAGAGGTGATGTCACTATCATATAAGGAAAATGCCCTCACACAGGAGTGGCTCTAAGAGATGTTCTGCTACAGGAACTCTTAGTCAAAAAGACTCTATTACTGTGACAAAAAATCATGCATGATGAGCATCCCGCCAACATGACATAAAAGGGATCTCAAAACATAACATGACAAATCATGACAAAAAGTACATCACATAGATGATTCTGCGTCACATCAAGCAAGAATCATGAAAACAAGTAATAAACAATATCCCTCATCAAACATCAAACAAGGATCTATGCAACATAATGCATAGCAAAAGAAGTACATGAACACACTGCATATACCTCAAAAATAAGGGCCATCTAAAGAAGCAGATGTCAAACTGTTGAAGCTGTTCATGCCATCAATCTCACGACATCAATCGCATGGAAATGGCTGCTCGCACATGAATGCTGACACCTGCATTCCACTTAGAAAAGTGGCTGAAGAATAGAATGAGAAAATGAGAAATTTGAATGCACCATTAGATTTGTGGCGTCGAATAGTGCAAAATCGACTGTCAAATTTCTGAATTCTGAGAAATTGAGAATATGGGGCTCAAGGAATCTTTTAGATTCCCCCTAGATTCCTCAAAGATTCTACTCCATAGGTGGACTGGAAATATGCAACTCCAAAGGTGAATCTGACCTCGCCATTGCGATCCCTGTGGAAAACCGTGAAAAACGACTATAAACTTGACTATATTCTGACATGGAGAAAAATTACCTCCTTGGGAAAATTTCAAGGATCATGGTTTCGCTCCCTGTTTCTGTAGCAGTCATGGTTCCACCTGCATACTGAAAAATGGCCGAAAAATTCAAAACTTTGATGGAGAAACAGATAGCGCCATTGCGTTTGTGGCATCGAGAAGTGCTGAAACCATATAAAATTTGTCAAAATCTGACAAAGTGAAAATTTGGCCCTCCTGCAAAATGTTGCCTCGAATTGCGTGCACTACCTTCCTCTGCCTCGAAATGCATGCTCACTCCTGGTTCCTCCATCCTCCTCCCACGCACTGAAAAAACTGGGTTCTCTTAAAATTTCGTGGGCGGATTAAACAAGAAATGTCGTTTAAGCAGATTGGTATGAGGAGGCGAATAGTAAGGAGGAGGTCGGGTGGTCAAACCCTGACCCCTCCATTTTATACATAGTTTTGTTAGAAAAAACTTCAACATATATTTTTTTTTCGAATTTCCGCGTTAATCTTGGGCGCATAGTTTTGAATGGCATACATTAATGGCGTTTGTTTGTTTGATGGTTGCGTGTGCCATAAATGGAGGCGCGTTTGGTTGAATGTGGTACATTTCATGGGTTCATTCATGGGGCCGCCCAGTGGGGGCCAGCCCACGTGGGCCAGGGGGGTTCAATCTCCGCAGGCCTCCTTATTACGTATGGTGTATAGAGGCGTGGGATGGTGGCCCACCACCTCCCTTATATCTTTTTTTAAATTTTTAAACATAAGAAGACCTTTTTTGAAACTCTGAAATTTGGATCGAAGGAGTCATTTTAACGAGGCAACAATTTTGCCAGGAATCTGGCCGGAGTTGGCCGGATTCTGTCCGCCAGAAAACTTCAAATTATGGCCTCCTTAAGCCTGTCCAGTCAGCAAAAGTCAACCCAACTTTGACTGCCTCTATCTCCTTCATCCGGACTCGGATTGACGAACCATTCACACCACCACGATTAGGATGATGAGATCTACGCTCTAGTCCTAGTTCGAGCATAATTCAAAAAAAATGTTTTTTGAGCTTTCTTCAGTCCTCTTTGTTCTGTGTGTGTCTTTGGAGCCACCTGGATCAATCCTCCCCACTGAGGAGCTTTTGGTCCTCCAAAATCATGAAAAATAATCTGCAACTTCTTTGTACCTTGTCTGCATCACAAGCGTCCTGAAAGGTCTCGCTTCTATCTCCTTCACCTTTGTTCTTCGGAGCCTTAAGCGATGAGCCGACACTTGCAACCTCTACAACCTGTAGTACATTGTTTCACAACTTTCATGCTTGAATTTCATGACCAACTAATGACCCAATCATCCCACTTGCCACGAGTTTATAACACATACTCGACGGTCAGGTTTACATCAAAATGGAAACAATACCCCAGCTACGAAAACAGGGCCAACATATCATTGTTGCTTCAACAAGTGATGGAAAACTCATCATCACTGCAACGCATGATTTACAATAATAAGGCCAAACACCATTATTTTGAAAAGTGATGGAAACACAACATCACTTTCACAGTTCAACGTGTGACACAAAATAAGACCAGACATCATTGTTGCTTAACAAGTGATGGAAAACACATCATCACTTTTACATTTTAAAATGCAACAAATTATTTACAAAAGCACAACCATGAAACAACAACATGTCTAGAAACCATTTTTCACTTATCAATGTGAACGGGTCACCTCCTTGTGGCAGTTTTACTTGTTCAACAATTGCTTTACCTGGTTCACGCATTGACACTTTGTCTTTAAGGCGATGCTCTGGATGGAGCCTCTAAAAAGTGGCTCTTTGATGGCCATTTCTATCACAATGACTACAGTAGGTTTTCTTCCTCCAAATCTACTTAACATGTCTCTTTACATGCTGTTGAGAGGGGCTTTCACACCTCATCCTTTTGTGTGCTGCCATTCTTTTCCAACACTTAGAAAATGTATGGTTATGTAATCCACAAAAGGTACATGTTTTACACTCATCATTATCAACATGATTATAATCGACATGAACATTTGAAGATCGAAATTGGTTATACCTTTCCTTACTGTCTCTAGTGTAAGTATGGCGATAAGAGCTTGCCTCAGCTCTTTCCCTGCAATGGGTGTTTCCATGGAATGATGGGGATGTTTTCCCATCATTCTATTTCCTTGACGATTTTGACGATGTCTCGGAATAATCTGACACCTTCGAGCATTCTCCTTTTGGTGTATCTCGAGCTTGCAAATTGAAGTCTCTGCACAACCTCCAATAGTTGAGTTATGCCTCGGTTGTTAATACCAAGTTCTTTTTCCTCCTCGTGCCTCGTCCTTGTAAGGAGCCTCATGTTTGACCCTGTAATTGGGATCTCCACATTTCCAACAGAAATCATACTATGTAAAGATGAAATCGAAAGGAAATCAACATCTTTTACCTCCTCTGTCAATTTGGAAAGAATTGATGAGGGATTCTCATCATCTGTTGTTGGTGGCTCGCTAGCTATCTCGGCGCATTTCACAACTTCTTTTCTGACATACCCAAGTCCTGTTCGACAGGGTAATTCTTCTACTTTGATGGGGTTGACAATGCCTTGGCCATTAACACCCAAGCCTTTTCCTTCATACCCCATTTTCTTCAATAGTTTGGAGCCAATTCCTCTGGTTTGATTTTCAAAAACAACGAAATAATCATTAGGAAACATGCATGAATTCAGAGAACTACTTTTTACCTCACGTGGGTCACGCTGCAGCTTTTCTAAGGCCTCGTCCTTTGCTTGCAGCTATTGTAGCAAAATCTTTTTCTATACTTTCTCTTCATGTAGACGCATCTTCAATTCAGTGTTATCTGTTTGAAGATTTTGGTTGTTATGCTTCAGTTCTTCCAAGGCCTCCTCTGTGGCTTGCAATTGAAGCTGCAATCACTCCTTTTCCTCTGTCTCTTTCTGTAGAGTTTCATACATTATTTCCACTCTTTTGGAAATTTTGAGCATGGTCTTGTACATCGCTTTTTCATCCTCTGTCGCTGTACGTTCCATTGTTCATGCTTGCAATTCACATCCTCGCAAAGATCGCTCCGATACCACTTGATCTAGGTCCCCGTGTGACAAAGGACCCTTCCAAGACCTTTTACTTTCGTGATGTGTTAAATTGCATTTTTAAGAGAATATAAATGAATACATGTGCATGCTGTAAAGAAGAGGAACATTTCAATCATCAACAACATAAAAACATAAGTCGTTGATAATGGAGTTCATCCAGGAGGGACTACATCTCTGGGCCCCAATGTCAGGATGGTGTAGGCCGCTGCATTAAGTGCTGTCAATAATGATGATGTACATAGAGGTGATGTCACTATCATACAAGGAAAATGCCCTCATGCAGGAGTGGCTCTAAGAGATGTTCCGCTATAGGAACTCTCACTAAAAAAGACTCCTATCAGTATGACACAAACTCATGCATGATGAGCATCCTGCCAACATGACATAAAAAGGATCTCAATGCAAACATACATGATGAAAACATGAGTATCCCATCAACATACAACAAAGGGATCTCAAAACATAACATTACAAATCATGACAACAAGTACATCACATAAACGATTCCGCGTCACATCAAGCAGGAATCATGAAAACAAGCAATACACAATATCCCTCATCAAGCATCAAACAGGGATCTGTGCAGCACAATGCATAGCAAAATAAGTACATGAACACACTGCATATACCTCACAACCAAGGGCCATCTAAAGAAGCGGATATCAAACTGTTGAAGTTGTTCGTGTCATCAATCTCACGACATCAATCGCATGGAAATCATTGCTCGCACATGAACGCTGACACCTGCATTCCACTTAGAAAAGTGGCTGAAGAATAGAATGAGCAAATGAGAAATCTGAATGCACCATCAGATTTTTGGCATTGAATAGTGCAAAATCGACCTTCAAATTTCTGAATTCTGAGAAATTGAGAATTTGGGGCTCAAGGAATCTTTTAGATTCCCCCTAGATTCCTCAAAGATTCTGTTCCATAGGTGGACTAGAAATATGTAACTCCAAAGGCGAATCTGACCTCGCCATTGCAATCCCTGCAAAAAACCATTAGAAACGACTATAAACTTGACTATATTTCGACATGGAGAAAGATTACCTCCTCGGAAAAATTTCAAGGATCGTGGTTCCGCTCCCTGTTTCTGAAATAGTCATGGTTCCACTTGCATACTGAAAAATGGCCGAAAAATGCAGAACTCTGATGGAGAAACGGATAGCGCCATTGTGTTCAAGGCGTCGAGAAGTGCTGAAATCGTATAAAATTTGTCAAAATTTGACAAAGTGAAAATTCGGCCTCCTGCAAAATGTTGCCTCGAACTACGTGCATTGCCTTCCTCTACCTCGAAATGCATGCCCACTCCTGGTTCCTCCATCTGCCTCCTACGCACTGAAAAAACTGGGTTCTTATAAAATTTTGTGGGCGAATTAAACAAGAAATGTCGTTTAGGCAGATTGGTATGAGGAGGCGAATAGTAAGGAGGAGGTCGGGTGGTCAAACCCCGACCCCTCCATTTTAGTACATAGTTTTGTTAGAAAAAACCGCAACATATATATATATATTTTGGAATTACTGTGTTAATCTTGGGCGCGTAGTTTTGAATGGCATACATTAATGGCATTTGTTTGTTTGATGGTTGCATGTGCCATAAATGGAGGTGCGTTTGGTTAAATGTGGTACGTTTCGTGGGTTCATTCATGGGGCCGCCCGGTGGGGGCTAGCCCACGTGGTCTAGGCGGGTTCAATCCCCGCCGGCCTCCTTATTACGTATGGTGTATAGAGTCGTGGGGTGGTGGCCCACCACCTCCCTCATATATATATATATATTTTTTAATTTTAAACATAAGAAGACCTTTTTTGAAAACCTGAAATTTGGACTGAAGGAATATTTTTAACGAGGCAACAATTTTTCCCGAAATCTGGCCAGAGTTGGCCGGATTTTGTCCACCAGAAAATTTCAAATTTTGGCCTCCTTAAGCCTATCTAGTTAGCAAAAGTCAACCCAACTTTGAATGCCTCTATCTCCTTCATCCAGACTCAGATTGATGAACTGTTCACACCACCGTGATTAGGAGGACGAGATCTATGCTCTGGCCCTGGTTCGAGCATAATACAAACATTTTTATTTTTGAGCTTTCCTAAGTCCTCTTTATCCTGTGTGTGTCTCTGGAGCTACTTGGATCATTTTGCGTAGGTCGCTAAGTTCTAGGCTTTGTTAATCTCACCCTTTATTCCGCCCTTCAGTACCTCCGCGAAGGGGTACGATTGACCTTCGCGCAGCCCTAACCTATGGTTCAGGTACTTTTGCGTTGCTAGGGCAGCGTATTGTGCAGATTCCCAAATTATCTTAAGTGTCTTACTTATCTTATTAAACAATCACAGTTAGCGCCGCATAAACAGATATCCTTACTTGCATTCAATTAACCAACGTAATTACATACATTCGCGCATCACATAAGCATTGTAAATGAAATTCATACACAATATGACAAGATGCATTAACAGGAAACAAAGACATAGAATTTGTAGAATGCTTCTCTTTATTGATATCTTCAGATGATTACAGACTCTATTCGCCCTGCGCACATAGTTGCAAGGGTCCACGCACTCAGTTGCGGACTTCCACCCTAAGCCTTTGCGCACTCAACTACAGAGCCTCTACCTATGCTATGACCCGAAACTTAGACTTCTCTAAAGACTTCCTCCTTATCACTCAAGACTTAGAGCTTACTTACTTAGCTCTTTTTATACAATCCCATGGTCTGCGGAACATGGGTAGATCTTTATAGTTGACTTTACACTTTACAAAATAAGGGCGGACAACCCTTTATGACTCATGGCACCTTCGCGCTCCGCAACCACAAAATGCGAAGACTTTACAACTTTATTACAAAATTTGACCCAAACATGAGCTTTTAGCCCCAAAACTGTCCTTGGGGGATCCCGTTCCCAACACTCTTCTACTCAACAAAATATGGATTGAATGTGTATTAATGACAGTGATTTAAGACATCCTATAACAATTGATAAAATTATCAACTAAAGTCTACCTCTACCAACTCAAATTACATGATTTTTTTTTAAATGTAACCATTAGTGTAAATTGATTATTAATTAATAAAATTAATCACTATTTTCTTTCATATAGTTGTTGATTTTATTTTTTAATAATTTTTTTTAATCAACAAATACATTATAAATTATATTATTAAATCAAAAACATGTTATATTAATTATTATATTATTAAATCAAAACCATATTATATTAATTATTATATTATTAAATCAAAACCATATTATACTAATTATTATTATTAATTCCTAGCTCGTATATATGTTTTTGGCTGTCATTGCATATGGTTTTCGCATAGACTGTGAGTTTTCTCGGTGGCTCTACTCCCTTATACATTTTTGGCATGTCATTGCATATGGTTTTTACATAGACTATGAGTTTTCTTAGTGGCTCCGCTCCCTTATACATTCGATACATTTGATTCTTGCAAATTATAAATTGTGAGTTTTCTTGGTGGTTGTGCTCCCTTATACATTTGATTATTGTAGTAGACCCAAGGGTTTCTCGGTGGCTCTGCTCCCCACATTTGATTCTTGTAACAAACCTCAGGGTTTCTCAGTGGCTCTTCTCCCCACATTCGATTCTTGCAGCAGACCTCAGGGTTTCTCGGTGGCTCTGCTCCCTATATTTGATTATTGCAGCAGGCCTGACGGTTTCTCAGTGGCTTCACTCCCCACATTTGATTCTTTCAACAAATCTCAGGGTTTCTCGGTGGCTCTACTACCTACATTTTATTCTTGTAGAAGAAACAAGGGTTTATCGATGGCTCCACTCCCCACATTCAATTCTTGCAGCATACCTTAGCATTTCTCAGTGGCTCTACTCCCAACATTCAATTCTTGTAGCAAACCTCAGGGTTTCTCAGTGGCTTTGCTCCTTACATTCTATTCTTGCAGCAGATCTAAGGGTTTATGGGTGGCTCCTCTCTCCAAATTCCATTCGTCATTCCCTTGAATGTTTCTTGGTGGCTCCTCCCTACATTTGATTCTTGCAGACCTGAGGGTTTCTCAGTTTCTCCTCCCTACATTCCATTCGGTGTTCGCTTGATTGTTTCTCAGTGGCTCCTCCATACATTCAATTCTTATAGAATTTCCTGGGCGATTCTTGTTGGCTCCTCCCTACACTTGATTTGAAATTCCCTTCCCTGTGCAAACTCCTTCAAGAATCCATAGTAGCTAGCAGATTCGGGCATTAGGGTTAAGCAATGGTAAGTCCACATTCCTTCTTGAACACCTGTAATTCTAGGGTTTTCAAAAAATTGTCACAATAGGCACAATTGAGACCATTTATGCCCTAAAACAAAAACTTATTTTCTCAATGTATGCATTAATAAGAGAGTAGTAGCATGGTTATCAGTTAATTAATTTGTTCATTCCTTCTTGAGTCCTTTATTTAGTCATGGGCTATGGCTTATTCATCCATCTGTGAATATCTTATTTAGTCATGGGCGGCTAGAGGTGGTGAACCGAGCAACCCATCAGTGGTAACATGAGACCAATAAGTTCATATGTGGTACCCGGAAGATGATATGTTGTATCTGGAAGAATTCATAAGGCAAGTTAGGGTAAAGAGTCAATATACTAGTTTTGTATCCCCACCTTGGGCTACTTTGAACTGTAATTCTGAGTGGTTTGGTTTTTTTTCTTTGCTTCATCACGTCTTCATTGTTTAAGCTCAATCAACAACTTAGCTTTAATGTGAAGACCATGGATATTCAAACCCTTGCAAATAGTGATATTGTTCTCTTCCAAAGTTTAATGATTTTGAATGCAAGTCTGTGGTTATGGACTTGAGAATAGGGCTACGTATAGTGCCCAGAACTATGATCCAATTAGAAATGAGTTTGATCTTGAGAGGATAGATTTCTTGACTGTTTGGTCTCTTGAAAATAGGCTTAAGACACCTATGCTTACTTTTGAATAGATTGTGCTTTTATTATAGTGGTAAGGTTTTGGATTTATGCTCAGAACTTGGATTTTTACTAAGGTATTGTCTCCATTTGCGGCACTATTGTTCTAGGAACCGATGTACTTTGGTATATTGGAACCCCTTGTTGTATATATGCTACCTCTATTATGTGAACTAATTGCATGCTATAATTGGTAGGTATATATATATATATATATATATATATATATATATATATATATCTTGCTTTGTATGTATAATGATCTCATTGTAACATAATACAACATCGTTCAAATATACAATTTATTATATTGATATGATATTAGCATGGCGTGATTTACACATTGCAATTCAGTATTGGCGTGACAATGCACATGTGTGCAACACAATAGTATGGCACCATGTTTGATTAATTCATTACATTTCGGTATGCAACACAGTAGTATGGTACCACGTAGCAAATATATCCATGCTATCATTTCTAAAACCTCAAACCTTAGTGACAATATTGGCATGCCAGATTTGATGATATTACAGTAATGGAAGTTCAGATATGTCAGTGGTTTCAGTGTTTCTATGGCCAGTGTAAATTTGTAACATGTGTCTCTATATGTGAATGCTTTTCTTCTTTTGTTCCTTTTATTTCCATTGTATTTTTATTGTTCTTTCTATATAATTGTACATAATGTTATAATCATATGGTGTGAGTTCGTTATCATTATTATTATGATGTGTTTATCATCAAGATAATGCCAATAAAGAAAATCACAATGCAAACAAGAACACCAGAAATAGGCTCCATGCTAAGGAAAAACCCTTGCATAGGGGAAAACCCATAAACTTCTCTTCTTTTAGAAATTAAAGGAAGACTTCCCAGACCTTTTATCAAGAAAACTTACCAAGTGATAGCCAAACAACAATACTTCTTTATTTAACTCAGTTTGTTGCTCTTATTTGGCTCGAAATCTGAACATAGATAACTTCCTTCCCAAGAATGTGAGCTTGCCAAACAAAGAATTAATGCCCAAGTCAAACAAACATACTTTTCTTCCTTTCCTCGTTATCCTTATCTTCTTTCTCGCTATGAATTTTTCTCATACTTATTGAAGAGTGTGAATTACTTATCTATCTCTAATGACATCAAATAACTCTCTTTTATATAGTCTTTTGGTGAGGTCCAAGGGGCTCTTGTGGGGTCGACTTGATTGATTGGCCGACCCATCAACTGGTGGCTTCTAGATCTCATTTTTACATTTAAAATATTTATTTTACATCAATTCAAGAGCCCTTGATGGGACTTTACATCATGACCTTGACTTTGACCTTGTGAGAACCCTAGAGCACAAAAATGGGTGCTAAACCTAAGACAAAATAATCAATGCGAAGGAAACCCATTCTCAAATAAATAATTTTATTTTTCAAAAATATGATATTCTTTTATTTTTCTTTTGACAAATACATTAATTACATCAATTCATGGTACATAGAAAATTATGAAGACCGATGTTATAGCACCATTTACCACTCTTGGTAGATCTAATGCTCTGATTATGGCCTAGGGAAACCCTTCCTTCCAGACTTGGTCCAAAATATAAAAAACAATGTTTTATTCCCTATACGCTACTTTTCCCTGTGATAAAAGCGTGTACATGCAAGTCAGCATATACCCAACCCGCATACATGTGTTAAAACACTTAATTTTTTTTCCTTAATTTTAGGCAGAGTTCATGGGTTTTACCTGGTACTCACCTCCTATAGCTTGTGGCCCAACTGTTTCCCAACTGAAAAAACTAATTTGGAGAAATATAAATAAACCTCCATGGGAAGGCGTTAAGGGAGAAGATATGAGATATTGATACTATAGTGAGATTATCCTTGATTGAGTCTGACGAAATCCTTGTGCCTGTTGCACTCGACAAAGTTTCAGGAAACCCTTGTTTCCTTGTTGAAGATATCCTTCATCTTTCTTGAGATATCCTTGTGTTGGTGATAGAGGAAGATTACTAAGGTTGGGAAAGGACGGATTCGAAGGACGGTTCCGCTTGGAGTCGAAGAAGGACTAAGGTCGTATTTCTCCACCTTACTTGTAGCTTACTTCAATAAAGAAATGTTGTTCAGTTCCCGATATTAAACATGTTTGTGCATTGATTTATGTTGTAATTCGTTTATGAATCTTATATTGATGCTTAATTGTTTATTCATTTATATGATCTAAAGTTAATATCATGAACATGATTTATGTTTCTACTGTTGTATATGTTTCATTTGAATAATTTTCAAGTTTCAAAGACATCAGGAGAAGCTGAGGGTTTGCACCCTGTGGGATCTACTCAAACGTAGGACCTTTGGGTAAGGACACCCTTGCACATTTCAGTAGAATAAGCATTTAGGTTGTTTTCTTGAGCATTTCTTGCTATTGTTTGCAATCTGCGCTGTTGGGATTTTCAACCCAAGACCCTAGGGTGATCTCACCCGCAACAAAATTGGTGACTCCAATGGGGATAACATTCTTGTTATTCCTGGTTTGGGTTGTTTGTTCTCAATCAGGGTTCATTTTCTTGATTGCTTGCTTTTACAGTGTTGTTTGATTCATTAGTGTCCCAGGCATCAAGTTTGATCTTCTTGATCAGACCTTGATTTTTGTTTTTTCCTAATTGAGCTTTGTATACGCTGTTTTCTTGGATTATAGTCGCGTATACACACAGGTTTCCTCAAGAAGACTCGCGTATACACGAGTTTCTTGTATTAGAAATGTGTGTGCACACTTCTGTGTCTTTACACAGTCGCGTATACAATTTTTTGAATTGTTTTTTCAAATCTCTTTGCCCAGTTAGGTCTCTTGCTTGGTGATTTATGCTATTGTATGGTCATCTACTATCTGGAGAACTCAATTTTCCTGCAATCTTTCTTTTTCAAAAATCTCCTTCTCACTGAAAAGCCTAGTTGGCCTAGGATTGCTTCTTAAGCAAGTTTGTGGTTTGTGTCTTGGGTTCAAGACTTCTCTTTGAAGTTCTTGGATGTTCTTGGTTTTCCAGAACAAGAAATTGATTTATATTTCGTTTGAAGCCCAGATTTCAAGTTGCCTTACTTTGCTTTTCCTTATTTGATTGGCTTAGTTGCTTTTTGTTCCTTTTGAGAGTCCTTTTTGAAAATTTTGAAAGTTTTTCTTTCTGGACATTTTGTTGGTTTGCCCAAGCCTTTTGTTGATGTTCAAGATCAATTTGTGCAAGTTTGTAGTCTCTCTTGTTTCAAGTTTCATTTATTAATGAGTTTTATAACTTGCAAGATTTAAAGACTCCTTGTGCTTATTTCTTGATCTTTCGAATTTTAGTAGTGCTTTTGAGACCTCAAAAAGTTGCTTTTGTTTCCTTAAAATAAAAAAACACAAAAACATTGCTTTTGTTTTTCTTTTTCCAAGCTTTTGGTTTATGGTTTCTTTTGTTTTGTTGTTGTGAAGCAATTGGTTTCTTTTGCAATTTGTTATGCTTGCTTTGGAGAGATATTTGTTTTTAATTTTTGCCCTCTTCATTACCAAGATTGACTTAATTGACTTTATAAAGAACCGCATTTGCTTAAGAGTGTTGTTTAGGATCTTGCATCGTCATTTTAACTTTCATTAGGTTAGTTTGAAACTTAATCATTCTTAGTATTTTTAGATTTTGGGTGTGTGTGGATTGTTTTATAAAAGAAAAGAAAAATATTTTTCTTATATATAGGTTTTCGTAGAACCCAAGTAGAATTCAGTCTTCATTGAAGAAAATAATTGCATGCATATAGTTAGTTTTGTATTGGCTTCTTTTTCATCATAAAACATCATCAGTTTCACTCTCATAATTCCCCTTGACTTAAAGAACACCTATATAAAATCAAGCGATTTAATAAAATGAACTAGAACTTTTATTTTTGTCATTAACACACACCAACAAGTTTAGGTTCATTAGGGTGTTGGAATAAGTGAGTGGAGAGTTAACTCTCCAAGGCCACTCAAATTATAAAACTCAGATGTTGAATAACGAGCAAAATCCAATATTGTTAGAAAGACCGGGAAAGCTCCGTGACTGGGAGTTAAGCACGAGGGAGAGTGAAGACAAGGAAGCGAGATACCCCCTCTACTACTTGTTGGATCCCGCCTCATGATGCTCAGATTTTGATACGAGTTAGTATCCATAATTGCCTTTCCTAGGGATCGCATAGGTGGTTGCGTAGGGGAATCCTGTGGCACCTGAGGCTGACATTGCATCACATTCAACATTACTTCTAGAGGGCATGCTTATGAAGCTTGGGTGCTTGCATTGGAAAACGCTGTTGTCTGGAGGTCAACGTAACTGCTTCTGATATCTTCGCTAGTAGGCCTAGGGCGTAATTACCCCAGACTATTTTCGGAAGGCCCTTGATTTTGCATTTCTTGTATTTTGGTGTCCGGTCCTAATCACCCAAAGTGGAAATACTTGAAAGTAGTTTGATTGTCTATATCTTTAGGGACTTTTAGAGAGTTCTCTTTGCTCCTAGTTGGCCTAGCTTTACAAATTTTTTGAGTCTTTAAGTAGATTTCTTAAAAATAATTCAAAGTGGCTTATCGACTGGCTCGTCGGTCTAGCGGACTTCGTGGGATTTCACCTACGAGTCTTGAGCCTTCTCCTCGAAGGTGTAGGAGTGATTCTGCCAGTGGTTTTCAACCGGTGGCAGCAGGCGCATCGGAGATTGATCCTTCGGTTGGAGTTATTGATTCACAGGATAGACCTAGTACAAGTAGAGAGTTGGAGAGAAACACTCCAGTTCTTTCTCGAGCCCTCTTCCAATAGGAAGAAGTTATTGAAGTCGAGGAGGTACTTGAGTCTATCTTGACTCCTAATTCTCCTCTTCCTCCCAATCATCCAGACATTTTATTATACGTTAGGACTTCGACCAACAGGCCTTTGAGCCCAGGTTTATATCGATATTTTCCTTCGATGACCACTGTTGGAAGCATGGCATCCACGACAAGTGCTACGAGTATGCAAACTCTGGTATCTGTACAAGGAGGAGGAAAAATTTCTATACCTTCTGTTACTCCTAACACTGTTATATTTTGTTCTACTTCCATTCCATCTTTGAGTAGAAGTTCTCAAGTTGTTGCCTCTGGCATTGGCTTTTTCCCTTTTGGAATGCCGACTAGCGCGATTCCTTCAATTTTGTTAAGTATTCCATCAGCTGCCTCCACATCCATGGCAGGTGGATCAACTTCTTTTCAGGGTTTCCCATTTAGGGATGGTCATATACCACACTCCAACCCATCTTTGGGATTAATACCTTTTTCCTCTACGGGTCAAAGTTATAATCTGTTTCAAGGTTGGACAAATCCTGCGGTTAGTGGGTTAGGAGCTGGGAATCAATCTTATTTCAGCCAATAAGGGAATATGTTGTATTCTTCTGTCAGTTCATTCCATAACTTTTCTCCCTATGCTAATGCATGTAACCCTTACCAAGGGCTCTCTACTCCTTTTAACACTTCTCTAGGGGGCAACTTTACCGGTTACGGAAGTTTTTCGACAGGAGTTGGTCAAACTACGGTTTTTTCTAGACCTCAAGGAGCTCCTTATGGTTCAGTTGGGTCTACAAGTTACTTTAGGCAACCTAGTGCATTTACAAATCCTAGCCATTCTTTTCAGAACGTTGGGAGTTCTGCCCACACTGGGTGGAATCCTTAGGGTCCTCCACGACTACCTTTCCTGACAACGTTAAACTTGCCAGATCTTTCTAAATTGACTAATGATCCAATTAGGTATAACCCGGTTTGGCCTTCGGTCCCAACCAAACTTCCCTCAGATATACCTAAATTTGAAGGGAAAACTGGTGAAGATCCAGGTGACCACGTAACCACTTTCCACTTATGGTGTTCGTCAAACTTCCTGATAGACGATTCAACCAGGTTGATATTATTTCAATGTACCCTAATTGGGAATGTGGTTAAGTGGTACATAGAACTTCCAAAGGACACCTTCACTTCTTTCAGCGATTTGGATACTATCTTTTTAAACCAATTTCAATTGTCTGTCCGATATGACGCTGGAACTGAGCTTGTGGATAATTTCCATCAAGATCAGGCAACTCACATTTCGGATCATATCCAAGAATAGAGAAGGAAGAGGCTCATTAAAGTCAATATTCCACAAGAATTTCTTCTTGAATGGTTCCTTAAATCATTACAACCTAAGATCTCTAAGGACATGTCTCTCTCAAATGTTTTCACCGAAGAGCAGGTTATTTTCAGAGCCTAGTAGTTGGAACTTATATATTCTCAGTCTAGGGTTCTTCAAAGAATTCTACCTGATGCTCCTAGATCCAAGGTTGATATAGCCAAACCAAAGCTAGGTCCCCATGCCAACGGGCTAGTTGAATCGATTGATGCTAACATGGCTAACCTGTTGAATCAATTGCAGCAGTTGTCTTTACAAATTGCTTCTTCTATGCAGGCATCGTCGTCTGTATCTACACCTTCCCAATCTACGTCTATAAATGTCGTCCAAACTTCTAACCCCAAAGGAAACCAACAATCCGATGGGAAGAAGAAAGGACGAGGTAGGAAAAAGAGCTAGGATGGGAAGGGCAATGCAAACAAACCCAACAATGATGCCAGAGGGGGTAGGAAAGAGTCCAAGAAAAAAGTAAAATTTCCATGCAAGTTATGTAATGGAGATCATTTGACTCATCTCTTCCCTAAGATCCAAGATGCTCAGTGCTTATTAGTGCAGCAGGGGTCCTCTAGCTCCCAGGCTATCCTCACTAACCCTTTTCCCCAAGGGCAACAATTACTTGCTGGCGCGAACTCTAATACTAGTACCCCCGCAGGGGGCAATCAGGAAGGGGATCATTCATCAAATGTATACATGATGAGTTCACATATCGACGTCGCTAAACGATCGCGTGATTACGGTGAATCAAAATCATCTAAGGCTAAGTCTGCTTCTGATGCTTCAGAGCCACTCCATATTGAGAGGCCCTCTATTGAGTCTATACCTTAGATGCCGAAAGGATTCGAAAAGCGCTCGACCATTAACCCTAATGCTAGGGCAGCCTAGAACTACTCAATTGTAGAAGATCTAGCTCATATTCCTTGTGTTATGTCAGCGTTAGAGGTACTCCAATCGTGCCCTGCTCAAAGGAGTGCATTACTCTCGGAAATCGGAGCAGTAGATCCAAAAAATTCTCTTTTGCTTACTTTTGATATTTCAAATGTCAAAAAGAGACTCTCGCATCATATGGATTTCCAAATAAAGTCCACATATCAAAAGACCAACATCTTTCGAACTGTTATCAATGAGGGAGCTTCCACATGTGTGATCTCCATGTCATGTTGGAAAGGCCATTGGATCGCCTCAAGTTGTTCCTTCACCTACTCTATTGACGACATTTGATGGACATTATCATAGACTACACGGGATTGTTCCAGCATTTCCCATCTGTGTTGGGGGAAAGGGGGTAAATATTGAGGTAGAAATAGTCGATGTGAATCTGGATTACAACCTCCTTTGAGGAAGGAATTGGATTTATGAGATGGATGCCATAGTATCATCATTATTTCACATCCTTTGTTTTCCTCATGAAGGGAGGATCGTAAAAGTTGATTAGATGGATTATTCTCTAGGTGACTCCCACACATCTTCTAAGTCTACTTTTCCATTAGTGGACAATCCCAGGCAACCTATAAAGAGTTTAGGAGTTGGAATGTACTCTTCCTTAATGGGTACTTTTTATATTCCTACTCCTACAGCTAGAATTAATGTTAGTTCATCCTCCAAGGGACCTTCTCGAAGAGATTTATTTCGAACTCATTATTTTCAGACCCTTGGCCTTTACCCTCATCTACTGCCACATGTTGATGCCTCGAAAATCGTTGCAACAACATTGGGGGATAACCACCCAGTCCGGACCTTAAAAGCAGCTCCTTTTCCGTTTGGTGTGGTGGCTCCGACTGTTCATCTAGGTCCAGTTACCTTCTCCCTATTGCTATTGGTTTATAATGTATCTTTAACTACCAATAGACAGGGACATCAGATCACTTCTCCTTGCTGATCAGGCAAGAGAATGACCCTTAAGCTGATTTGGGTTCAGCCAAGCCACAACTAAAATTTTGCCTCTTTGAGGAGAGGACTTAAAAGAATGTAGAATTTACTCTAAATGCAAGTTTATTCTATGATGCAAGCAAAAGAAACTAATCTAAATCCTATCTTAATTAGGCAGATATAGATCTAACCCAACTAAGAGCAAGATAATTAAAATATTGGGATTTAAATATGTCTTGTTTATAATTAATATCAAGTTAATGAAGTAGTTCAATTAACTGATATTATGGATATCAAAACACATCCTATTGAGACCTTTTTACTGAAATAATAAACCAACAACATTCAGGAAGTAGTTCTCAAAATGATATTGATTATCAAATCAATAAATCCAATAATTGAATAATTATATGTAGAAATAGTTCACACACATTATTATTCAATAAATCAGTTTCATAAGACAGATTTCAGAGTAAGTAGTTACTCCAAAATGAGAAATTAATCCATAAAAACAGAGATACATAATAACAAGATTGAGACAAATTACCCATATTGACAATAGTGCACAAACATGAATAAAATGGCACATTCATATCACCATAAAATTAAAACTGATATTTGAAACAGTAGTATTAGAAATACCAATTTATTGTATCCATTTCTCTGTTCTTGGTCTCCAACAGCCCTTTACATTGCTTGAACTTCTGCCTTCAAAACTAGAGCCACAATAGTGCAAGCTTTGTTCCTCATGCATAATTCAATATACAAAGGGAAAATCCTCAATAATCCCCAGATCTGAGATTTTTCACTCCTCCCTCCTACAACTCTAAATTCCAATTACAATAGTGCTTTTAGAAGCTCCAAAATTGCAGAGGAGAGCAGCCCCTTTTACATTCTGCAATCTATTACTTATACTATCTGTGAAGGAATTCTTGAGAGGAAAGATTGGTGAAGATAAATCTGCCAAATCCAATTTTACTTGCTCAAAATTCTGATCTTCAATTGCTGGAGCATTCTCATTGACTGAGATCTTTTCTTCATATCTTTTCCACTATTTTCCTGCAAAAGAAATCAAAATAAATCAAAATGCAATCAAAATATCATTTCTGGCAATTAAATCAAACCCAATCAAATTCTGTTTAAATAAATAATTAAAAACAAAATATAAGCTACGTATTGATGCTTGGAATGATTTGATTGGCAAAGGATATCATTGGCCAATGGATCTGCAATTAGAAGAGGCTTTGGATAAATGAAATTGAAAACAATAACTCAGAAAATTGATTTTGTTTCCAAAATTCGGAGCTTGATCTTCTGCCTGATTTTTGACCCAATAAATGACCAAATCTGTCAATGAAATCTCCTCAGAAATATTCTCCTTGATTTTCTCTTTCCAATGAGCCGTCCTGGGCTTCATTTGGCCAAGCAGAACTGAATTTATGAGCTTCCAAAGTTGATGGGTCAAATCTGATGTAAATCTGGAAATTCTGTTGCTGGGCTAAAAAGACTGAGAATTTGAATTAAAAATTAAATCCTAAATTAGTCCCTAATTAATTCTAATTTAATTGCTAATCATTAACTAAACTAATTATCAGTAAACTATTTATAAACGAATTTAATCTAATTACTAATTAATATTAATCTAACTAATATTTTAAATTTAAATTAATCAAATTAATTAACTGTTATAAATTAATTAATATGATTAGTTTAAAATTTATTAATTAAATAATACATATTAATTTAAACAATATAATATATATTACATATTATATTAAATAATATAATATTACATATTACATATTAACTAATTAATATATATTAACTAACCTACACCACTACTTTCCACTCATACGTAAGAGTGATAAAACTTTTAAAACAAAGTTTTTTTTTTTTTTTAAAAACTAAACTAAGGTAATGACCCCTATGTCCTTTGACTTTTGCAATTGGGATATCGGATCGGGGCAACGAGGGATATCGGCCCTTTTAAACTTTGGCACATGAAAAGTCCTGATGCGATATCGGCATCGGGTATCGGGGGTATGAGTTCATCGGGGTTCTTAAAAACATGTTATTTGAAAGCTTCCGATGCGATTAAAAATTCCGATACGAATTCTTTTTTATTTATTATATATATATATATATATATATATTTTTTAATTTGTTTGTTTTAAATTTTAATTTAATTAAATTAATTATATAATATATTAATTAATTTAATTAATTTAAAATTTAATTTTAAACTTAAATTTTCATTTTTTTATTTTGTTTTTTAAGAACATAAGTTTTTAAACTATAGCTAAAAATAAAACTACAGCCACTTAGAAAATAAATGAAAAATAATAAAAATAAACTACAGCCACTTGAATGTTTGGTTTTTCGAGATTAAGATTTGATTACAAAATTGGAGTGAATTTCTTAAGTCTCGATGCTTAATTATTTGGCTGTATAATGAAAAATGTTAGTAAAACCTTCTACGAGTTAATATTTAAACTGAATGCCTTATTAAACTAATTTATTTACAAAATGCAATATTGTACATTTTATACATTTTTAACCCGGGCTAGCTAAATAATCAGATTTTCAAATGAGTGCCATTTTCAAACCAGTTGACCAAATGAGGCGAAACAAGCGTCAATGTGAAGCTTATAAAAAATCGATTCTAACAAAGCAATCAAAACAAGAATCCAAAGAAAACTAAAAATTAACGAAACCGTAGGGCAATCAATTAAAATAAAAATCAAAAAGGTGCTTAGCCAAAATTTTTATAGAAAGGGTCCCCATTATTCGAAGCGGACACATCAATAATGGGGGGTGTTGTATTTTTACCACAACAATTGGCGACACACGGGAGAAGAACCAGTTATCTCTGTTATGAATGAGATTTTCCTAAAATTAAAGCAAAAATAATTAAAGAAGAGAAGATTATGCTTGAAATGCTTGACTAAGTTCATTAGTCTGACTAAAAACAAGAATCATCTAACTGTAATTTTTCTTAAAATTTCTCATAAATTAAAATATTTCAAAACTCTATATCAGTCCTTAATTAGTTGTAGAGATAAAGTAGGGGTCGCTTTACAGCTTAGCTTTTAAAATATACTCGTTTGTCATAGGTAGAGCCACTGCTGCCAGCAAACGTCTATAGTTCCGACAGGGTTACCTTTTAATCATAAATGATTCAGAATCCCATCTGTTTAAGAATTATTGATCTAGAGATAAATCCATTTACATATATATTATTTTTTATTTTTTATTTTTTTATTAAATCTTAAAAGCCATTGTCCTAGTATGGTAGCCAGATAGTTGACAATGCCATTCACTGGTTAAAATTGGACTAAACAAGCTGGCTCGTGATGAGACCCCTTGTCTTATAATTGTTTGCAATCATAAGCCATTACCCTGGTTTGTTTAGCAGTGTTGGTAATGTCAGCCTATTTTCCCCTATGATCATGGTAAGCAGGCTCATGATGAGACCTCTTATCTTCTAAGTTTAAATATATTTCAGGATTATCCTCTTGAAAAATAAGACTCTTTGGGACAGGGAGAATCATTGACTCCTTAAGAGTTAAGAATGACAATTTTAGAGTTTAAAGGTGCTTTGCTGTAAAGTGTCTTTACTTGGTTAAAAATAACTTTTCTTGACTGATAATAGAACTTTGAAAGATCATAATGAAATTTTGAAATCTCAAAATGATTACAATTTGATGAAAAAGAAATTTTTCAGATTTTATGATACTTTGCCAACTTCTCTTGATTGGTAATCTCTTCCTTAAGTATGTCTACTTTTATAATAAGAAAATCAAACTTTACTAAGAGATTTAAGAAAAATCTAATAGGTGACTATTAACAATTTTTCTCCATGTATGCTGACCATAGTTAGGTAACAAGAAGACCTTCCAAATAAATCGCGGCAAAGTCACCAAAACCAAAACTGAAAACCAAAAGAAAAGAAGTCTTATGCTAAAGTGAGAAAAGAAATCAGCAATCAAAAATAAAAATAAGAACAAAGAAATCTCTAAGAATGAAAAGGAAAATCTATGTTTCGCAAGATAAACTCAAACAAGAATGTTTGTACCAATGTCTCAACAATATGAAGAGAAGGAAAATAAGCATGTAATCATTCCTTCTTATGTTGAGAGTTAGAAAAACATACCTTGCAGAGTTGTGAATGCTTTAGGCTTTTAGATAACAGTGATCGTAAAATTCAGCCACAATGAATAATTTCTGTTTGATATGAATCTTCTTGTTTCCAAGCATTATCTTAATCATTTTCTAAAAATGAATGCTTAAAGAAACAGATTAAAGGTTCAGAAACTTCCTGGTGTAGCTGTTTTGATGAAGATTATCGCTGCTTATTGAAATAAAGCCAGGAGAAGAGTATGGACTTTGAAAATATGATTCGGCAGAAGATTGAAAAATTTTGTGAAGAGCTGCAAAACAGAGTTTTATATCAGCATAATTTAAAAACAAAAATGAAACTAGAATGATGAAATGGAAATTAATGAAAATGGGCATATGAATCTTACCATTGGATAATTGCTTTTGATCTTACCTGAAAGGTATCAATTTCTCCAAACTAGCTGACTCCTTATTTTAATTATCATTAAAAACATGAAGAAATCCCACTAACCAAAATCCTATAACCCAAAATCATTATTTATTTTATTTAAACTAAAGCAAGCAGTAAAATGTAAAAATAGAATGCTTAGTGTTCAAGGGAGTTGAAATTAAAGCAAATGCATCAAAAATGAGAATGAGAATTTGCAGCAATGACTGTTTCTCAAAATATCACAATTTTCATATAAATTCCATGATTTTATAAATAGTTCAGAATCAAGACCAAATGTACGATAATAAAATTTAAATATGAAGAAAGAGAGGTCTTGAATTCCATTTTTAATTATGGAATTATATATTTAAACTAAAATGTATGAGAAATTGAAATAATTTGGATATGCTGCAAATTGGTCATTAACTGCTTTCTTACCATAGTGGTTACCCAAGCTTGCTTTTAAAATAACACATTGCCGTATCGGATGATTCACATAACATGTTTCTTCACCATGCTTCAAATTTAATCTGCAGAACTTCACCTTTATTGCTATGCCATATATCGATTAAATGTTAATGGCTCATAGGCATGCATTGGGAGTTATTGCATCGGAGATTGCAATGGCAAATTGCCGATAACAACATGTGCAATGAAATGAAGCGATCGCATCATTAAAGAAGTATTATATCGGGGATCAGAGAATAAATTGCATCGTGCTTCCCATATTGCAAAATACACATTGTAGATTCAGAGAAGCGATGTGAGCGTAAGAATGTGATGAAATGATTGAAATATCGGCGATGCGATGGAAGTCGTAGCTAATCGGAAATCGGCAAATTTTGGGTACCCGATGTAACACAATATATTTTTTGCGATGCCGATATGCGATGAAGAGCGGACCCGATAACTTTTATGATGGGATTTCAATAATCAAATCGGATCCGAGATATCGGCCATAAATAAAACTGCAAGGGAGCGATTGCGATATCAGCGATGCGATGGATGACGTAAATCGGCGATCGGCAATCTTAAGCACCCGATGTAACGCAATATGATTGTTGCGATGCCGATATGCGATGAATGATGTGGCTAATCGGCGATCGCGATCGGTAATGTTATGCGCACGATATAACAATTCTCAATATACCGATATGTGATGAAGAGTGGACCCGATAATTTTATGTTGAAAATTTGATAACATATCAGATCCGAAACATCGGCCTTCTTTAAAGTTATACTCCTACCATTATTGCGATTGAACGGACGCGATATTTTATGAATTTGATTTGAATTTCATATCGGGTCCGGAATTATGTGTTTATCGCAATATCGGTAAAGTTGATTATCGGAGATAGGCGATTCATGTTCATGGAAGTATACTTCACTTGGAAAGCTCCGATAAACGAAATGCAATATGACATATGAGTAAGATAGTACATCGGAGGTCTTTAATGAACAATTTGTGATCAAAAGGAATGCTAAGAGCTACTTCCGATGAAATGTTGTGATGCGAATGGTCTTATGATATTTCTTGAAATTTCAATTGGGTTTTCTAATGAATGAAAGCAAAGCTAAAAAATGCTTAAACTCAAATGAATCAGAATTGAATTTCCCTGAACCTGTTTGCAAATTTAAAATGAGTTTGCTGCTTACTTCAGATTTTGAAAAGAAATAAAAACTTGCAAATAAAACAGAACATAAATCAAAAATAAGCTAAGAAAAACAGAACTAATAATGGATGAAAATAAAGTTGTAAATGCGTACCTGAAAGGAATTTGTCTGTAAATTTTACCTGATAAATCTTCAAATTCTTCCTTTGATTAAAATCATCTCATTATTTATTTTAAATCTAAGTGCGCAATCAGCCTAAATGAAATCAATCATTCATGTTCATGGAATATAAAATTTACCAGAAATAAATATGAAACTATGCTTCCCTTTCGAAGTGAAGTAACAATTTATTACCTCTGCTCATTCCGAATTAATCTTGAGAAAAATCTGTATTGTTATAGTGACTTTTTAATAATGCCTTTAGTAAATAAAGATGATGCATTTTACAGCATCAGATAATAAACTAAAGATGAGATTAAGCCACTAATTGTAGAAAAATATCAAAACAGATTTGAATGTGTGCATTTGGCAAAATGGGCATCCTTAAGATCAGCTTTTGGCAAATTCCGAGGAATATAATATGAACTTCATATGATTACCGTGACAGGTTAGATTGACTAATAATGATTGAATTATAATTAGGCTTATCATAGTCAATCAGACATCTCATGGGATAATGGGATCGTGAAGCTTTTATATCCTCAAATCCTCACTATATAAATTTCAAAAGAAAATCTTAGAAGGAAATCCCGAAATGAAGAAAAGTGGCTTTGAGGCAATCGATGTCAAATGCAACTTTAATTGACTTTGATCAAGACATTATTCAAAATAGGCATAGTAGAGAAACCGCTATAAGAAATTTCAAAAAAGAAAGCAAGAATTAAAATTTTCTGATAAGGAAAAATGTTTCCACTGAACATGTATGAGAAGGCTGATTGCTTTGTTTTATTTTTCAATCTACAGAACTATTGCAAATAAATTAACTACATAAAACAAGCTAACTAAATTAATTCTACTCCTATTCTAACCATATACATGAAAATGACTAGGTATAGTCATATTTCCAGTGTAACCATTCTCTCATTTTTATTCCCGCGTTTATGTACAGTTCAAATGTTAGCAATAAGAATAAAAATCTAACTAAACTAAGGAAAATAAATCTGAAATAAGAATGTACAGTTATTGTTAGCAAGTTGATTAAAATCTCCTTCTCTTGAAATTTGCTTTCCAATTCAATACCAATTGGATCACAAAAATCTGGATGGATTTCCATTAAAAATTGGGAAATATTCAAAGGAAGAGATAACAGGCCAGATTGTGAAGATGAGCATTTATATTCAAAGGCCTGGAAAAAATTGTTAGTGTTATGTACAAATGTTAAATCATTGTCAATTTTACTTGAAGGAAAAATTTCCAAACAATTTTCAAACGAGTCAATGAAAAATGGATGGAAGCCTTTCAAATAAAATGGCAATTTATTAATTGAATTGAATTGCTGGCCAGATTGCAAAAATACATTCTCTTGTTGACATTGCCTTTGAAAATATAGAAGCTTTTGATGAAACATTAGCATTGATATAAATTGGAATATTAATATCTTTCGATGCTGATGATTATAATATGAAACTTGAATTTCTCAATTGGGCAATGCATCAATTGAGTGTTTGATAGTAAGGTATTCAATATGCCAGCGAAAAGTGTGAAAATTTTGCAAAATAAAATCAGAAAATAAATCTAAGTTTAAACAAAATAGCTGTGAAAGAAAAACTAAAATGAAATCATTATTTGTACAACTAACGTTACAGCACATTTGGGATCGATTTGAAATGATTTCATTTTCACAAGGAATGGCCAGAATTATGGAATTTGAAAAATTTTGAATTCCAACTTGTGAATTAGAAAACGAATTATGATTATGAATGGGAATGGGAGTTTGATCTTCATATGAATCATAAATTGGAATGTTTTCTTGAATGGTGAAATCATGAAGATAATTTGCTGCTCTAAAATGAGGATTAGTTGAGATAATTCTTAAATTGAAGCGTTCTTCATCCTCAGATGTTATTTGAATTTTATTAAGAAGATTCTCTTGAGAAAAATTGAAATCAACATCCTCAATATCAGAGTAATCATCATAAATGACCTCACAAGACTCTCTAGAATTCCCTTCAATCTCATCCAATATATCCAAACAAGGAGGAACAAACATTTCATGTTCATTAATGGCAAAAGAATGATCGATTACTATTTCTTTATCTTGATAAAAATTTAATGGTAATTCATTTAGATCAGCCTCTTTAATTTCTGGAATATCATTAACATCAAGAGGAAAAATATTACCATTATTGAAAATATCAGGATAAAGGGAAAAGTGTGAACCTGAAACAATGCATTTAAAATTGTCTCTGTTTGAGAGCTCTTGTGCATTATGCTCATTGTAAATTTCAAATTGCAGATCATTCCTTTGCGTGCATATGCTTTCTTGAAGAACGCTGCTTTGCTGCTCTGATTTCGGCATTTGTTCATCATGGAGAAATTCAGAAATTTGTACAGCAGTTTGCATTTTATTTGCTTTGATTGCTGTTTGTACTTGCTGATTTGCAATTTGATTTTCCAAATTTACTTCAAAGTAGCTTTCAGATTTCAAGGCGGCTTTTTCTCCAAAATTGCTGTTGTTGTCTTCTTGCATTTGAATGGAAATATTTTCCAAGCTTTGTAAAACCACTTCGTCACCATTTATTTGCACATCCGAATTGGGATTCTCATTTGTATTGGAAGGGGATGGAACAAAGCTTGAATCAATTTCATATGGATTGGGAATGGTTGGAAGAGAACTAATATATTTAAACCAATCTAATGATTCTTCTTCTGTAGGTTTATCTTCGTCCTTAAATCTTAAACAATTCAAGTGAAATCGAATATGAAAATCATTAACAGACTCATTTTTAAACCTTCGTAGATATTCAATTTCTTCACATACCTGTTCATAATCGTAGCCGTCAAATTTACAAATGAAAATTGTAACAAATTGATCCCAGCTATGGATTGAGGCAACTGGAAAAGTTTTGCACCAATTTCTGGCTTTTGCCGTAAATGTGAGAGTAAAAATTCTGCATAAAATGCCTTCATCAATTCCTTGAAAATTGTAATTTGAAACATTTTGAATAAATTGAAAGACATGGTTAAAAGCAGAAGAATTTCTCTTACCATTAAACTTTGCCTGAGACAAGAGTCTTACCACTTCGGGTGGAGTATTGGAGGATGCACGTCCATGGATACAACTCCAAATTGGAAGTTTAAGAGGAGCCATAAACAAAATGTTAAAATTGAAAAGACTCCAATAGACAAATTTCTCAGGCCCTCCTTCTAGCGCCAAAAATGTTGATGCCTCGAAAATCGTTGCAACAACATTGGGGGATAACCACCCAGTCCGGACCTTAAAAGCAGCTCCTTTTCCGTTTGGTGTGGTGGCTCCGACTGTTCATCTAGGTCCAGTTACCTTCTCCCTATTGCTATTGGTTTATAATGTATCTTTAACTACCAATAGACAGGGACATCAGATCACTTCTCCTTGCTGATCAGGCAAGAGAATGACCCTTAAGCTGATTTGGGTTCAGCCAAGCCACAACTAAAATTTTGCCTCTTTGAGGAGAGGACTTAAAAGAATGTAGAATTTACTCTAAATGCAAGTTTATTCTATGATGCAAGCAAAAGAAACTAATCTAAATCCTATCTTAATTAGGCAGATATAGATCTAACCCAACTAAGAGCAAGATAATTAAAATATTGGGATTTAAATATGTCTTGTTTATAATTAATATCAAGTTAATGAAGTAGTTCAATTAACTGATATTATGGATATCAAAACACATCCTATTGAGACATTTTTACTGAAATAATAAACCAACAACATTCAGAAAGTAGTTCTCAAAATGATATTGATTATCAAATCAATAAATCCAATAATTGAATAATTATATGTAGAAATAGTTCACACACATTATTATTCAATAAATCAGTTTCATAAGACAGATTTCAGAGTAAGTAGTTACTCCAAAATGAGAAATTAATCCATAAAAACAGAGATACATAATAACAAGATTGAGACAAATTACCCATATTGACAATAGTGCACAAACATGAATAAAATGGCACATTCATATCACCATAAAATTAAAACTGATATTTGAAACAGTAGTATTAGAAATACCAATTTATTGCATCCATTTCTCTGTTCTTGGTCTCCAACAGCCCTTTACATTGCTTGAACTTCTGCCTTCAAAACTAGAGCCACAATAGTGCAAGCTTTGTTCCTCATGCATAATTCAATATACAAAGGGAAAATCCTCAATAATCCCCAGATCTGAGATTTTTCACTCCTCCCTCCTACAACTCTAAATTCCAATTACAATAGTGCTTTTAGAAGCTCTAAAATTGCAGAGGAGAGCAGCCCCTTTTACATTCTGCAATCTATTACTTATACTATCTGTGAAGGAATTCTTGAGAGGAAAGATTGGTGAAGATAAATCTGCCAAATCCAATTTTACTTGCTCAAAATTCTGATCTTCAATTGCTGGAGCATTCTCATTGACTGAGATCTTTTCTTCATATATTTTCCACTATTTTCCTGCAAAAGAAATCAAAATAAATCAAAATGCAATCAAAATATCATTTCTGGCAATTAAATCAAACCCAATCAAATTTTGTTTAAATAAATAATTAAAAACAAAATATAAGCTACGTATTGATGCTTGGAATGATTTGATTGGCAAAGGATATCATTGGCCAATGGATCTGCAATTAGAAGAGGCTTTGGATAAATGAAATTGAAAACAATAACTCAGAAAATTGATTTTGTTTCCAAAATTCGGAGCTTGATCTTCTGCCTGATTTTTGACCCAATAAATGACCAAATCTGTCAATGAAATCTCCTCAGAAATATTCTCCTTGATTTTCTCTTTCCAATGAGCCGTCCTGGGCTTCATTTGGCCAAGCAGAACTGAATTTATGAGCTTCCAAAGTTGATGGGTCAAATCTGATGTAAATCTGGAAATTCTGTTGCTGGGCTAAAAAGACTGAGAATTTGAATTAAAAATTAAATCCTAAATTAGTCTCTAATTAATTCTAATTTAATTGCTAATCATTAACTAAACTAATTATCAGTAAACTATTTATAAACGAATTTAATCTAATTACTAATTAATATTAATCTAACTAATATTTTAAATTTAAATTAATCAAATTAATTAACTGTTATAAATTAATTAATATGATTAGTTTAAAATTTATTAATTAAATAATACATATTAATTTAAACAATATAATATATATTACATATTATATTAAATAATATAATATTACATATTACATATTAACTAATTAATATATATTAACTAACCTACACCACTACTTTCCACTCATACGTAAGAGTGATAAAACTTTTAAAACAAAGCTTTTTTTTTTTTTTAAAAACTAAACTAAGGTAATGACCCCTATGTCCTTTGACTTTTGCAATTGGGATATCGGATCGGGGCAACGAGGGATATCGGCCCTTTTAAACTTTGGCACATGAAAAGTCCCGATGCGATATCGGCATCGGGTATCGGGGGTATGAGTTCATCGGGGTTCTTAAAAACATGTTATTTGAAAGCTTCCGATGCGATTAAAAATTCCGATACGAATTCTTTTTTATTTATTATATATATATATATTTTTTAATTTGTTTGTTTTAAATTTTAATTTAATTAAATTAATTATATAATATATTAATTAATTTAATTAATTTAAAATTTAATTTTAAACTTAAATTTTCATTTTTTTATTTTGTTTTTTAAGAACATAAGTTTTTAAACTATAGCTAAAAATAAAACTACAGCCACTTAGAAAATAAATGAAAAATAATAAAAATAAACTACAGTCACTTGAATGTTTGGTTTTTCGAGATTAAGATTTGATTACAAAATTGGAGTGAATTTCTTAAGTCTCGATGCTTAATTATTTGGCTGTATAATGAAAAATGTTAGTAAAACCTTCTACGAGTTAATATTTAAACTGAATGCCTTATTAAACTAATTTATTTACAAAATGCAATATTGTACATTTTATACATTTTTAACCCGGGCTAGCTAAATAATCAGATTTTCAAATGAGTGCCATTTTCAAACCAGTTGACCAAATGAGGCGAAACAAGCGTCAATGTGAAGCTTATAAAAAATCGATTCTAACAAAGCAATCAAAACAAGAATCCAAAGAAAACTAAAAATTAACGAAACCGTAGGGCAATCAATTAAAATAAAAATCAAAAAGGTGCTTAGCCAAAATTTTTATAGAAAGGGTCCCCATTATTCGAAGCGGACACATCAATAATGGGGGGTGTTGTATTTTTACCACAACACCACATTAGATGGAGGGCAGGTAGGTGGAATGGCATGTCCTATGTCTACAGCAGAAATTGCTTATCAATCTATTGTTAACTCTGCAAACTCCCATCCTACTCCTTTCTCATTAGAGGAGTTAGATGGAGATGTGGCTCCAGCCTAGACCCTCAATTCAACTTTAGCTCAGGATTGCTTAGATACTATCTTACCATCTGAGGAAGCAATTCTAGAAGCAATGATGGGTGTTGATAGACCATGGGATGACCTACATCATCATTCGTATTTCCTCCCTCATTTGCAAGAAATTGAGTTGAGTTTGTCCAATCCTTCTACTAGTGATGTTCATACAGTTTTAAATCCTTTGGCCCCAACATAGTTTTCTGCTGAAGGTAACATGTCTGTTATCTCACAAACTATACCAGTGAACATCTCTAGGAATCCTAACATAATTGAAAATGTCTTCATTGGAGCTGATTGTTCCCCTGAAGAAATTCAAACTTATACCAATCTCTTCAAAGAGTTTTGTGATGTGTTTGCTTGGTATTATGAGGAAATGCTTGGAATAGATCCATCTATAGTCCAACATGAGATCAAGACATATGAAAATGCTAAACCTATTCGTCAAAAACTTCGACTAGTTAATCCTAGAAAAGCAGCAGCTATCAAAGCTGAAGTCGAGAAGCTGCTAAAGGCGGGTTTCATATACCTCGTTCCTTTAACTGAGTGGGTGTCTAATCCAGTCCTCGTAGACAAAAAGCAAGGAATTATTTGAGTACGCATTGACTTTAGGGACCTAAATAAGGCTTGTTTTAAAGACAACTACCCCATGCCCTTTATTGATCAAATTATTGATGAATGTGCGGGTAATGCAATTTTTTCGTTCATGGAAGGATTCTCTGGTTATAATCAAATTACTATCCGTGCAGAAGATCAACACAAGACAACCTTTATATGTCCCTGGTGTATATTTGCATACAAAAAGATGCCTTTTGGCCTAAAAAATGTTGGAGCCATTTTTTAGCGGGCCATGTCTTATGCTTTTCATGACATCAAGCACGTTCTCAAAAGCGAATTGATCATCCTAAGCATCTTTGGTTGATCTTTGAGTGGTGTTGTTTTTATAAAATCTGGTTGAATCCGAATAAGTGCGTTTTTGCAGTCACATCTGCTCGGTTGTTAGGATTCATTATGTCAATGGAGGGGATTCGAGTAGATCCCTTCAAGGTTGAGGCAATACTTCAGTTGCCTCCCCCGTCTTCCATACGTCAACTTCAAAGTCTCCAAATAAAAGTAAATTGTAGGTTTTAACCCTGTACAGAAATTACCTGCATACGAATTCTTAAACAAAGAAAATAAACAATACGAGAGCATAACCCATAAAACACATATGCACAGAGATTTTTCCCTGGATCCCAAAACCGGGACTACCAGCTTGATTTTTCATTATGTTCCTTTCAATGTTACAATACATATTTATACATGCCGAAGCATCCAATACCATGGACCGAAAAACCATCGCGTCCAATACCATGTGCGAAAAACATGCACAAAACCATAGGTAGGTTCGCCCAACCTAATATAGGGTCCAAAAAAAATTTTCCCGGGGCGCTGCCCCGGACCCCGTAGAGGGGGGCTACCCTCCCCCCTCAAACCCCCCTGTGACCCCCCCGCTGCGCAATCGCCGCAACGAAGGGGGGCTACCGGCCCCCTCTAACCCCCTGTTGAACTATGTAGGTTAGTCGTGGAAAGAATATAACACAACCCAACAATCTCCCACTTGTTGTTTTCTTTCCACAGGGGGCCACAGGAGAGCTTAGTCATTTTTCCAGCCCTGAAACACCCATTGTTTCTCTACACCAAGAGAACTTCTCAGAGCTTACAGATTTTGTCAATGCATTTGCAGTATTCTTCAAAGTGTCCACCTTTACCAGCAACACCTTTTTGTCTTCTATCATATCCCTCACAAAGTGATACTGAACATCAATGTGCTTTGTCTTTGAATGATAAGCAGGGTTCTTTGCCAAGAAAATTGCACTTTGGCTGTCACAGTCTATTCTTATAGCTCCCTGTACTAACCCCATACTTGAACACAATCTCTTCAACCAAACTGCTTCCTTGCTTGCATCAGTGGCTGCCATGTATTCTGCCTCTGTAGTTGATAGTGCTACTACAGATTGTTTCTTACTCATCCAACTGACTGCACCTCCAAATAGGTTAAACACATACCCACTTGTAGATCTTCTCTGATCCAGATCTCCAGCCCAGTCTGCATCCACAAAACCATGAATATCCAACACTTTGTCCAATCCTGGTCTTCCTTGGTAGCACAAACCATAATCACTAGTGCCACGCAAATACCTGAAAACCCGCTTCACTGCTGTCCAGTGCTCCTTCCCAGGTTTTGACATAAACCTGCTCAATACTCCCACTGCATGTGCAATGTCTGGTCTAGTACAGACCATTGCATACATTAGGCTACCGACTGAACTTGCATATGGAACACGGGACATGTCCTCTTCCTCTTCTTGTGTCTTGGGACACTGTTCAGCAGATAACCTTACACCTACAGGAATAGGAACCTTCACCGGTTTACTATCCTGCATATTAAACCTTTGCAGTATTGTCTCGACATACTTCCTCTGGTTTAACCAGAGCTTCCTCTTTGCCCGATCTCTTTTAATTTCCATGCCCAAAATATAGTTTGCAGCACCAAGATCTTTCATGTCAAATTTGGAGGACAATTGGGTCTTCAAATCCTGGATAATTTCTTTGTCATTTCCAACCAGCAACATATCATCCACATACAAGACCAGATAAATAACACGGTCACCAATTAATTTAAAATACACACAATGATCTGCTTTGCTTCTGGTGAAGCCAAGTCCCCGTATAAATGTATCAAATTTCTGATACCACATCCTTGGTGACTATTTTAACCCATACAGAGACTTCTTTAACTTGCATACCAGTTCTTTCTTACCCTTCACCGCAAAGCCTTCAGGTTGCCTCATGTAGATTTCCTCTTCCAAATCCCCGTGAAGAAATGTTGTCTTCACATCCATCTGTTCTACCTCAAAATCAAAAGCAGCAGCAACAGATAAAAGTAATCTAACAGAAGCTACCTTGGCAACAGGAGAAAAAATATCACCAAAATCAATTCCCGGCACCTGGGAATAACCTTTTGCTACCAACCGAGCTTTGTATTTCTCCACCTTTCCTTCTGCATTAGTCTTCTTCTTGAACACCCATTTGCTGCCAATGGGTTTCCTTCCAGCCGGCAACTCTACCAGATCCCAAGCCTCATTTTTGTGCAAAGATGCCATTTCATCAACCATGGCCTCTTTCCAGAGTTTTCCATCCTCTGAATCCACTGCTTCTTTCACAGTTCTGGGATCATCATCAGTAACAGACAAAGCAAAATTTGAACTGAAAGCAGATGGACTATACCTTTCTGGCTGCCTTCTTTCTCGACCTGGTCTTCTTACAGCCGGAGTTTGTGGCTCTTCATCTTCTGATTCCTCCTCTGCTGCAGAGTCTGATTCTTCCTCCTTTGGCTCAAACTCTATCTTCTCAGGTTCCTTTGGTTGGACTTCAGATTGAATAACATCTTTTACCTCTCTGAACACCACATCTCGGCTGTACACAACCTTCCGTGTGACTGGGTTCCAAAGCTTATAACCCTTTAAACCATCCTTATACCCAATAAAGATGCACTTTTCAGATTTACTATCCAACTTGGTTCGTTTCTCCTTTGGAACATGTACATATGCATCACATCCAAATACCCTCAGATGTGAAATAGAGGGTTTCTTACCAGTCCATACTTCTTGTGGAGTCTTATCCTCCAATGCTGATGAGGGTGATCTGTTGATCAGGTAACGTGCAGTATCCACCGCCTCTGCCCAGAATTCCTGTCCTAACCCGGCACCACTGAGCATGCTTCTTGCCCTTTCCATCAACGTCTTGTTCATTCTTTCTGCGACTCCATTTTGCTGAGGTGTATATGGAGTAGTCTTCTGCCGTGCTATACCACACTTCTTACAAAATTCTTCAAATTCCTTGCTGAAAAATTCTCCACCATTATCTGTCCTCAGCACCTTTATCTTCTTCTCTGTCTGATTTTCCACCAAAGCCTTAAATTCTTTAAACCTGTCAAAGACTTCAGATTTCTTTTTAAGGAAATATATCCATGTATTCCTTGAGAAGTCATCTATGAATGATACATAGTACACAGACTTACCCAGTGATGGAACCTTCACAGGTCCAAACACATCACTGTGCACAAGCTCTAATATCTGTTTCGTCCTCTTACCACCAGAGGGGAAACTCACTCGATTCTGCTTCCCATACACACAATTTTCACAGAAATCAAAATCCAGAGAGCTATCATTCATACCTTCTACCATACCTTTACCATGAAGTATTCGAAGGCCCATCTCTCCAATATGTCCAAGCCTTTGATGCCACAACATGGTCTTCTCTCCAGAGACCACTAGATTTTCTACTCCATTTCCAGGAACCATAGAACTATTGCACCCATCAACAACAGTGCTACCTTGCAGTTTGTACAGAGTTCTAGTCCGAACTCCCCGCATCAATATCAGTGCTCCTCGAACCATCTTGCAGGTATCTTTCTCGAACACCGTCTTTACACTTGCATCATCCAACTTGCTTACAGAAATCAGATTTCTGGCCAATGCAGGAATATGTAGAACACCCGGAAGTGTTCTAACCCTTCCACCTTGCAACTTCAACTTTACTTTTCGCCGACCAATGATTCTAGCCTTCCTATCATCTCCTAAGAAGACATCACCACCATCGTATTTCTCATACTCGCAGAACCACTCTCTATGGGGAGTGAAGTGAAAGGATGCACCTGAGTCAATCAACCATGCCTCATGATCTACATGTGTACTTGAAGAAGCCAAGTACACATCCCCACCTTCATCTGAGGTGGTTTTCGCCTCTGCAGAAGGAGCATCATCAGATCCCTTTCCTTTATCAGGAGCTTTAGATTTACAATCCCTTCTGAAGTGCCCTTCCTTTCCGCATTTCCAGCACACCACCTTTGTAGGTTTTCCTGGAGATTTAGATCTCCCTCTAGATTTAGATCTCCCACTCGATGACTTATTTTTGTTTCTGTTCTGGGACCATCCTCGTACAGACAAGGCATCACCATTCTGGTTGTCCATATTCTTCCGTCTCATCTCCTCCGTCAGCAAGGCTGAGACTATTTCATCAAACTGCAAAGCAGTTGCATTGCTACCTATTGCAATAACCAGACTATCCCACGAATCTGGTAGAGAACACAATAGACTGATGCACTTATCTTCATCTGAAATTTTAATATCAACAGATAATAACTGACTTACCATAGTATTAAACGCATTCAGATGCTCTGTCACCGAGTCTCCATCTTTCATCCTCAGGTTATACAGCTTTTTCCGCAGGAACAGTTTATTCACCAGAGACTTAGATTGGTACAAAGTCCCTAACTTGACCCACAAAGCCTTCGCCGTAGCTTCCCCTGATACATTCAGCAATACTGAATCTGAGACACACAATCGTATTGTGCTCTTTGCCTTCTGATCCAATTTCTTCCATTCTTCATCGGTCACTCCCGATGGTTTAGTACCCGGATCTACCGTGATCCACTGATCTTTATCGACCAACAGATCCTCCATCTTGAGTTTCCACAACTCAAAACTCTGACCATTGAACTTCTCAATCTCGATCTTTCCACTGCTCGCCATCTTCTTTCACCACCAGAATCGATCTCGCAGATCTCCCACTGAACAGGGTCTACCACAGGCCCGAGCGAAACCCCTCAGCAACAAAGGCGTCCCCTTGAAGCCAAAACAGCTCTGATACCAAATGTAGGTTTTAACCCTGTACAGAAATTACCTGCATACGAATTCTTAAACAAAGAAAATAAACAATGCGAGAGCATAACCCATAAAACACATATGCACAGAGATTTTTCCCTGGATCCCAAAACCGGGACTACCAGCTTGATTTTTCATTATGTTCCTTTCAATGTTACAATACATATTTATACATGCCGAAGCATCCAATACCATGGACCGAAAAACCATCGCGTCCAATACCATGTGCGAAAAACATGCACAAAACCATAGGTAGGTTCGCCCAACCTAATATAGGGTCCAAAAAAAATTTTCCCGGGGCGCTGCCCCGGACCCCGTAAAGGGGGGCTACCCGCCCCCCTCAAACCCCCCGAACAGGGGGGGCTGCCGCCCCCCCTGTGACCCCCCCGCTGCGCAATCGGCGCAACGAAGGGGGGCTACTGCCCCCCTCTAACCCCCCGTTGAACTACATAGGTTAGTCATGGAAAGAATATAACACAACCCAACATAAATTTCTTGAGAAGATTTATAGCCAATTTTGCTGAGATCACAAAAGGATTTATGTGTTTTCTTAAGAAAGGGGCCCCATTTGTATGGGATGATTTCGCACAATGATCTTTTGGTGCTTTGAAAAAAGCATTAACCTCTACCCCATTATTGAGTCCACCTTATTATAACAAAGATTTCCTCTTGTATCTCGCTGCAACAGAATCAACCATAGGTATGGTTCTAGTTCAGGAAGATGATGCCTTATGTGAGCATGTAATCTACTATCTAAGTCGAGGCTTGGTAGGTCCTGAACTATGCTATTCTCCCATCGAGAAATTAGCTTTGGTAGTTGTCCATGTTGTCCAGCGGCTTCGGCATTACATTCTACTTCGAAAAACATTCGTCTTAGCAATCGTCAATCCATTTTAGTTTGTTCTCAATAGGCAAGTGATTAGGGGAAAATATAATAGATGTATTGTCATTTTGAAGAATTCGATTTCGAATTCATGTCGGCTAAATCTAAGAAATATTTAGTATTTGTGGAGTTTATATCAGAGTTGCCTTGTGAGGAAGAAATTATACACGAGGAAAGTTTTCCTGATGAACATTTATTTCTTATTTCCTCACAAAATCCTTGGTGTGGGGATATCATTATATATCTCCAAAATTCGAAGTTTCCGCCCGCTTTTTCCAAGGATGAGCATAGAAAGTTGCTTCACCTCGCTAAGAATTATGTTTAAGTATTAGGGGGTTTACGCAGTGCATTATATTAGTTATCATTTTTGGATTCAACTGTGTTAAGTAAGTCATTCACGTATGACCATTTCCATGAGAGGTAGTCGTAACTAACTAATTTCTCATGATTTTTGAATAGTTCACTTAGCACTCATTGCATCGGGTGATGCTCACATGGGTGAAGAAGTAGGATTGAAACTAGTGAAATGAATCACATAGGTCAATCATCACTTCCGGGGCTTGCACTCGGCAACTAGGACTTCCCGGGAGGTCACCCATCCCAGATCGCTTCTGGATCAAGCGCGCTTAACTTTGGAGTTTTCCCCACAATCAAGCCCACTTAGCTTGCTACTGCATTTGCAAAACCTTAGCAAGTATTGTGCCTCATGAACCATTCAAGTAGAGATCCCTTCACTCTTTTTGAATTTAAGTATTAGGGGGTTTACGCAGTGCATTATATAAGTTATCATTTTGGGATTCAACTACGTTAAGTAAGTCATTCACATATGACCATTTCCATGAGAGGTAGTCATAACTGACTAATTTCTCATGATTTTTGAATAGTTCACTTAGCACACATTGCATCGGGTGATGCTCACAGGGGTGAAGAAGTGGAATTGAAACTAGTGAAATGAATCACATAGCGTCAACCATCACTTCTGGGGCTTACACCCGGTAACCAGGACTTCTTGGGAGGTCACCCATCCCAGATCGCCTCTGGCTCAAGCGCGCTTAATTGTGGAGTTTTCCCCACAATCAAGCCCACTTAGCTTGCTACTAGATTTGCAAAACCTTAGCAAGTATTGTGCCTCATGAACCATTCAAGTAGAGATCCCTTCACTCTTTTTGAATTTAAGTATTAGGGGGTTTACGCAGTGCATTATATTAGTTATCATTTTGGGATTCAACTGCGTTAAGTAAGTCATTCACGTATGACCATTTCCATGAGAGGTAGTCGTAACTAACTAATTTCTCATGATTTTTGAATAGTTCACTTAGCACTCATTGCATCGGGTGATGCTCACAGGGGTGAAGAAGTGGGATTGAAACTAGTGAAATGAATCACATAGAGTCAATCACTTCTAAATTGGTTTCTAAATCAGTTTTTAGAATTCATCTAGGTTGATGCTATGAATGAGTGTTCTCCTTTCTAAACTATGATGGAATTCACCTTTAGTTACGTGCTCCTTTATGATATTCTTCTCGATATTTGATCATAAGATATATGTTGCATAATTCATTTCATGCTCTGTTACATGTGATTGGATATCTTTTTGTATTTTCAAGTTACTTTCAAAACTCACCCACTATGCTATGACAGATGTTATGACTTGAAATAATACCTAACTTGCCTATGTTTTCATAAGTGTTTCATGTAAGCTCTGATAATTTTGTGTAAAAATTTGAATCATGCACCCATGCCTAGTGGCCCTCCCTCTCAAGTCTATCAACCATCATCATTAAATCTTATTTTACCTTTACAGATCTGGCCTCTGTCGAATGTCCTTAAGCATTATTGTTTACACAATTTGACCTTATTTCAAGTGAGGGAGCCCCCTCTGGTTGGAAAAGGCTAGTTTTCTAGCCAAAAGAGGTTTGTGGTTACCCTTGTAAACCTTTTCTCAGCCTAGAGGTTCAGTTATAGGGTGCTAACAGGCCCCATAGGTTTTACCCTAGAGATTTCAAAGGGAGACAAAGACGAACCCCGCTGAGACGACGTGACATTGTTGGGTTGTTTTGCTCGGTGTTCATCGTGACAAGGTGGCCCACAAGACATAAAAGGAAAGAATAAAAGAAAATTGAAAAATCATAAAATTTAATAACAATAATACAATACCATAAACAAAGCAGCATGGACATACGCAGATCAACAATCAAAATGGAAAGTCAAACATAAATCAATCAAGGAACACAAAACATAAAATCTTCAACAACCACAAAAACTCAATCCCCATGAGTTCTATTGTTTCCAATGGTTCGTGAATAGAAGCTTAACCCAATCCTTCTTCAATATTTAATGGCAGCCTTTTGAACTTGTACAACCCCTCCATTTTCTCCTAGGAGGAACCCTTCAATGCGTATTAGAGATTTTTGAGGGAATGTCCCTCTTCTTCCCTCCCTTTCAACATTATACCTTATTATCTCATGTGTTTGAGAGATCTTATAAGTGACTATTTTCTTGTTGTAATAAGTTTATTTATGTGTTGCCACATGCATTCAATTGTTAGCATCATCCATACAAATTACACATTAGTTGTTGCCATGTCATGTTATATTAAGCATATTGTCCTGTTGTTGCACACATATCTCAGTTTATTCATTAGTTACATGTCTCAAAATCCATGACATAATTAGGCATACTTGTATCTCAACATATCTTTCAAAATCAAAATTTTCATGCACATGAGAATATCAGTTCATTTATAATCATGCCTACACAGGTTTAAAAATTGGTCTTTTACGAAAACCATCAACATTAATTACAGTCATCCTCCTTACCGAGACCACCATTATAAATTTAAATAAGATCAACCCTTTTAAAATTTTAACCAACATTATCAAATCTTGAGGTCAGCCTTCTTGCTGAGGTTGAAAATAGTAGTTTAGCCTCTTTTCCAAGGACAACAATCATGGCATTTGCAATCTCAAGGGGGTTAGTTAGAAAACCATATGTCACATCAACATCTACCATCTTATATATATATATATATATATATATATATATATATATATATATATATATATATATATATATATATATATATACATACATACATATATATGTATATATGTATCATTTAAAAATGTACCATGGATATGCATGTTGAGTTCTCAAGTGCAATAAAGAAAGCATTAATTTTTGAACTATTGGTAATTACTTTGAATGATATATATCTTCTCTTAATAATTCTAGTTTATGATTAAGCAATTACACTTCAAAAATTCAACCATACAACATAAAGATAGTAGAGATCACCATGCACAAAAGAGAACACAAGAGTTACCATAGGAAAACCCCAACAACCTTTTCCTTAGAGAAATTCTTTTGTTCAATAAGAGATACATCTAATGCAACTAGTCAATTATGAGGTCAACCAAACCAACAAAACTTATGGTCAAACCTAGTCCACAACCCTTAGTTCCAGCATGCAACTCGGCCTTGTAACTTCAACCCTGAAACTTATTCCCTACAACTTGGACCTGCAACGTTTTCCCTACAAATTTGGCCCTGCAACTTCGACCCTACCAAAAATTCACACATGTGAGGTCTAGAGAGAGAAATGTGAGCTAGAGAGAGTGAAAGGTCTTCATCATTCTTCTTCGTCCTTCTTGTCCTTCTCTTGGATGCCCAAAAAAAAAAAAATTCTTGTGTGAGGTTGAATGGTTCCTTTGTGGAGGAGAATGAATGCCTTATATAGTGATCTATCTTTTGAAAATGTGCATGTCTCTTCACTAGTACCAACTTGACTTGAGGGAGGGTCGACTTAACTATTTTGGAGCCAAAAATTCAAAATTCAAATTTCGAAATTTTCTCTTTTAATTCTGGCATGAAGAACATGTCTTACACAAATTATTTCAAGGGATAAATAATCAAAATGACATGACTAACATGTCTTACAAATTCTTTATACATTACAAGAGATAAAATATAAATTATGAAGGTCGACCATAGCTACAAAAATTCAATGCTCCCTCTTCGCTAGGGGGGTATTCAAAATGACTAGACAAATGTTCTTCATTATGAACCAATTTCTCTAAGAAAAGGTTATAACAAACCATCACCATAATCAAGTCATGATTGTGACACATGGCAATCCAATAGCATCAACCATTTACTAAAATTTGAGTCAGCACTTCATACTATTGAGAAATGTAACTAGTTTCGATCTTCATAATTATTGTACTCGTTTCAATATGTATCATATGTAACAAAAAAGATAAATAAAAGAAAAAATATTATTATTAAAGCATGTATTTCATGCTCATTATTGATGGTCTTTTAGGTAAAAACATGTTCTTTGAGCTTCTAGGGTTTGTTAGGTCTTAGGATTTGTTGTCATGAGTCAAATGAGTCAACATCATGTTTATAAGACCCTTTCGGGCAATTTGTAATTGTAAAAAGAATTATTTTTTAGTCTTGTTGTGCCACAACCTCCCCCATAATTGTTTTGAACATTTTATGGGGGGCCTCTATATAAATTTTGGTCATATCACTCTTTTTATGCTTTGATTTTTGAATTTTTTTGAGACTTTATTTTTTCTCAATTTTCTATTTTTATTACTTTATTATGTGCATTTCATCGCCAACTCCATCGGCTCTAATTTTTCTAAATTTGTACTCCTAGTTTGCAAATAACGCTTAATCAAAGTTGATTTTCACTTTCTAAACTAAAAAATTACAAAATATATATTACTTTATTTTTGTAAATTTAATTAATTTTAAACGTATAAATGAAACTATCTAATTAATTTATTTAATCAATTTTAATTAATTGAAATTTATAAATATTATTAATTTATTTAACTAATCTAAATTAATTAACTTAATTTTAATTAATTGTTAATTAGTATTTAATTAATTATTATTTATTTTAACTACCTTACAAAACCACGCAGCCAAAATTGTATATATATTAACCATTTTACAAACTACAAACCACATTGTAAATTATATATTTTAAATAAAAAGACAAATAAAAAATATATAATAAAAGGCCCGGAGCACGAAAAAAAATATAATCCATTTCTAAAATGCTATGGGCTCTCGGACATCATTAATAAAGAATGTATTTTATGTATGTAGTATGGAGAGAGGGTCCCACATCCTTGTGGGCCTTCTCTCCTCTCCCTCTTCTCCTCGTTATTACATGTCCGACTCCTATTTCTTTTATCTTCCGGACTTGTTCTCTACTCATCTCCTCACTCTTCCATTACCTACATCCCCGTGCTTCCTCATTCCTCCGCTCCCTTTTCCCTTTATAATTCCTATTCCTCACTTCCCTTGTGCCTCCACGTTCACATGAACCAAAGCCATTCTTGTTTTTTTCTAATATATTATTAAAATGTTTTTATTATTATTATTTAATTTAATGTTTAATTTTAAATTGTTATTTTATGAAATTTAATTAATTTTTAATTTTTAATTTAATTAATTTTGATTTTAGGTTTAAATATTAATAATTTTATTCAATAATTATTTAATGTAAATTATTATTATTATTATTTTTTTAGCTACTTCTATATTGATACATAATAAAATTATAGAGGGACAAGGGCCCCTAGAGTTCTAGCCTTGAAGAAGGCATGCTTACAAAAATCACTTGGAAACCTGACCAGAAATCCTTCATAGTGACTTGCTTTGAGACTTGATGAGTCTTGAAACTGTAACTGAAAGCTGGAACAGAGTGTTTGGAACCAGACAAAATCTCAAAACTGCGCGGCCTTTCCATGACCGAAAGAGAACCTATAAACCTATTGACCCAGTACAAAATCCAGGAGGACAGAGACCGTAAAACATTGGTTATGACAGTGACTAAAAAACTGAAGAGGGCCGCCCACATAGGGGAAATCGTCGAGTCTATATTAGCAAAAGACCTGGTACTGAGAATTGTGAGACAAGAAATGACTGTGGATTCTGAGAGGATAGGATGTCTTCTTACCACAGCAGAGCAAAAACAGAAGGTGCGGACCTGTTCAATCATTAAGCGAGGTGGGAGGTGATTCCTCAGTAATGTGGCAGCCGAATTGATCAGAATCTTCAGACTCAGAGGATTGGCCTTTATTGCCTGAAGAACCACCCTCTGCAGGAGCGCTAGGACCAGCGTGAGTAGTGGTTTCCTGATTTGCTGGGCCGCCTGGATCCTTTCGCTGAGTAACCTTAGTCTGCGTGGAAGCGTTCCTGTCTACCGTCGTCGGCTCCAAGGGAGCGCTTGGACCAATTGCCTCCGAACCAACAACTCCTGAACCCACAGCGTCTTCACTTAGCTCAATGGTGACAGACGCGATGAAGGAGGAGTTGCCGAGGGAGCAGGGGAAGCGGAAGAGCGTAGTGTGGGATTGAGAGTGGTAAGAGCAAGCTTCAGTGATAATTTTCCCTCTTCCTCTGCCATGGCCGCTTTGGGTTGCAGGGTATCTATCAAAGCTAAATTTCGAAGCATCTGACGAAGGCTCAGAGGTCGTGGAGGATGGCTGGTAGGAGACATGACCACGGGAGCTGCCTCTCCTGCAGCTCATCCTAGAGCGAGTTCTGGGCATTTTGAGGATGGCAGGAGGAGCGGAACAAACAGCAACGGAGGAGACAGAAAGGGAGCTGCAGAGGGAGGTGCAGGACGGATTAAAAGGAAGATGGATGCACTGGTGAATGGCAGCGTTATGAACCCGAGCTTGACAGTGGACTGAACTTACTCGAGAGCCAGGAGCGACATTCTCGCTGGAACAACTTAAGCACAAGGAAGGGACCAGAATGAGAAACAAACAAAGCGCCATGACCATTATACTGTTGAACTGGAAGGTGGTGGTATGCTGCGTTAATGCCACAATTAATTCGAAGTACTGAGATATTAAATCAATCCTCATGCGAGGCCGGCTGGCACTAGAGAGGGGCCACGCGCCTCCCTTACATGCCGCCGTCGAACTGTACTCAGTTTTATACACCCGCATCCAGGTTTATTTTATTGTTAAAATAGTTTATAATTAGAATTATATTTATTAATTAAAAACTCTAAATTTTGTAGAAATTTCTCGTAGATTCAAATTGCTTATGTAATTTGCTAAAATAAAAGACTTGAATTTATCTTACTCATCAATGAAAGCAATTAATCGACTGAGAAATCATAAAACATGAGACAAGATTCAATCACATATGCTCAGAGATTTATCTAAGGGGAAAGCTTTCGGCTCAAAACCCCTTCCTATTTGTATATTGCATTAGATCAGAAAAATAGAGGAGAAAATACAATACTTGTTCAACATGAACAATCTTTGCACAAGTAGAATCTGTCTCACTGCCTCACAAGCTAACTTTGGCCAATACTTAGCCAATTTTGTTGCCTACCAATCTCATATTTCCTTGCACTTTTTCTCAAGGAATTAGCCCCCCGTTAATTAGGGAAATCCCCATCGTGCATTGTGAAATTTCTATAGGCCCTTCTCTGGCTGCATGCACCACCTGTACAACTCAAAAAATTATACAATTGATAGTACACTTCCCTTGAACTCCAATCTCAACTAGGTAACTTGAATTTCATGCATGCATGAGTTAATTATAGTTGACTTATCAGTTGATTGGTTGAACACATGAAGTTGCACCTCACTGTTAGACCTCCTACTAGTTCCTCCAATAGTTGGAACTAATTTAACTGACATTAACTCAGTTTAACTTAATTAAATTATTACAACTCAAATTAAACTCAACCTAGGCTGCTAAAATTTAAGAAACACTCTACATGACTCAAGTTAGGCCTTCAACTCGAATTAACTGAGCTAACTAAGTGAAATTAACTTAGTTAACTCATTATTGTTGTCTTGTGATGTGGAATTACAAGTTTCTCCTAATTTAATCCAAGGGAAAATTAAATCAGGATTTTCTTGTTGCCATTTTCAACACTCACCCTCAATAAGAAAGGGATTATTTGCTACCCTTATCCTACCTCTATGGAACTCGAATTTGCATTTGATAATGCCTTTGTCAAAATATCTACATCTTGTCCCTTTGTAGGAATGTACTCCAACAACATGATTTTACTTTGCACACAATCTCGTAAATGGTGATACTGATGTTGATATGCTTGGATAGATCATGAAAAATTGGATTCTTAGAGAGTTTGATACAACTCTGGTTGTCATAATAAATCAATGTAGGATCCATCATCTGACCAAATAACCCAACAAGAATCTTCCTCATCCAAATAGCTTCACAAGTTGCTTGACTAGCATCCATGTACTTTGTTTTTGCTAAACTGAGTGCAACTGATCTCTGCTTCCTATTGTACCAAGAAACTATTGTTGACTGAATATTGAAAATGCCTCCTAATGTGCTCTTCCTCTCTGATGGACTACCCGCTCAATTTGCATCTGTGAAGCCTTGCATCTTCACTCCCTTTATCCGCATGTACCAAAGACCAAACTGAGTGGTGCCTTTGAGGTATCTTAACACATGTTTGGCTTCCTTCCAATACAATTTGGTTGGCTTAACCATTGCTTGACTAAGATGGTTAACTGCATAACAAATGTTTGGTAGTGTGTTCACCATATACATAAGTGAACCCACAAGATGCTTGTAAATAGTAGCATCCACTACTTCACCTGAAGTAGCATCGTCCTTCCTCCAATTCCCTGCTAGAGGAGTCTTCATGGGTTTGTTGCTCTCAATGTGGAGCTTATTCATCATCTCGTTGGCATACTTTCCCTGAGATATAAACAGTTCCCCATCTCCTTTCCATACTTCCATACTGAGGAAATAATGCATGAGCCCTAGGTCCTTCATCTCGAATTCTCTTACAAGATCCTCTTTGCAATATTTGACTAGCTTCTCATCACCTATTAGAATTAAATCATCGACATATAATACTATAATCAATTATTGACCTTCAACTACAATATGGTAAAGGTTTGCATTTGCTTCAGTTTTCGTGAAGCCCAACCTAGTGAAATATTTGTCGATCCAGGTGTACCAAGCACAGGGTGCTTGTTTCAAACCATACATTGCTTGTTTGAGTCTGCACACATGCGACTCTCTGTCAAAGGTCTCAAATCCTTCTAGATGCTCAATGTACACCTCTTCCTCAATCACTCCATTGAGGAATGTTGTCTTCACATCCATCTGATGTATCTTACATCCCATCTGCACTGCAAGAACTAGAATTAATATGATAGAAGAGTACCTTGCTACTAGAGCAAAGGTATCTTCATAATCAACTCCATCCACCTGAGAAAACCCCCTGGCCACAAACTTGGCCTTGTGTTTCGCGATGCTTTCATCTATTGCTTGTTTCACCTTGTAGATCCACCTCAAACCTACCACTGACTTGTTCTCTAGTCTTGGGTCAACTTTCCAAACATTTTTTCTGACTATGAAATCATATTCCTCTACCATGACATCAAACCATCATTGGCTTCTGCACCACTTCCTCGAATGAGGATGGTTCTGTCTCAACTAGCTCACTCATCATAGCCATGTACCCAGTGTACCAATATGGTGACCTCCTTTGTCTGCGTTATGATGTGGGTGTTCCCATATTCTCTCTAGCATCATGCAATAATCTGTCAGCTTCCTTGGTGCACTTAGGCTTCCATCTCTGGATGTATCTGCATGAGTGGGTGCTTCCACTCTATGCTCCTTTGCTTCTGGTTGCTCTGCATCATCCTGAGGTTCTTCCTTTGGATCCAAAATCTCCTCATTTGCATGCAACTGAATCTACCCTCAAGGGAACATCTCATGGCCTTCTCTTCATCAAACTTCACATTCTACGAACAACTGTTATCTTGTGAGATGATAGGTACCCTTGAAAATTGTGACGTGTATCAGTGTACCCCACAAATATGCCTAACTCAATTATCGACTCTAGATTTTTCCTTGCATCCTTGGTATCATGACAATAAATTGATGAACCAAAGATACTGAAGTGTGACACATCTGGTTTCTTCCATGAAAAAGCTTCTTCTTATGTATTCATCCCGAGAATCCAATGAGGACCCTTCTGCATATATACAGTTGTGTTACGTGCTTCATCCCACAAGTGCAATGATAGGCCTTGATCATGCAACATCGCTCGTGCATCTCCCACAATAATTATGTTCTTCCTCTTAGCCACCCCATTTTGTCGTGGGTTATGGGGTGTTATTAACTCCTGTTGAATGCCTTCTTATGCACAGAATTTCTTGAACTCATTCGATACATATTCACCACCGTTATCACCCTTGAGAGCCTTCACTTTCATGTCAATGTCTTTCTCAATAAGTGCTTTAAATTCACAAAATTTGGATAACGTCTGGTCTTTCTTCTACATGAAGAAAATCTAGCACTTACGTGAGAAATCATCTACAAATATCACATAATACCTATGCTTGGTCGTGGAGGTTATCGGGAAAGGTCCACACACATCTGAGTGAACTCTTTCAAGGAATTCTTACGCTTTGTTGTCCTTATCATGAAAGGTGGATTTGGTGTACTTCCCTAGTGTACACCCTTTGCATGTATCTCATTGCTCTAGTGCACCCTTGGGAAGTCTTGTAGAAATCTGCTACATGATCTTCAAAGCTCCATGGTGCAAATGGCCAAGTCTCTTATGCCATAATTCACCGATGTCTCAGATCTACACCATCTCTGCTTTTGTGCTCAAGGCAACACAGTCTTCTACATCCAATTTGTATAGGTTCTTCACCTGAACCCCAATCTGCTTCATTTGTCTCGTGTCAATATGTCTAAGGAAATCCTTTCCTTTTCTAAATATCACATTGTAGCCACAGTATTCCAACATAGAAACTGAAACTAAATTCTTCTTTAGACCCAGAACATACATGACATATTTTAATGTGAGAGGAGAACCAAACTCCCTTTGAAAAGTAGCTGTATTGATAATAGTTGCATTATACCTTCCATCATATCACATCTCAATGTGCATCTAGAGGTCTTTCTCCTCCAAGTCACTGAACAATTCTTTGTTGCTCGTCATATGGAATGAGGCTCCACTATCCAAATACCTTACATTACCCATCATCGATGTCACCATGCATGCAATGAGTGTGAAATCCAACTCGAATTGTGAAGCTAGAGCTTCACCTGCCTCTCCTCCTTAGGGCTTCTTGTCGGCCTTCTTGTATGGATGCCTCGTGGCATAGTGTCCTAGCTCATGACAATGAAAACATTTAATCTTCGACAAGTCTTTCTTCGTGCCTGCTTGACCAAAATCTCCTTTGGATTGGGATTTCTTCCCTTTCCCTTTCTTTTCCTTTATGGTCAAGCCATATTTCTCTTCATCATCATGCTTGGATGAGATTTCATCTCTGGTGTTCTGCCTTATCTCTTCTTGTACCAAGTCAGACCACAATCGCTCCCTCCCATTTACCAAATCCTGGTAGTTGTGCCAGCTCTTGGGAAGGCCTAGAAGTGATAGGCTTACCAAATCATCTTCAACAACTTTAATACCAACACTCCCAAGTTCATCCCGACATTGGGTGAACCTGCTCAAGTATTGTGGTATTGTGTCGCCCTTCTCCATCTTGATCTTCCAAAGCTTTTCCTTTAGTGCCAGCTTCATGTGGTCACTGTTGTTATGAAACAAGTCTATCAAGGCTTGCCACATTGCATATGGGGTATCCTTCCCGTGGAGATTCGATACAATATGATCTTGAACTCCTTCTAGTATGATCCTCCTTGCTTTTGCCACACATTTCTTCCACTCTGCCAAATATTGAGCATCAGTTGTTGGAGGCTTAGGAATATCATTGTCTATGAATTCCTTCAACCCATTATCTTCCAACACTACCTCCATCCTATCCTTCCGAGAAATATAATTTGAATTACCCTCAAGGGCATACTCGAGTCTCGTTCCATAGAACAATGTCCTGCTTGCTCTGAAGAATGATCCTTCAAATTCAATTTACCTACAAAGACAAACTCAAATTATTCTCTTCTATTGTGATTCCTGCTCTAATACCATGTATGAATTCTGTGTAGATTCAAATTGCTTATGTAATTTGCTAAACCAAAAGACTTGAATCTATTCTATTCATTAGAAAAAACAATTAATCGATCGAGAAATCACAAAACATGAGAGACAAGATTCAATCGCATATACTCAGAGATTTATCTAAGGGGAAAGCTTTCTATTCAAAACCCCTTCCTATTTGTATATTGATTAAATCATAAAAATAGAGAAGAAAATACAATACTTATTCAACCTGAACAATCTATGCACAAGTACAATCTATCTCACAAGCTCACTCTGTCCAATACTTTGTCAATTTTGTTGCCTACCAAGCTCTTATTTCTAGTCATTTTTGTTGCCTACCAAGCTCTTATTTCATTGTGTTGTTTCTCAAGGAGTTAGCCCCCTATTAATTATGGAAATCCCCATCCTAAATTGCGCAATCTCTATAGGCCCTTCTCTGAATGCATGCACCACCTGTACAACTTAGAAAATTATACAACTAATAGTACACTTCCCTTGAACTCCAATAGCAAATGGATAGCTCGAATTGCATGCATGCATGAGTTAATTATGTTTGATTTATCAGTTAACTGGTTGAACACATGAAGTTGCACCCCACTGCTAGACCTCCTACTAGTTCCTCCAACAGTTGGAACTAGTTTAACTGACATTAACTTAGTTTAACTGAATTAAATTATTACAACTCAAATTAAACTCAACCTAGGCTCCTAAAATTTAGGAACCACTCTACATGACTCAAGTTAGGCCCTCAACTCGAATTAACTGAGCCAACTAAGTGAAATTAACTTAGTTAACTCATTCTTGTTGTCTTGTGATGTGGAATTACAATTTTCTCCTAATTTAATTCAAGGGAAAATTAAATCAAGATTTTCTTATTGCCATTTTCAACAAACTTTGCCCAGACAAGCATTGTTCCAGCACATAAACAATTTTTATAACCCAACTTTGGAAACCTCTATCTTGAGTTTAACTTGTCCAAATGAGACCCAAGATGGCTCGTTGGAAACCTAGAATTATGGAGAACAATTTGGTAGCATCAAACCAACTAGATCTGGTCATTAACAATGCCTAAAATTCAGCAGAAGATGAAGCTACGAAATTGTAGCAAAAATTAATTTGGGAAAAATGTTTTGAAACATGTATGACGACAACCCCATTGAGTCATAGAATTATTGACAATGGTCAACAAAAAGCATGATTTTATTTTTATTTATTTATTTATTTTGATTTTAATTTGAAAGCTTGTTTTCCCAATTTTTGGATTTTGATGTGCAAATTAATTTATTTTATTTCATTTTTTATTGGTATTGGAAGGAGAGTTGTTACAAAGAGATCAATCCAAAAGGATTTGGAGCAATAAAATGAGACCAACACGGAAGAAAATGGAGGTTTTGCAGTTCCAATCAAGGATTTAAAAACTACCTTCAACGGCTTTCTATTTGTAAATTATGTTTGTAAATTATAAATTGAAATTTGAAGAATAAGGATAGGGTTCCTCTTCTTTGCAACTTAGAAGCTCTATGCACTTTTTTAATGAGAATTTGAGTTGTAGATAGGGGGAAAAACTCAAATCTGGGTTATTGGGGGATTTCTTTTCAAAATATAGGCTTCGTACTTTTCAAAATATAGACTTTGTATTGAAGGTTGAGCTTGCAATTTTGCAGCTCTTTCCCTTTAGTGGAAAAGCTTATGATTTGGGAAAGATTGTTGGAGATCAAATCAAGGAACAAAGAAAAGAGACCAGGTTTCATCAATTTGTATTTAAATACTTTTATTTAAAATGAAAATTTCATCTTTTGATGGCATATCTGTGTAAAAAAATTCATATTGTGCACTCTTGTTTGATATGAAGACGCTTGTCTTTTGGATTAGATATTTAATTCATTAGTATCATGGATTTTCTATTGATTTTCACTTTTCTCATGTGATTAAATACTATTTTTGAGTAACCATTTCCTCGTAAATATGTCATTTAAATTGATTTAATTGTCATCAGAATTGAGTGAACTATTTCCTAGTTTTTATGGTTAATCATTCCCTATTTTAAATCTTCAAACAAAGCATGTCATGCACTGACAATATCAGTTGTTAAAACTTTTTCAGTAGTATAATATTCATTACAAAAGGGGCATGTTAAATCCCCATTCATTTAATTACCTTGATCTTGGTTGAGATTAGATCTACATCTTCCTAATCGAGATAGATTTATTTTTCTGTCACTTGCATCTTAGAGTAGATTTGCATTTAGATTTAATCATGGAATTTTAGAAGTCCCCTTACACAAGGGGCAAACTATAGTGTGGCTTGGTTAAGCCCTCAATTTAGCTTGAGGACTACTTTCTTACAAGTATGCAATAAGAATGTAAGTTTGGTTTCTCTTTTTTTGTTGATTATTAATTAGAAACACCAAAAGTCAACAAGGAGAGAGGGGGTAACTAGACTCATTAGAACCAGTGGAAGCCGTCATTTAAACAGATAAGGGTTTGATTTGGTAATCTGACTGGATGGCCTTCCCAAATGTTGATGAGGTCATTTTTGGCCATCAATATTTTTGGTGCTAGAAGGAGGGCCAATAAATTGTTTCTTTAAAGATTTTTTATCCTAAAAGTTTTATCTCATTACAATGACTCCCTCAAAATTACCTATTTGGAGTTCTTTTACTGGACCTCCACTATCCATCTCTCCAATAAAGGCAGTAAGGCTCTTTTAAAAAATAAAACTCAATGGTAAGACTTATGCTTTTGATCATCTCCTTCAATTTATTTTAGATTGCAATAATTTTGATATTGACGAAGATGTCATTTGTAGGATCTTCACTCTTACTTTGACAAGTAAAGTTGGGGAATGGTGTCGATCATTACCAGTTACCTTTGTATATAGTTGGGATGAATTTTCAAAAAAATTCGTTCACATTTTTTAGGAATATCATTGCAAAAAGGTTTGTGATTAGTTAGAAACATTGCATAGATTGGAAGGTGAGTCCTTCGATGATTTTCTAATTAGATTTAAACTTATTTGTTTACAATTTCATTCCAAAATTTTACCTCCTATATATTAGTTGGTAGGATGGTTCAAAAATTTAGTGCCTCTTCCCTATAATTATAACAATTGTAAGGAATCAAAAGATATGATTGTTGAGGAGTCAATGACTCAAAATAACAATGCAAATTTGCTACAAACTGAAATTGCAAATGCTGCCAATCAACAATTTAAGAAGAAAATAAATCTTGTTGAAATAAGTAACATTGGTCTCAAAAGTGCTACAATCAATAAGTTAGTTGTTCAGAATCAAAGTAATGTTGTTGATATAAGTTATGATAGCTATGCTAAAGAAGAAAATAAGCAAGAAGTAAATGCCACTCAAACAAATAACAAGAATCTTGAAAATACTCTTATCAATCAATCAGCTGATATTTTTTCTAAAGAAGAAGATGAAAATTCAACTAACAACAATCAGTAAGCAATAAGTACAACTAGCTATCAGCATCAAGCAAATCAGCGAGCAAAAATATAAATTAAAATTTTCAATGAAGAATTCTTTGTTGAAATTAATATTCCATCACAAGGGCAGGCGAGCATTAATTCTCAAGCAAATTTGGAGCAATATGAAATGCACCTGTCGAGCAGTAAAAAGGGTCTTTTTCACCTCTATTTACCCTACATTAATTATCAATCCAGGAACGATTTGTTATCCCAAAGAGTGTACTCAGTTTGAGGCGGTCACTTGTCAGAGTAATGCTAGTAGTATACTGCTTTAAATACAAGAGTAAACGGATGCTTGGAATAAAATCTACTTACAAAAGGAAACTTAAACTCAAATCATGCATTCAGAAAGCTACAACAATTTATTAGTCAAGGGTACAGTAATGGTAACTCTTCCCTCTGTAAACTGATGCAATTAAAAAGCAATCAAGGAAAAGATCATCAATCTAGGAACTAGACAACACATGTCAATGTTCACTACAGTCTCAAATCATTCTGCACACCAAAGCAATGATAATTCAAATGATAGGAAATGGAACAACGACTAATCTTATTAACAGGATTGAACAACAAAACCTTAACCTACAAAAATGAATGAAGCAATAATTATATCCTACAGGAATTGAGTAACAATCTTTACTTTAGAGATGATTTGAACAACAAACAGAAATAGGACAGCAAACTAACGGAAATGAAATATAGAACAACAACTTAAATCAAATGTAAATGTACAGCAAACTAGATCAAATATTACACACGGCACTCTAATATTGAAAGGAACAGTAATCTGAGCTTCGATACAACAAGTATGAATCACAGTTATAAAGAAACAGCAATTGGGATCACGATGGAACATCAATTCCAAATGAACAGAAATCACGTTTAAGAGTAAACCATAGATAAATACAGTAATACCGATTTATGAATCTACAGCACTGTTACTCTGTAATCGAACAACAAAGGCAATCTGTAAGGAACAACAATGTTATATCAATTGTTAAAGGAACAACGATGCGATATAAAGTTAGTATGAATAGCATAACATTCCTGTTGTAAAGAATAACGTTACTTAGTCAAGTATAAATGAGATATAACAGAACCGATATGTAAAATAGTAAGGAACATCATATTATTGAACATAGCGAATAGAAGAAATCAAACCACAAACGAATCGGAAATAATGGTACAGGAGAAAGTGATCCACCAGTGCCGAGCCCTTAGCCTCCAGGGACACACTGCTTAAGGTTACTCCAGAATCAAAGATGGAAAAGCAAGCAAAGTTTATATATTACGCATCAAAACAGAGTTACAGTAATCGCTCTTAGAGAGAGTCGATGATCAAAGTTCCAATTACAACAGTGAATTTTATAAAACAACAATAGTTCGTCCTCCCCCGTGCTAGCAATGCTACCCCCTTCTTATAGTAGCCAAGCGGAGATATCAACGATATAGAAAATCGTTAAGGTAGTGATCCCTCTTGCGCCGATTTGATATCTCCTTTTCCTTTTACTAGCTAATACGCTCCAATTTGGATTGCCTCATTTGAATGCGATTCCCTGTCAAAGGGACAACAGTTAACTTTGTCTTGTCTTTTCCTTTGGGATGGCAATCTTCCGTTTTCTCCTTTTTCTGCATAGGAAAAGGGTAATTATTAGTTATTTCACGTTGCATACAAATCTTCTAGATTCTATCATAATATTTCACCATATACTTATTTCATAATGTAAAGAAGTTATGAATTTAAGGAAAAGATGACAAAATGAGTGGTAATTACATACCTTCTCTAGTGCTCAACACCCCCCCCTGCTTACCCTTTTTCATGCCCTCATGAAAACATTGTAATTGACATGCAAGGCAGTGAGGGAATAGGCTAGAGAAGGGATCTCATGAGGTGGTCTACAACCATGATTGCTAGCTAGGAATTCAAAGAAATGTCTTGTCTGTCCTTCAGGAATTTCATATAAGGCTTGATATCCTGGTGCATGGTGCCAAATAATTGGACTTCTGAATCTACAACCCAACCAAGATGGTCCTTCTCTCAAAACGAGGTCACCATAGAGACTCAGGCGGTTAGCAGCTAGCTTAAAGTTCTCATAATTGAATGGTTCTTGATTTTGGATGTTCGGATTAGAAGTCTGGTATCGAAACTTGGTTGCTGCTATGGCAAGGTCTTTGATGGTAAAGAAGTATTCTATCCCTTGTCGTACGACTGTTATGTGGATAGGTCCCAATGCTTCGATCACTCCCTGAGTTCTCATTAGGCTCCTATGTTTATTCCATAATTGTCGTGGGTCTCTAGGTTCTCCTCTCACCCGTAAGTCTAATCCAGGAATCCTCTCACCCATAAGTCTAATCCATTTTCCTGTCATTGAAAGACATTATAACCTTTAAGCCACTTTATTTGATTAACACCAAAAGAAATGAATGCCTGCAGTTGGACATCTCCCACAAAAGGGCTAGGGTTCTGATCTGTTTCTACGTTTAATACAAGATTGTGCAAATAGAATTCACATAACAGTCGCTGAACTTTCTCCCCATAGTGCTTACAACAGTTTATGAAGTCATCAATAGTGTTTATTTCTATAGGGACTCCTGCTTTGACAGCTTTAATTTTCAATTGTAAATATCTTTCCATTAAAAACAAAGCATAGTTCCTAGCAGGTGCTCTACACGCTAGAACGTCAGTATACAAAGAGCATAGGGTATCCATTTGTTTGATGACTATATCTAGTCTATAAGTTACCTTTTTGACTCTTTCTTCTTCCTTTCACCATCCTTCGAAGGCCTGACTTTCAGATAAGTTAACGTCCCTCAGCTGTTGTTGTAATTTCTCATACTTCTCTCGAGAGACAGTCTGCTCTGTAAGTTTCTCTACTGCTTGTTGGGCTTGCACCAAATCCTTTCGCAGAGTTACTATCCTCGGGTCACTATCCCACATAGTAGTTGTAAGTGGGAGATTTACTTGAATCTTCTTATTACATCATCTCGTATTTATGGTTCGAATTTCCTTAGAGGACTGTGCCTCTGTCTGAATTTCTTTGTCACAAGCCGATATGTTATCTATTTGTACTTCGACATGGGCAACAACCAGGTGTTGTTCCTTTCGGTTTTGAATGGCAGGCTGGACTTGAGTCTTCTTAATCTTTTTCTTAAGGGGTTTTGTCCGAGCAGTTATATGCTTTACCGCAGAGTTCCCTTTTGTCTTCTTCCCCATTTTCAAAACCTTTATCTACTGCTGAAGTTGCTTAATCACACTAAGAAATCTCTGTTGTTCCTTTCACAATCTTCTAATTTCTTCTGTTTTCCTGGAAGGAACAACTATTTGTTTACTCGGGCCTAAGCTTTTTACCTTAAGTGTTGTGGTTTCATCTTAGCCAATTTCCTTATTTCCTCCTCGGGGCGCTTCTTCAGTGCTATGCTGATCCAATTGTTCAAGGGTAGAAACCCTAGCTTGCTCTGCTATTACCTGAGCAGCTTCTTCCTCTACCTCCTCTTCATCATGAAATTATTTCGGTGTATTCTGACTAGGAACAGATTGTTCCTCTTCTCCTGCATCATTCTCTTTCCCGGATACACTCTCATCATCAGCAGGGTGATCCTCTTCTCCTTTATCTTCATCACATAGTTCTTCGGACGCACTTTTGTCATGAATAGAGTGCTCCTGCGATCTTTCTTCGATGCGGGGGTTAAGTGGGCTATGAGCTTGGGCATATTCACCCATATTGGCCAGAATCTGTGCCAACTCATCTTCTTGCAGTGGGTTTTGCAGTGGACTTCCACTGCATTGCTCTGCTTCCTCTTCCTCCTGACCGGATTGTTCAGTCTCTTCTTCCGGTTCCTGGTCATTCTCCTCCAATTCTTTTTTGTTCTCCCCACCTTCCAATTGTGGGGGTTCTTCGTCTCCATAATCGTGTATTTCTACAGGTTGACCACTATCTTCCTGGTGATCCCTCAGCATTCCCCTGATTCTTGCCAGTCTAACAAATTTCCTTCGTTTCAGAGGTCTGCTTGATGCACCGGTATCATGTTTCCGTTTTGGGGCTGTCAAGGTCAGTCCTCCGTCTATTGCGAAAGTCAGTTCTTCCCAACTGCTTTGTTGTTGGGCAAGGTTGTGGCTGACTATCAGTCGTATTAAGCCATGGTGACTTACTACCGACTCTAAGTGGCGAGATTTCTTCATGCTTCGGCCGACATCATGCAATAAAGAATTTAAAAACACAGGCAAATTCACAGTGCACTTTTGTTTTAACACAGCTAAAAGTTTAAGATGTCGTGGTCTTACCACGTCCTTCCTGCCGTCACAAGTAATGTAGCTCTGGATAACTTTTGCCAATTCCACCCACGACTCTCCCAAGGTTGCCGGTAAAACTCCTTTTCCTTTTACAGTCAGGTTCTGCCCTTCATCCTGGAAGATTTTCATGGCATCCCACAATCTCACCTTTTTCAAAGTCCACACAGCTCCCGTGGTTGGCAGTCCTGAAACCTCTGCAATTATGTCGTCAGTGACTGTTATTTGTCTCCCTCTCACCATGGAATAATGTTCATGCAAGTTTTGTAAAAACTCAATTGCCACCATCTCGTTGGATTGTTGTATGCGGTTAAGATAAACTAGCCATCCTGCCCTTGCTAGGATCTCTTGTGCAGCATCGGAGACCATCAATACTTGTGGCTCACTGCAAATTGATCTTCCTCCCATGCTTGGCACACTGTAAAAAAAAGAACACAGAGACGGCAATGGAATAGCAGGCTGTTCAAAATTTTTAGCTCACTGTTAGCAAACACAGAGAAGATGATGGAACAACAAGCTGTTCGAATTTCGAATTTACTGCTAATTTTTGCAGAGAAAAACACAGAAATAGCTTCGGAACAACAGGCCATGCATATTGGGAAACAAAATACCATTAAGCTTTGTTATTCCCAAGTCATTAATTCTCTGAATGATAAGCTGACACGTATGCCAGCGAGTTATGGGGATCACCTGGTCACCTTCGCCCCCCTGCAATGTGATAGGCCGACCTCGGCCGTCAAATGAAGAAGAAGCGTGCTAAACTGCCATAGTACAAAGTCATTAAGGAACAACGTATACAGAAATGCCATGTTTACAGTGATGACCGGATTACCGAAATTGAGGCGTAGAATAGAATCGCTTAATAAATAAGGAAATGTCGTGATATGATGTGAGAATTGGAGGATAGGACAACTGATGTGCACAAAAGGTCTAATGCGGTCATTATCAACTTTTTTCGTCATAATTGATTGTAATTGATTTTCATGTTTCAAAGGCTCGGAGGGTTATATACATAACTTCATTTGAACAATTTATAAAGATATAAGAAGAAAGGTTGTATAATTGCTATTGGTGTATAAGAAATATGACTTAAATACCATCAACAGATCTCTGTTGCCCACAAGTGTCCATAACCTTGACAGAGTTGTTTATTTCACCCTTGGAACCATGATCCTTTGTGTATGCCTAGGAAAGTGTTGTGCAATGTCAGAATGGAGGCCATTATGCTAGCTTGGTAACCAGATGAATCATAATGCCATTCACCAGGAAGGACTGAAGGGTGGGCAGGCCGGCTCGTGATGAGACTTCCTGTTCCAAGGACTCTTTATTTTTTCTGATGTGCCTCTTGGATCATATCCCTGGTGTGGTGGCAATAGTGGGAATGCCACTTCACTTTCTTCCTTATGATCATGGTAGGCTAGCTATTGATGAGATCCCCTATCCTTCATCTAACAAATCATGTTAGCAATCATATAAACATTTTTCTTTTTCTTCTTTTTTCCTTTTATATAGCACTTTTCCTATTTACATACAGAGGGTGGTTCAACATTCCTTAAGAGTAGGAATGGTGGAAGAAGTCTTAACATATCAATAGAAAAACAATATGCCCTTATTCTTATTCAATAATAATGATCAAAGAGAATTATGGGGATTTAGAAAGAACCATCATGATAAAAATAATCAATCATATCGGTATTGGTAGAATAATGACAGCAAGGCGATCAATAGTTGTGTCCTTTCCTTTTTTCTCTCATCAATTCAAAGCACTTTCTTCTAAAGATAACGATTTTTTTATGTAATTTGCTGATTTCAGTATCCTCTAGTTTTTGTATTCATTGCATAGATGTATAGCTATGCTTCAAAAATGATCTAAATGGTAAAACACACAAAGAATAAAATGTACTCTAAAAAGATAAAACAAGTACTGTGCACAAAATCGCAAGCAAAAGGAAAAATATACTCGAAACTGTTGTGCATTGAGAGGAACAACAGTTGTCCCTTAATTGGAACAGCAAAGAAAACAAGCGCAAGCAAAAAAATACGAAAATGTTGTCCCTTTTGAAAGGAACAACAGAAAAAATGAAGGTGTTGTTCCTTCGGAAAGGAACAACAAAAAATGCAAGTGTTGTTCCTTCGGAAAGGAACGACAGAAAACGAAAGTGTTGTTCCTTCATAAATGAACGTCAAAAAATGAAAATGTCATTCCTTTGGAAAGGAACAGCAGAAAATGCAAGTGTTGTTCCTTTAAAAAGGAACAACAAAAATGCAGAAGTGTTGTTCCTTCGGAAAGGAACAACAAAACATGAAAGTGATATTCCTTCAGAAAGGAACAACAAAACGTAAAAATGTTGTTCCTTCAGAAAGGAACAACAAAATGACAAAAATGTTATTCCTTCGAAAAGGAACAGCAGAATGAAAAAGTGTTGTTCCTTTGAAAAGGAACAGCAAAATGGTGGAATTGTTGTTCCTTTGGAAAGGAACAGCAAAATGTAGAAGTGTTGTTCCTTGAAAAAGGAACAGCAGAACGGTGAAAATGTTGTTCCTTCCCAAAGGAACAACAAAGTGCAGAAGTTGCAGAAATGGAAAAATATGTACAAAAAGCAATTTATACGAACAAAACAAAATAATTACATATAGAATGTAAGAGCAATCAAATCACTTAATGAACCAAAGGTGAGGAAGATTTCTCTTCCTCAACTAGAATCTGCATGTCGGAGTCTTCGCGGAGTTGCTAGTAGAAGGATTCCCGAGTAAGTGGTTTGGCGTATAATTGAACTCGGTGGCCATTTGCCTTAAAGGTATGTCCCGATCCATCAATGGTGGTTAGAGTAATGGTGCCATTATCATGTACCTTCTGGATTTCGTATGGTCCCAAACAGCGAATTTGAAGTTTCCCCGGAAAATCCTGAAACCTGGAATCGTATAGGAGCGCCCAATCTCCTTCGCGTAAGACTTTATTTTTGATGAGGGCGTCGTTCCATTTGGCTTGCTGTTGTTGAATTAACGCGGTATGTTGAAGATCAGAGAGCCTGATTTCATCAAGCTTGTTGATCTGTTGTAATCTATTAATCTGGGCCTCGTTTAAATCTAGACCAACTTCTTGTGATGTTCGCAATGTCTGTATTTCGAATTCTATTGGACAGATAGGTTCCTTTCCAAATACTAGCTGATATGGTGAATAATCGTTAGTACTTCTCCATGTTGTTTTGTATGCCCACAAGGCTTCCGGCAATCTTGTAGCCCAATCGTGTCTGTGTGACGCAATGGTTTTTGTCAGTATTATTTCTATTATTTTATTCATGCTCTCTACTTGGCCATTTTCCTATGGGTGGTAAGGAGAGGTAATTTTGTGCTGAATATGGTAATTTTTCAGTGTTGCAGCGATTTTATTACCAGCAAAATGTGGTCCTCCATCCATAATTATATCTCTTGGGAGGCCATATCGCGAACTGTATGACAGAATCCTCTGTAGCTCTCGGCAATGCCTCTGCTTCAACCCATTTGGTGACATATTCTGTTGCTACCAAAATATATGTTTTCTGGTTTGATGATGGATTGATCAGACCAACAAAATCGAGCACCCATCATTCAAATGGTTCAATGACTAGTTGTGGGTTCAGGGGCATTTCATCGGACTGTCCAAGGTGTCCTACTCTTTGACAACTGTCACAAGCTTGAACAAATTTCTTTGCATCTTTGAAGATTGTGGGCCAATAATACCTTGTTTGCAGGACTTTGTGACCAGTTCATCGATCTACGAAATGTCCACCACATGGTCCGTCATGACAGGCTTTCAAAATGTCAAAAATTTCATCTTCACGGACACATCTCCTGATGTGCATATCTACCCCTGTATGAAATAAGTAGCCCCCAATCCAAGAAAATCGGGTACTACGCTGGACAATCTGCTTTCGTTCATTAGGGGTCAGATGTTTTGGTAATTTTCCTACTGCTAAATAATTCGCAACATCAGCATACCAGGGTGTTTTAACAGTGACAGCGAACAAATGTTCATCTGGAAATTGATCTTCGACTGCTGCTGCGTCCACTGGCTTTGGCATTCGTGAAAGAAAGTCAGCTACAGGATTCTCTTTTCCAGGTCGGTCTTTTATGGTGATGTCGAATTCTTGCAATAAAATCAGCCATCTTGTTACTCTACTGTTCGTGATTGGTTTATTTGCTAAATACTTTATGGCAGAGTGATCTGTATATAAAACAACAGGATATCCAGTGATATAATGCCTAAATTTATTTACAGCATGTATTACAGCTAAAAATTCCTTTTCAGTAACAGTATAGTTCAATTCAGCAAGAGATAAATTCTTGCTAATATAATAGATTGCATATGGTTTTTTATCTTCTTCCTGCCCAAGGACTGCTCCAATAGCTGTGTCTGAAGCATCTGATGAAATTTGAAATGGCAGGTCCCAATTTGGACCTCTGAGTACTGGGGCTATTGACACAAGCTTTTTTAGATCCTCAAAAGCATGATCACATTTATCTGTCCAAACAAAGTCAACATTCCCTATTAGTGCGTATAGAGGTGCAATGTTCCATAAATCTTTTATAATAACCAGAAAATCCAAGAAAACTGCGTACCTCTGTCTGAGTGGTAGGAGTAGGTATTAACAAAATTATTTGAATTTTGGCTGGATCTACCTGTATTCTAGCTGCTGAGATATAATGACCTAGGATGAGACCTTCAGTCATCATCATATAGCATTTTTCATGGCTTAGGCAAAGCCTAGTAGTGATACATTGTTGCAACACCTTTTCCAATGTGTCTAGTGCTAAGTCGAAATCATCTCCGTATGGTGTGAAATCATCCATGTATACTTCAAGCCCCTCATTTATTAAATCTGAAAAGATGTTGAGGATAGCCCTTTGAAATGTGGCAGGGGCATTACATAGGCCAAAAGGTAAAACTCTGTAGGAAAACGTTCCCCAAGGACAGGTAAAAGTAGTTTTGTCTTGGTCTTCAGGGGAAATCTGAATCTGATTGTATCCACTGAAGCCATCCAAGAAAGAAAAGAATTTCTTTCCTGCTAATGTATCTAATACCTGGTCAATGAATGGGTATGTGTTGCTTTATTTAGTTCTCTGTAATCTACACAAATCCTCCACTTCCCATTCTTCTTTGGCACCACTACAAGTGGAGAGACCCATTTGCTATCGGAAATAGGATAAATAAAGTTTACATCTAAAAGTTTTTGTAGTTCGGCTTTCACAATGTCTTTTAGATGAGGGTTAAGTCTTCTTTGGGGTTGGCGAACAGGTCTTGCATCCTTTTCTGTATAAATGTGGTGTGTACATAACTGGGGATCAATTCCCTTCATGTTAGGGTAATCCCATGCAAATGCTTCCTTATATTTCCTCAGTAGTTGGATCAGTTTCTCTTCTTGTTCAGGGGTCAGGTTACTATTAATGTTTAAAGTTTTTCCTGGCTCAATCTCTATAGTTTTGCTATTTGAAACAGAGGTAGTAGGTATTGTTTGGTCATGAATGTCTTTGAGAGGATCTTCTTCCAATTCATTATCAAATGTTGCCTTTATAATGTGACATTGTATGCGAGATCTAGATTCAGCTTGGTTAATAAAGTTGTTAATGACATCATCCTCTGTTTGATCTTTGAAATCGAGGGCATGTTATATAGTTAATGGGGATCTAATGTTTTCGATAAGGTAAGATACAGGATGTTTGTTAGCTTTTATTATTGTTACACTTGGCTGGGCTGGAGGATATAAGGCTAGATTCTTAATATTATCCCCTCTAGTTATGGTCATACTGCCTTGTCGGCAGCCAATGTAAGCATCTGCAGTTGCAAGCCAAGGTTTACCTAAAATTAATGGGTGTCCATCAAGTCGGTTTTTGGGGTTTATTATCAGAAAGTCGGTAGGATATTCACAGGAATCAACGGATATCATGACATCATGTAGTGTGCCTTTTGGCCTAACCATGGATCGATCAGCTAGTTCTAATAAAGTGGAAGTTGGTTCTACTGATGTAATGCCCAGTTTTTGACAAGTGGTGGTTGTTAGGATATTAATTGCAGCCCCTAAATCAACTAAGGCATTTGAAAAGGTTTGTCCATTGATTTGTATTGTTACTATTGGATTTCCTGGGTCTTCATATTTGACAGGTGTTTCTTTTCCTGATAATAGGTCAGATAAGGTGCCAACTACTTGGACTGTTGGGTTATTTGTTATTCTCCTCCTTGGTTTTTTTATACATAGCTCTTTGATGGTCTTTGCATATATTGGGATGTCTTGGATGGCTTGGAGGAGTGGGATTTTTATGTATAGGTTTTTAAGTTCTCCCAGAATGTCAAAATTAGGATGTTGTATAGGTCAAGGTATAATTAATCGTTCTGGGAATGGGGGAGAAGATGTGGTTTCTTGGTCATGAGTCTGTTTTGTAGCCACATCTTGTAATGGTTGTTCTACAGGTAACTGATTTTCAACTTGAACATTTTTATCTCCCTCTGTCTCTATAATGCGCCCAGATCTTAATTGAAGGTCATTACACTCCCTTAGATCGGTTTCTATCTCTGGTGTTTCAATTATTTGAATAGATTGAACTGGTCTATTATTTGGATTAGGGTTGGGTTGGGCTGGGAGTTGCGGTCTTAAGTTAGACTGGGGATTTTGTTACAATGTTGACAGTGTAGGTTGAGGGAGCGGAATGGTTCCTACTGGCTGATTCATCGGTCTTTGCCAGTTTGTCTACCAGGCTTGACTCTGTGAAGTAGGAGGGGACCATTGTGCTGGATATACATTGTTTTGCCAATATGGTGGGGCATAGGGAAAATTTGGCCAATTAGATTGACTTGCTTGATTCGGCCATGGTGATGATGAAGGAAATGGTTGTTGTGACCAATTTGAGAAGGGAGGTTGATTTTGCCACATTGTATTATATTGTTGAGCATGATATTGTGGAGGCTGAAAAGAAGAAGCTGGATCGGGGAACATACCTGATTGTCGCGGCTGCCATTGACGGCACTGATTAAGTAGGTACACCGGTTCTAGCTCTTCTTCCGCTTCCTTGTATACTGCTTTCAAACCAGGAAGTGAGGGACAACTCTCTATAGAGTGGTCTTTTGTACAAATGGTGCAAACTTGAACCACATCTAATGGGCACTCTTTGTAGCTATGTTTCTTTCTACATCTGGGACAGAAGATTGCCAGATTCTGTTCTGCCTCTGTTTGTTTCTGCTTGGCTTGCATAATATCAAGTTGCGTTATCAGAGTCCCCAATATGTCAGTTTTGAAATTTTCTAATAAATTTCCAATTTTTGCGTGAGTTACTCCTTCTCCAGATATTTTGTTGTCCCTTGTAAACCAGTCATGTTCTGCTGGTTTAAGCCTTGTGCTTCCTCGTGATCTCGTGATACATAAATTAATGATGTTAGGAAAACTTTCTTGATAAATGTCTCGTTTTCCCATAATATTCAATGTTTCAATCCATTGTTCCTTCATACCTTTAATTAATGTTGTTTTTAATACATTATCAGGTAAGGGTAATGATGCAAAAGGAGATCTTTGAAGATTATACTGAAAACGTTCAACATATTCTTCTAATGTTTCATTAGTTCTAGCTACCATATGAAATACTTCATCTTTTAACTCTCTAGATCTACAATAATCGTGATATTTCTTCAGGAAAGCATCTTTCATCTGTTCCTAGTTATTTATAATACCTCCACCCAACCCCATAAACCATCATAAAGCGGATCCTTTTAATGTAGAGGGAAATAGTTTCAATTTCTGGGGATCGGTGGTATTGTCATATCCTCTACACAACACATCAAATTCAAACAAAAACTCATCTGGGTCTTCCGATGTTAGGCCATGAAATGTAGGGATATGCTGGAGAGGAATTGCTTTCATAGGTGCATTAGCTGCAGTATCCACAATGGGATATTGCAGTGTGGAGGTTTGGGTGTTTGGCTGATTCTGGGTCATTTGGTCAAATATGTGCCAATAACCTTCTGGAATTTCTAGGAGGGTATTCCTAGGTTGGCTAGATGGAGGGGGGATGGCTTTAACAGGAATGGCCTTAATAGCGCTTCCTTTATCTGGGTTGATGAGAGTTCCTAATTTCTAGGGGGATTTTGATTCTTAAGGTTCTTCAACTTCGTTATGAATGATTTTTGCAGCACTTCCTTTATCTGGGATACTTAATGGCTGAATTATTCCAAGAGGAGATCTTGGTTCTTTAGTTTCCCCTGTTTCTCCTCTTCCTTCACAGAGGTTGCTAAGGTTCCCTTCTTGCAATGATTTTGGGCTAGAATTCTCAATTTCTTGAAAATCTTACTCCTTGGTTTGACTATGCACCTCAGCAAAGGCTACAGATGGTGATCCTGTGGCCTGAAGGGAACTAGTAGGTTGTCTAGAAGCAACTTTTCTAGGTCCTACTGAAGGTTGAGATTCTGCTTTCTTAAGGATTTCGTCTATAAAGGTTGATCGGCCAAGGGTCATCAACCCCTTAGCTTTATCAGACTTGGGTAGTGGTTTAGGATTCTTTTCAGGCTTTTTCTGCTTAGTCATGCACACAAATCAAATGCTGATTTCTACCCAAAAACAACAACAAATTTGCAGGAAAGCGGGCAGGGGAGCAGGGCTATTACATGCTCCATACGCAGGTTCTTACCTTCCATTTTTAAAACCCAATTCTCTCCTAGCAGGTACTTACACTACTCTGAAAAAGAAACAAATGGCTACACTCTTCCCCGGCAACAGCGCCAAAATGTCGAGCAGTAAAAAGGGTCTTTTTCACCTCTATTTACCCTACATTAATTATCAATCCAAGAACGATTTGTTATCTCAAAGAGTGTACTCAGTTTGAGGCGGTCATTTGTCAGAGTAATTCTAGTAGTATAGTGCTTTAAATACAAGAGTAAACGGATGCTTGGAATAAAATCTACTTACAAAAAGAAACTTAAAACTCAAATCATGCATTCAGAAAGCTACAATAATTTATCAGTCAAGGGTACAGTAATGGTAACTCTTCCCTCTGTAAACTGATGCAATTAAAAAGCAATCAAGGAAAAGATCATCAATCTAGGAACTAGACAACATATGTCAATGTTCACTACAGTCTCAGATCGTTCTGCACACCAAAGCAATGATAATTCAAATGACGGGAAATGGAACAACAACTAATCTTATTAACAGGATTGAACAGCAAAACCTTAACCTATAAAAATGAATGAAGAAATAATTATATCCTACAGGAATTGAGTAACAATATTTACTTTAGAGATGATTTGAACAGCAAACAGAAATAGGACAGAAAACTAACGGAAATGAAATATAGAACATCAACTTAAATCAAATGTAAATGTACAGCAAACCAAAGAAAATATTACACATGGCACTCTAATATTGAAAGGAATAGTAATCTGAGCTTCGATACAAGAAGTATGAATCACAACTATAAAGAAACAACAACTGTCATCACGATGGAACAGCAATTCCAAATGAACAACAATCACGTTTAAGAGTAAACCATAGATAAATACAGTAATATCGATTTATGAATATACATCACTATTACTCTGTAATCGAACAACAATGGAAATATGTAAGGAACAACAATGTTATATCAATTGTTAAAGGAACAGCGATGCGATATAAAGTTAGAATGAATAGCATAACATTCCTGTTGCAGAGAATAACATTACTTAGTCAAGTATAAACGAAATATAACAAAACCGATATGTAAAATAGTAAGGAACATCAGATTACTGAACAGAGCGAATAGAAGAAATCAAACCACACACGAATCGGAAATAATGGTACAGGAGCAAGTGATCCACCAGGGCCAGGCCCTTAGCCTCCAGGGACACACTGCTTAAGATTACTCCAGAATCAAAGATGGAACAACAACCAAAGTTTATATATTACGCATCAAAACAGAGTTACAGTAATCGCTCTTAGAGAGAGTCGATGATCAAAGTTCCAATTACAACAGTGAATTTCATAAAACAACAATAGTCCGTCCTCCCCCGTGCTAGCAATGTTGCCCCCTTCTTATAGCAGTCGAGCGGAGATATCAACGATACAGAAAATCATTAAGGTAGCGATCCCTCAAGATCAAAGGATCCTGAGGGATTCGCTAAACTGTTAGCTCTCAGTTATCCTCTTGTCCTCTTGCACCTATTTGGTATCTCCTTTTCCTTTTCCTAGCTAATGCGCTTCAATTTGGATTGCCTCGTTTGAATGCGGTTCCCTGTCAAAGGGACAACAATTAACTTTGTCTTGTATTTTCCTTTGGGATGGCAATCTTCCGTTTTCTCCTTTTTCTGCATAGGAAAAGGGTAATTATTAGTTATTTCATGTTGCATACAAATCTTCTAGATTCTATCATAATCTTTCACCATATACTTATTTCGTAATGTAAAGAAGTTATGAATTTAAGGAAAAGATGACAAAATGAGTGGTAATTACATTGAAAAGTGCTACAATCAATAAGTTAGCTGCTCAGAATCAAAGTAATGTTGTTGATATAAGTTATGATAGCTATGCTAAAGAAGAAAATAAGCAAGAAGTAAATGCCACTCAAACAAATAACAAGAATCTTGAAAATACTCTTATCAATCAATCAACTGATATTTTTTCTAAAGAAGAAGATGAAAATTCAACTAACAACAATCAGTAAGCAATAAGTACAACTAGCTATCAACATCAAGCAAATCAGCAAGCAAAAATATAAATTAAAATTTTCAATGAAGAATTCTTTGCTAAAATTAATATTCCATCACAAGGGCAGGCGAGCATTAATTCTCAAGCAAATTTGGAGCAATATGAAATGCACCTTCTGAAAATTGAGGAAGAATCTTCTAATAGAGAAAATTTTAGGTACATATCTTTAACTTATTATTTATTCCTCTATCTTGATCTTTTTAGGAACAATAATTCAATTTTTAATCAATCAACAGTCCCTATGGACACCAATCTAACTTTAGAAAATAAAGGACTTGTCAAAATTTTAATTAGTGATGATTTATCGATCAATTCTGATTGGGATAGAGAGGGTATAATTACCCCTAATTTCAACAGTCTTGAAATTATCTTAATTATTCATTTCACTTTTTGCTTGATTCTGATTTGTTTTATGGAGAAAAGGAGAACACTAGTGAATTCATTTATGATGATGATTTGAATATCAAGAATTTTAAATCTCTTCGCCCTTCAGAATTCGTTTTGTTAGATTCTTATTCTTCAAGTCCATTCATATTTGGAGATGGGGAAAACATAAATTCAGAAAATGTTTCAGCAAGTTCTCATTTTAAAACCTCCAAACATTGTGTTGATTTCATTATTCAAGAATCCACTCTTATTTATGATTTTTACGATGATGAAGTTCATTGTTCTAATCATAAGCCTGAAAATTTTCCATTTCCTCGAGTGGATGCTAATAATAATTTTAATCTAATTATTTAGATTAACACTTGTGGACAACATTTTTTTGTAAACAAATCTCAGCTATGTTGTATTATTATTTGTAACATTAATATAAATTATAATTTGGTTTTTCTTCATTTTCCTTCATTTGAGTTTATTTTCCTTTCAAATTTTATTTTTGAATTTATGAATACATTACGTTGGCACTTTGAGCATTTAGGCACTCAATACTCATCAAATGCATTAATGGGAATATATGAAAACTAATTCCATGACTTTAATAATGAGCATCAACAACTCCTTATTCTGCAATTTTATTTGATGTTTGTGTCTGGCCAATTTGTGTCTTATTTTCAAAATAATTCTTCATGGATTTTGACATTTGGGAGTGCATTAGAATTTGGCCAACAATCTAGTTCATGCAAAAATCTTCTGAGTTATTTATTTAACTTCCATTCGCACTTAATTGATCCATTTCAGAAGTATTTGGAAATATTAGTCGCACAAAATATTTTTGATGTTTCCTCTTTTGTACATAATACTAATAGTTTTCAGTAGGCTACAACATTTAAAGATATATCATCCAAGTCTAGCATGATATCTCTTCTTTCTTTGAACTTCTTTCAATCATTAATAGCAATACACCCTGATTTTCATGATCCCGTTGGCATATGTTTGGTAGAATTTCAAGGTAAGAATTTTATGAATAATTTTATTTTGTTGAACTTGTTAGATGTTCATAGTAAGCTGATTTTTTATTTTGATAATCTAGATGCAATTTTATTTATGCTTCTAATTTTGGATATTTTTATATGTGCAGAAATAAAACTAAGAGAAAAGTTACATTGGAAGTATGATTTCACCTAGCTTTAGTCTTCTCTTTAGATTAGGATTAGGAATAAATTAGTTTAAATTTATATTGCTTTTATGTTTATATTTCTTTCAATAATTGTAGATTTTCAATAACTTGGTAATGATCTCAAGTCTTTCTCTTGGTGTTCCTTTCATTTCCTAACAAAGAGTGGATTAGGGCATATAAATCATCTAATATATTCATACCATACACACTTGTGATGTGCTAGATTATCTTTCTTCGCAAAGCTTCATCACATTGTTGAAATTGTTATTTGCAAAGAAAATCATGAATGGTGAAGTTCCAAAGAATCACTACAACTAGGTGCTTTTGACTCAAAAGAATTTCTAACGATGTATTTTACTACTCTTGTCACTCAATGTAAAAGTGGATGCAAATTAATAGCTCATTACTTAGCATTTAACTTAGACTGAATAAATAGATGATTTTGAACATATGCAAATTTTGATGAAAATGCATGGGAGAGTGTCAAGATTTATGAGGTAAACTTGCAATCAGATTCTTCCAGGTATGCATATACATGTTCATATTCATCTATTGTTAGCTTTGTTTTCCTTTCATAGATTTTATTTCTCATTTTTACTTCTTTTTGCATGTCTTCATTTGATTGATTTAAAGAATTAAGTAAATTAGCTTTGGCATAAAGCGAGCAGATAGCCCTTCCAAATTCACAAATATGTTCAGGGAAGTATTTATTTTCTCATCATAATTTCCATTTTTTTGCTTTGAATAGGTGTTTTTCTTTATATTTCCTTTTATTTCCACATGTGTGATATGATTCATGATCATTTTCCATTGCTTATTGATGCAGCTGAAATAAAACACTTGGCTCCTTCTTCTTTATATTTGTCACGGGCTTGTAGCTTCTCACATTTTAATGGAAAATTAAAGAAAGGTCCTGAAAGCAAAATAAAATCACACATAATTCCACGGGAGTTGAAAAATTACTCTTGTCCATTGTCACGCTCTTGTGTTCTATAAAGTCCCCATTAGTTAAGGTTGTGCTAAACCTTGTTTTCATCCCGTGTCTTCTCTCTTAGTTGAGCCTATTTTTAACAAATCTTAGGATGACTAAGTGCTAGCAAGATTTTTTTTTCTACATGGTGTGTGCACATGGGACTTTATTGTTGTGCCTTCACTGGGCATTCATTATTTGTTTTCCATTTGAGCTCGGAACCACCTCAAATTCGGATATCTTTGGAGCATTTCTTCCAAGATGATATGTATAGATGATCCCTTCACCTTCACTCCATTCTTGTGCATATTTCTCATTAACTCGGAACCTTGGAATTCCATAACCTCTTAAAATCTAATTCTGAAAGTTTCCAGGCATGTGAGCTCTAGGCTCCACATCATCACAAGTTTTGATTTGCGCACACAAAATTTTTGGCCGTCAATCCTGCATGATGTTGCACTATCTCACAAGCAGTGGCCTCACTTCGCTTTAATAACCCATAAACCCTGAAGCCCATAACCTTTCACAAATTCCGAATATTCATAGTATCTTCTGGGAATCCAAACTCAAGTTGCTCCTCTCTCCCCTCTACTAAGCCCACACTACTAATAGCCAGAACCTTATTTTAATTACATTCAGGCTTTCCTATCTGGGACACTGCATGTACGCTCACTCTTTTACTACTCAGAACCCTGTGAGCCCGGACCTTCTTAATTTTATAAGACGAGCTTTGGTGTAAATCACATATAGAAAGACCTTTGTTGACACGTTTCGAACCAGCAAATGTGGCTCATCGTTAGGACAAGTTGAAGAAATAGATCCAGCTTTGCATGTTAAATAGTCTGAGCAAGGCCTCCAATGGCTATCTAGATCAACGACTAGCTTTGACTTAGGGACATTCAAAAAGTCACAATGATCATTAAAAGGAAGATGACCATACCTATATATAAATATATAATTATATAAATGAAATAATTTTAGAAGGTGTTTACGTTATTAATTAGTTAAAAATGTATAATTTAATAATTAAATTTTTTTTAAATTAAATGGGAATTAGTTAAATTGAAGACCTAACTTTTGTATAAAATATAAATAGGGTAAATGTAAGATGATAGTTAAATAAAACAAACAAACAAATAAATAATAATAATAATAAAATTAAGCAAATAAATACATAATAATAATAATAATATATCTTCGTTCATTAAAATATATATAAAATTAAAAATAATATATATAAATTAGCCACGCGTCGACAAAAGTCTTTCTATATGTGATTTACGTCGAAGCTCTTCTTATAACTGTTATGGATCACAGAAGTCTCAATTCAACTTCTTAATTTTAATTAGTTTAAATTGTCAGGCATCAAACCTTTGTGATGATGGCATATCACCTTATGCATGCCTAAGGGATTATAGCTCCACTCATGTCCTCTTGTTCAGGTGCCTGTTAGCTCGGAAGATTTCTGAAATGATTTTATTAAAATATGTGCCCCAGACACTACTGTGTGATAACAGTAAATGGGTCCCTTCTTGTCTTATTAATTAGCTTAGCCACCCGAACCCGGAAGTATTTCCAATTTACCATTACGAACAAGTCAAGCATAGCTTCTCTGGGCTATTATAATTGGATCCCTTCAGTAAAACATGTTCTTAAGGCACCTAGGAACTTTCCTTTTAGCAATCTTATGTTTTTCCCAGGCTCCATTTATCCAAGTTGTGTGGAATGATCAGGGAGTTCACCACTCTTTCGAATCAAAATGCGCAATTATTATTACTGAGCAGCCATTATGTGAATGTGATAGATTGGTAAGCATGCTCAAAATATGCACAAGTAATTTGGATCATGGTCAATTTATATTTAATTGTCATTCATCTTGTGATATCACTTCATTTTAATGATCACGTAAAAATCAAGTCCTCTCTTTATATTTATATGAATCTTTACATTGGTTGGGACTGTGGATTTGATTCCATGGGTTTTTTGAATATATTAGGGATGGTATTAAATTAAAAGTAATAAAAAGAATAATTGTTGCTACAATTCATAACCAAGTGCAATTTCATTTTTATTTTTGATGGTTTGTTTCTTTTTAGTTCTGTGAACATGAGTCATTATTCTTATAGCTTAGCGCTCGCTCTAGTTAGATTCAATAAGTGATGTTTTTTGGGCAAATAAAAACTTTATAGAATGCAACTTCTTCATACTTCTTATCTTAATCAAAAGAATAAGTTACCTTTTTGGAGAAATTTGACATCTTTTAGGTAGACTTTAGCGAAATTCTTCAAGGTAATTCTCATATGCCCATTTTCATCTGTCTCCATTTTCTTTACACTTTTTGTTTCAGATTTGTTTTTATAATTTCTCGATATTAAGCTCTATTTTTGTAGGTCTTTAAGGATTGCTTTGAAAAAATTTCACCCCTGCTTGCTCAAATCCGGAATTCGTTCTCCTCACTTTGCTTATTTTCGAGCTTTCAAAAGTAATTATGATGTTGATCAAATTGCAAATAGCTAAATCAGGGAGTCTTTGAACCTCTAGTTTGTTTCACATGCTTAATTTCTATTATAAAATCGTTACGATGTTTTCATGCAAGTTTACTGTCCAAAAAAATAAAAAATAAAAAAAAGGGAGAAATTTCTTATTTGGCTTTACTTTTCATCATAACTACTATCTAGAATTACTTAGTTTTTGTTTGAATAGAAATATGATTATCTCTAACTAATCAACCACAATATCAACTTAAGAAAACATGTCTTTTATTCTTTATATTTCTTCTTTTGTTGAGACATTTAAATAGCTTTGTTGAGGTTTCCTTCATTATGGATTTGCTTTTATCTTTCCTTTATGGTTTGCATTTTTCTTTTCTATTTGCAATGCTTTTTTTGTGTGTTGATTTCACCTTTGCTTCGGATTGGTTCTAGTGATATTACGCAGCTTTATATGGAGAAATTTTCTCACCCAACATTGGTCAAAATACATGTTGAAATATTCACTCTCTCTATACAATGGGTTTTTATTTACCCAAAAGTCATCCATACTCATTTTTCAATTTTCCTATGTATTAACCATGATCATGAGTAACATTGAGTTATGGTTCAAGTGGAATGAGCTCATCTTTATAAAGAAATGAGTTGTCTCCATCCTTTGCCTTTGAATCCCTCTCTTACCCCTCCCCACTTTAAAATCCTTTACTTTGGTAGATGAAGAGAAAACCAATGGGGTCAACCTCAACTAGTATTGCATATATTATCTTTAAATACAACACCTCTTGTATCACCCCGCTCTCTTCACCCAGTTGCAAAAATAAATTCTCTATTTTAAAGCTAATAAAAAGGGTGGCGCTTAAGGGAGTTAAAAGCACATACAAGTGGGAAGTACAAGTAAACATGTCGAGGCTATGTACACTCATTGGAAGTGCGACCATGCTTGTATGGTACCGAGACACCATCATCGAGGCTATGGACACTCGCTGGAAGCAAAGCAATGTCGGGAAAGAGAGGTAATATATACTTGATAGATATATGCTAATCTTAAACCCTTTTCTATCCAACAGTAGAGTGAATTAAAAGATAATAATATTTCCTATATTCATATTCAATGTCTTGGGATTGGAACATTCAAATACTTTCATCTTTTAGAGTTTATTGTGCATTGTTTCTGTCTACGTGAGACCTTTTGAAGACTGGTATTGTGTACATGAAAGTTTTGGAAAGCTAACTTTTCGATTTTTTAGTAAATTTTGGTCCTATTAGTTTTTAACCAGAGATAATTACTTCTTCCTCGTGTTTCGCCATTGTTGTGGCCACAACCTCCCCCATAATTTTTTTGAAAAAATTATGGGGGCCCTACATATAAATTTTGGTCATACCTCCTTTTTATGCTTTGATTTTTTGAGTTTTTGCAGGATATTAATTTTTCTCGATTTTTTTGTTTTGACTGCTTCATTGTGTGTGTTTCATTGTCAACTTTTCATCGGCTCTAATTTTGTTGAGTTTGAACTTTCAATTTGCAAATGACCCTTATTCAAAATTTCAATTATTTTCACCTCAGAAGCTAAAAAATGTATAAAATATATATTACTTTATTTTTATAAATTTAATTAACTTTAAACATGTAAATGAAACTATTTATTTAATTTTAATTTTAATTTGCAAATATTATTATTTTATTGATTTATTTAACTAAATGAAATTAATTAACTTAATTCTAATTAATTTAATTAATTAATTTTTAATTAATTATAGTTTATTTTAATAACTTTACAAAACCACCACACAGCTGAGATTGTATATATATTAACCATTTTACAAAACCACATTGTAAATTATATATTTTAAATAAAAATTATAATCAAGAACTAGAACTTAGAGGAAAATATAATTCATTTCTAAAATACTAGAGCCTATAAGACTCCCGGGCATCATTAATAAAGGGAAAGTCCCTCTCCTCGCTATTCTATGCCTGGCTCCTCTTTCTTTTACCTTCCGGGCTCCCCTCCTTTCTGGGCTCTCCGGCTTCTCCTCTCCTCATCTCCTCACTTTTCCCTCACCTCCATCCTTTTCATCCCGGGCTAGCCCATTGGCCCTCTCCACTCCCTCTTCTCCTGTAACTCCCATTCGTCACTTCCCTTATGCCTCCACGTTCACATGACTTAAAGCCATTCTTGTTTACGTTTTTTTTATTATTTTGTTAAAATGTTTTTTAAATTGTTTATTTTAATTTTTAATATTAATTTGTTATTCAATAAAATCTAATTAATTTTTAATTTTTAATTTAATTAATTTGTAATTTGTAATTTTATCTCTAAATATTAATAATTTTATTTAATTAATATTTAATGTAAATTATTTTGTTGTTAAAATAGTTTATAATTAGAATTTTATTAATTAATTAAAAAGCTCAATTTTTTTTAGGTAGTCATTGTTTTGGCACATAAACATTTTGATAACTTAATTTTGGAAAATTATATCTAGAGTTTAATTTGGTCAAATGAGGCCTTAGATGGCTTGTTGGAAAGCTAGAATCATGGATAACAATCTAGCAACATCAAATGAACTAAATTTTGTCATTAACTATGCCTAAAATTTAGTAGAACCCATTAGAACTAGTCGGAGCCATCATTTAAACAGATAAGGGTTTGATTTGGGACTCTAATCGGATGGTCTTCCCAAATGTTGATGAGGTCAGTTTGGGCCATCAACAAGTCTAGAAAGTTCTGGAATCTCCAAGAGTACAATTCGGCCCTGGGATCCTCACGTTGGCCTAAAGAAGGGAATTCGACCCCTTGAGAAGGCTATATAAAGAGCAGTTCGACTTCATTTGGAGACACACTCACTCACAAGTTTGATCTGCAATAAATATTTTGATCTATAGCTGAGTAGCTACAAGAAGGAGAGGTCACGAAGAAAGAAGAAGGATGAAATTTCTTGGTTTTTGGGCTCTTTCTCTCTCACACATGTGAATTTCTAGGTTTACGAGATGCAAGAAGAGGTCAAAGTTGCAGGGCCAATTTGAAGTAGGACAAAGTACAAAAAATTGTAGTTCGGAAGAAGGAAATTATGTCTAAACCTCGTTGACCTTAGGAAGAGTTTTCTTACTCTTGGAAGGTCCCTAAAAGAGGTTGTCTTCAGGATCTAGAAGGTTGAAGTTGCAGGTCGAAGTTGTAGGTCGAGTAGCAGTGTTGTAGCTTGGAGATCGAAGCTGTAGTGCGTAGCAGTTTGGTGCAGATACAAGAAGGACTTGAGGAAGGGTTGACTTGGTACTGGAGAAAGACTTAATCTAGGGATTGGGTCTTTGTATCTCATTTTGAAGAAGATTCTAAGAAGATAAGAGTTTCTGGGTTTTCCCCTTGGAGGGGTTTCGCCCTAGTAGAGAGCCTACATCTATGTCCTCTTTTATTTTTATTGCTTCTTAATATTGTTTGATGAAAATATATAACTAAAGGAACATAAAGAAGATAACTAAGATTCACTGAGAAAGTATCAAGGTAAAGAAAAAAAAAAGTTTAATAAGTTGTCACTTTATCATTTTCTAACATGGTACCAGAGCTAAGGTGAGAAAGGAAAATATTTGGAAGGACACTAGAAAGAATTGTTGATCAAGGGATAGGAATCTCTCAAGTCCTAAAAGAAGAATATTGTCTCTTGAAGGGATCTAGTTAAAGGCTTATTGGTAGAAGACCCTTTTAATCTAGGGTTTCTACATTGAATAAGACCAAAATTACATCCACCTCGCAAGGAGGGTATAATCTCGAAAAAAATGAATTCTATTTGCAAGGAATCAATCTTGGAAGTTGTTGGTGGAGGAATCCTAGGGAACATCTTTCAAGGGCATCATCAAGAACTCTCCAAAGATCTTGAAGACATCAAGAAGGTTGGAGATATTATTCAAGTAAGTATCACATTATCTCATAATGGTTGAATCTTCAAGTCATGTAGGTTCTTTCTGCAAGGAGAGCAATAATCTCATTGGGGATTCAAACTATCTAGCATGGAAGAAAAGGATTGACTTGATACTCACAGAGAAAGATGTAATGGGATATGTTACCAGAGAAATTATTGAATCTGAGAAAGACAAGACACAAGAACTAGTAAGGTATAAGAAAGGGGAAGTAAGAGCTCAAAGGATCATAGTTGAATCAATCAAGGATTCTCTTGTTCCATTTGTGGCAAACCTGAAGACTTCCAAGGCAATGTATGACAAGCTAGTGAACTTTTACTTTGTAACTACAACAGTTCAAAACATGTCATTACAGAACTGTTGAAAATGCAACAAGAAAATCTTTGTTTAACTTTGCCTTCGTCAAACTAGAGAAAATTAATTTCTATTTCAGCAAAAATCCTGGAGGTAGTTAACTGAGGTGACATGGAACTTGTCACCTTAGTTAACTTAGTTAATTTGATTTGGGGAAACTTGAGTTCATTTTATTATGATTTATTGATAATTTGTAGCAATCTATTTCAGTTAAATTAAGTTATGGTAAGTTAAACTAGTTCTAACTGTTAGAAGAACTAGTGGAGGTCAAGTTGTGGAAGTGTAACTTCAACCACATTCAATGATCAACTAGTTAACTAATCAATCAACCCAAAATAACTTATGCATGCAGAGAATTTGAGTTACCCCGTTGAGATGGAGATTCCAAGGCAGCATACTATCAATTGTAGGTTATTCCCATGTGTACAAGTGGTGCATGCAATCAGAGAAAGGACCTAGAGGAATTGTGCAATATAATTGAGGGAATTTCCTAAATAATAGGGGCTAATTTCCTCAAGGAACAACACAAGGAAATAGGAGCTTGGAGGGCTTGAAAATTGGCTAAGTGTTGGCCAGAGTCAGTCAATCAGGCAGAGAGATAGACTATACACTTGCAGGTTGTGCTCAGGCTTGAGAAAGCATATGTATTCATCTCTATTCTTTGATTAATGCAATATAGATAGGAAGGGGTTTTGAGCAGTTGCTTTCCCCTAGATAAATATTTGTGCATGTGTGATAATTCTTCTTGCATGTTTATGATTTGTGTTCTTGATCATGAATTGAATTCCGCATAATAGTAGAGTATATTTGAGTCTTGTGTTTTAGTAAATTTCATGAGAAGTTTCAGATCTACACAATAATTTCTACATGGTATCCGAGCAGGATTCGCAATAGGGTAACAATTTAAAAGTTGTTATTGCAGGAGGATTGTATTTGCAGTATCAATTCTTCGAAGCTAGAAGGGTGCCTTTCTACGAACTAAGACTCGAGTATGCCCTTGAGGGAAGCTCAAATTATGTTGCTTAGAAGGACCGCATGTAGGTAGTGCTGAAAGATAATGGATTGAAGGAATTTATCGATAATGACATCATGAAACCAACAACAGTTGACACTCAAGATCTAGCAAAATGGAAGAAGTGTGTAGCCAAGGAAAGGAGAATCATATTGGAGGGAGTACGAGACCACATTGTCTCAAATCCCCACAGGAAAGAGTCTCCATATGCAATCTAGTAAGCACTAATAGAGATTTGTTCCAGAATAGTAGTGAACACAGGAAGTTGGCGCTCAAGGATAAACTTTGAAATATCAAGATGCAGAAGAATGAGACTATTTTGTAGTACCTGAGCAAGTTCACACAATGCCTTGATGAACTTGGCCAAGGTTGTGTTACTGTTGCAGAAGATGATTTGGTAATCCTAGCCCTTCTAGGCCTTCCCAAGAGCTGGCACAACTACCAAGATTCAGTGAATGGGAGGGAGAAACTACCAAATTGGGAATGCCTATGGTCTGATTTGGTACAAGAGGAAATAAGGCAGAATACCAGAGATGGGAATTCATCCAAGGGTGAGGATGAAGAAAATTGTGCCTTGGTTGGAAAGGAAAAGAAGGGAAAAGGGAATAAATCCCAATCCAAACCAGAATCTAGTCAAGGGGGCAAGAAGAAAGACTTGTCCAGAATCAAGTGCTTTCACTGTCATGAATTCAAGCACTATGCCATGAAGTTTCCACACAAGAATATAAGCAAGAAGACCTCAGGAGGAGGAGCAGGTGAAGCTCTGGCATCACAGTTCAAGCTTGACTTTACTCTCATTGCATGCATGGCCAGCACAGTGATGGGGAGCGTCTCGTACTTGGACTTAGGTGCCTCATTCCATATGATGGGGAATAGATATTTTTTTAGTGATTTGGAGGACAAAGTTCTCTAGATTCACATTGAGAAGGGAGATGATGGAAGGTACAGCGCGACCAAGATTGGTACAGTCACTTTTCAAACGGAGTCAGGCTACCCTCTCAGACTCAGGGATGTGATGTTTTTCTGGGTCTGAAGAAAAATCTCATCTCTGTTGCAGTTTTGGAAGACCGTGGTTATGATGTGATATTTTTCAAAGGGAAAGCATTCCTTAAACACATAGCCACGGGACATGTGAAGAAAATTGGGGTTCATGTGAATAAATTATACAATCTATATGTGGAGAATTGTGTTGCATTGAGCACAAAGGAGGAAAAGGTGCAGAGTCGCGATGTCGGTGAACTTTGAAATAGAAGACTTGGTCATTTTTATCATGGCGCATTGAATATCATGCAGCAGATAACCACAGGCCTCCCCAAAGGAGCACTAGAGTAACAGGATACATGCAAAGGATGTACCTTGGGGAAGTACACAAAATCCACTTTCCATGATCAGGACAGCAAAGCACATGCAGTCCTTGAAAGGATCCACTCTGATGTTTGTGAACCTTTCTCGATAGCCTCCACTACTAGGCACAAATATTTTGTCATTTTGATTTATGACTTCTCACGGAAGTGTTGGATCTTCTTCATTCAAAATAAGGATGAGACATTCTCCAAGTTCGTAGAATTCAAGGCATTGGTTGAGAAAGAAACGGGCAGGATGGTGAAGGCTCTCAAGAGCGATAATGGAGGCGAGTACGTGTCAAATGAGCTTAAAATATTTTATGCAAAAGAAGGCATTCGATGAGAGTTGACAGCACCCCATAATCCATAGCAGAATAGGGTCACTGAGAGGAAGAATTATAGCATTTTGGGAGCAGCAAGGGAAATGTTGCATGACCAGGGCCTACCTCTGCATTTGTGTTTCAAGGCATGCAACAGAACGGTATATTTTCAGAATATGAGTCTTCTCCAGATTCTTGGCATGATTACACTAAAGGAGGCTTTCTCAGGGAGGAAATCAGATGTGTCACACTTCAGGATTTTTGGAGCCTCTGTTTACTGCCATGTCTCCAAAGAATCAAGGAAGAAGCTAAAGCTGAAAATAGAATTGGTGATATTTGTGGGTTACACATAAAATCCCCACAACTATCGTGTATACTTGTCGTCCCTCAGAATGACAGTTGTGGGAAGGGATGTAAAATTTGATGAAGACAAATCCATGTGATGCTCTCTTGAGATGGAGCTTTAGATCCCACCAGAAGAGGAGCTTTTAGCTCTAAAGGAGGAACCTCAAGAAGTTGTGGAGTAGCCACAATTTGAGGAGCAGAGAGTGGAGATAGCCACTCAAGAATAACCATCCAGAGAAGGCAGGAGAAGGACCAGGGAAGCTAAGAGACTTGTGCACGATGTGAGGGAGAATGTGGATGCTCCTTCAAATCAGTACAACCAGAGAAGGTCACCAGATCAGTACACTGGCTACATGGCTCTAATGATTGAGCTTGTAGAGACTAAGCCATCCTCTTTCAAGGAAGCAGTAGAGAAAACTGTATGGGTTGATGCAATGGTGGATGAATATGAATCCATTATAAACAACAATGTTTGGGAAGTGGTCCCAAGGCCAGTAGACAAATTAGTTGTGGGTTAAAGATGGATCTTCAAGGTGAAGCATGTAATAGACGGAAGCATAGAAAAGTACAAGGCTAGATTTATGGCCAAGGGCTACTCTAAGGTTGAGGGGATTGACTATGAGAAGACCTTTACTCCTATAGCAAGGTACTCATCCATCAGATCAAATCTTGCTATGGCTACACAGATGGGGTAGAAGATCCACCAGATGGATGTGAAAAAAGCATTCCTCAATGAATTTATTGAGGAGGAGGTGTATAACGATCAACCAGAAGGCTTCGAGACTTTTGATCAGGAGTATCATGTGTGCAGACTCAAGTGATCATTGTATTGTCTCAAGCAAGCACCCCGTGCTTAGTACACCCGGATCGATAGTTATCTCACCGGTTTGGGATTCACCAAAAGTGAAGCGAATGCAAAACTCTATCATATTTTGGTAGAAGGTAAATTGTTGATCATTGTCTTATTTGTTGATGACTTGATTTTGACTGGTGATGAGCAGTTTATCAGATCTTGCAAGGAGTACAGTTTATCAAATCTTGCAAGGAGTACCTTGCAAGAGAGTTTGAAATGAAGGACATGGGTCTCATGCACTACTTCCTCAGATTGGAAGTATGGCAAGGTGATGGGGAACTGTTTGTCTCTCAGGGTAAGTATGCCAACGAGATACTTCAAAGGTTCTGCATGGACATAAGCAAACCCATGGAGACATCTCTAGCGACCAATTGGAGTAAAGAGGATGCCACTTCAGGTGAGGAAGTGGATGCTACTCTTTGTCGACAGTTGGTGGGTTCACTAATGTATCTTGTGAACACACGACCAGATATGTGCTATGCAGTAACCCAGTTGAGCCAAGCTAAGGTTAGGCAAACCAAATTATCTTGGAGGGTAGCTAAGCATGTTCTACGGTACCTCAGAGGCACTACCCAGTTTGGAATATGGTACAAAAGGACATAGGGAGTGAAGTTGTGTGGCTTCATAGATGCAGATTGGGTGGGGAGTCCATTAGACCGAAAGAGTAAATTAGGTGGAATTTTCAGTGTTGGGTCTGCAGCGGTTTCTTGGTATAGCACGAAGCAAAAATCTATGGCACTCAACTCGGCAAAAGCATAGTACATGGTTTCCAGTCAAGCAGCATGTGAGGCAATTTGGATGAGAAATATACTTTTTGGATTGTTTGGTGAGATGATGGATCCAACTGTGATCTACTGTGATAATAAGAGTTGCATCAAGTTCTCTAAAAACATTATTTTTCACGAACGATCCAAGCATATAGATATTTGGTATCACAATTTATGGGATTGTGTGCAGAGGCGGATAATTTTGTTGCAGTACATTCCAACAGGGGAACAAGATGTTGATATTTTGACAAAGGCCTTGTCAAGAGGGAATTTTAAGTTCCACAGGTATAGGATAGGGGTGGTTGACAATCCCTTTCTTGTTGAGAGGGAGTGTTGAAAATGCAACAAGAAAATCTTAGTTTGACTTTTCCTTCGTCAAACTAGAGAAAATTCAAATTTCTATTTCAACTGAAATCTTGGAGGTAGTTAATTGAGGTGACATGGCACTTGTCACTCAGTTAACTCAATTAATTAGAGTTGGGGAATCTTGATTTCATTTTAGTATGATTTATTGCTAATTTGTAGCAATTTATTTCAGTTAAATTGAGTTATGATCAGTTAAAATAGTTCTCAATGTTAGAAGAACTAGTGGAGGTCAAGTTGTGGAAGTGGAACTTCAACCACACTCAATGATCAACTAGTTTAATAAATTAGCCCAAAATAACTTATGCATGCAGAGAATTTGAGTTACCTATTTGAGATGGAGATTCCAAGGTAGTGTACTATCAGTTGTAGACTATTCCCATGTGTACAAGTGGTGCATGCAGTCAAAGGAAGGACCTAGAGGAATTGCGTAATCCAATTGAGGGAATTTCCTAAATAATAGGGGCTAATTTCCTCAAGGAATATAACAAGTAAATATGAACTTAGAGGTCTTGAAAATTGGATAAGTGTTGGCCAGAGTCGGTCAGTCATGCAGAGAGATAGACTATACACTTGCAAGTTGTGCTTAGGCTTGAACAAGCATATGTATTCATCTCTATTATTCGGTTAATGCTATATTGATAGGAAGGGGTTTTGAGCAGTTACTTTCCCCTAGATAAATATTTGTGTATGTGTGGTAATTCTTCTTGCATGTTTATGATTTGTTTTCTCGATCGTGAATTGAATTCCACATAATGGTAGAGTATATTTGAGTCTTGTGTTTTAGTAAATTTCATGAGCAGTTTTAGATCTACACAATAATTTCTACAGGAGCAAACTATATAGAATGAAGCAATTGAAGGATTAATATATGGCATCCTTCCTCATGAGATTCTCTCAGGAAGAATCAAGGATCAAGGTCAAGGATGACATTAGATTGGATGAGCAGTCTCAAGCCTTTCTAGCTCGAGTCAAGAAGATAAAGAGAGGAAATTTTGGCAAGATCAAGAAGAAATATATATCTAAGGTTCAATGCTTTAAGTGCAATTAGTTTGAACACTACAAGAGGGATTGTCGAAATCAAAATAACAACAAGAGAAAGGATAGAATTGAAGCTCATGTAGTTGATGCAATGGGAGAACCTAAGAAGAAGGCAAAGAAGGAAGAAGTGAAGGATCTTTACTACTGAAAAGAGGTTCAATGACTTCTAGGTTCTTTATGAAATTTGATTTCTCTTTAGATGATATATTTTGCATAAGCATCATAGGATAGAAGCATATGATAGTAGCATGTCTAGAATTTATTATGTTGCTTAAAGGAGATCATCTAGGATATAATGTTAGACCATTTTTCATAATGTTCATTCAAATTATGTTATAGATTGTCATATTGGTTAAATGGATCATTATGATCCATGAAGGACCATCATCCCATAAAGTCCTTGGGAAAATCCTCATGACAAGAATAGTATGTATTTTATATAATGTGGAAATGTATTGGTAAAAATGGATAAAGGTTGCAATGGGTCAGGATTCAAACCTTTTTTGTGAGATATATGGATATCTAGATGATTGGATGAAAGCATAGGAATGTATGTTGAAAAGTAAACTTTATATAAGATTCATATGTGCAAGAATATTATGAAATGAAGTTGGTTATAAAGATATTATGAAGTACTAATGTTGCTAGAAAATAATAGAATGTGACTTACTTAAGAATGTATAATATTGAGACTTTCTCTAGAATATTTATTTGATTTTTATTAACATCTATGATAATCTCTAGAAGAAAAGTTGTAACTTTGTAATCAAGTTCAATCCTTGGGCACTCTGATGCATGAAGGAAATATCAAGTGGAGATGGTCAATGTGGATGTTGATAGTACAAGAAGGTAACCATGGTGAGGTAAGTCTATTTAATTTATGGTTTGGTTATCTGGCTAACATATTATTTTTGGTTACTGGGAAAAGAATGTTGCAAGAATACATGATGACAGTTGGGGAAAATTCAACTGTATGGATGAAGAATGTTGAGAATGTTTGGTACCTGGAAACTGTAAAGTCAAGATGATTCCATCTTGGTATTGAAAGGGTTTTTGTACTAGAATATAACTTTAAGGTCAAGGAAGATCACTTTCATGATCATATTGAAGACTGAGAAGGCTCAATGAAATGCCTTCATGATTGAAGAAGAAAGCAATGGGAATGTCAAGATGACCTGGATCCTATCACAAGAATGAAAGAGTGGAAATGGATCCATGATACCTCAAAAGAAAACAAGTGATGCAAAACAAAGAGTGAGCCATGTAGCTATAAATATCAAGTAGTTGATACTCTCATGAAGATAAGTAGTGAGGCTTGTGATGTTGGCTTCCATTATTGGAAGGAAGGAATCTCCTCTAGTTTGAGAGGGAGCAAAAGGAGTCTTCATGAATAAGGAGCAAGGTTCTATTCTCAAGATTAAGGGATAATAGGGATGTAATCTCTGGTTGAGAGGGAGTGATGATGAATATCACATGTGCATTCTCCTCTTTGGGTGATGAAGATAGAATGACAGAGGATTGTATAAGAATTTTTGGTCTCCTTACGAATATAAAAATCCATGAAAAGGATAGGACCAACACTCTTTGAGGATGGGACAAGAATCCAAGAGAAGAGTGGTCAAAGAAGAATGATATTATTTGAGGACTCAAGTATGGAGATCTAAGACAAGAATAGTGCTAAAAGGACATACCTTGTGGACATTTGGATGGGGCATGTACCTTAGAGAGGTAGTGTGGTATCACATATAAATCCTCCCAACATAATTCTCTTGAATAAAAGAAGAGCTTTTCCATTTAGGCCTCAGGGACAGTGTTGGTTATAATGATGATGCTTATAATATGGCTTATCAAACAGAATCTTCTTTAGAACTCTTTAGTTTGAGATATGATGTTGTACTGGTTGTACAATTTAGAATACCTCCCTTGTTAAGAGGGAGTGGTTAGAAATGTAAATATTTTTGGTCTTCATAATTTTTTCACTCATTTCAATATGTATCCTATGTAAGAAACAAGAAAAAGAAAAGAAAAAATATTTTTGTTAAAGCATGGGTTTCATGCTCATTATTTATGGTACTTTAGGTAAAATCATGTTCTTCGTGCTTTTAGGGTTTGTTAGGTCTTAGGATTTATTGTCATTAGTCAAAGGAGTCAACATCATGTTTATAAGACCCTTTTGGCTAATTTTTAATTGTAAAAAGGAATTATTTTTTAGTCTAGAAAGTCTTGGAATCTCCAAGAGTACAAGTCAGCCCTAGGATCCTCAATTTGGCGTAAAGAAGGGAATTTGACCCCTTGATAAGGATATATAAAGATAAATTTGACTTCATTTGGAGACACACTCACTCACAAGTTCAATCTACAAGAAAGAGTTTGATCTATAGTTGAGTAGTTGCAATAAGGAGAGTGAAGGTCAAGAAGAAGGAATAAGGATGAAATTTCTTGGTTTTTGGGCTCTTTCTCTCTCATATGTGTGAAGTTTTTGGGTTTTTGGGTTGCAAGAAGAGGTTGAAGTTGCAAGGTCGAGTTGTAGTAGGAAAAAGTGTAAAAACTTGTAGTTGGGAAGAAGGAAATTATGTCTAAACCTCATTGACCTTAGGAAACCTTAGGAAGAGTTGTCTTGCTCTAGGAAGGTCCTAGAAAGAGGTTGTATTAGGGTTTCTTCAGGATTTGCAAGGTCAAAGTTCCAGGTCAAGTAGCAGTGTTGTAGCTAGCATGTTGAAGTTGCAGCATGTAGCAGTTTGGTGCAGATACAAAAAGGACTTGAGGAAGGGTTGACTTGGTACTGGAGAATGACTTGTTCTAGGGATTGGGTCTTTGTGTCCCATTTGAAGCAAATTCTAAGAAGATAAGTGTTTCCTGGTTTTCCCCTTGGAAGGGGTTTTCCCTGGCTGAGAGCCTATATCTGTGTTCTCTTTTGTTGTTATTGATTCTTGATATTGTTTGATGAAAAGGTATAACTAAAGGAACATAAAGAAGATAACTAAGATTCATAAGAAAGTATCAAGGTCAAAGAAAATAAGTTTAAGAAGTTGCCACTTTATCATTTTTTATCACATACCTATCGTATATCCTTACAATACTTTAGGTCAGTGCTTCAGACACATGGTAAATCAACTACATCAACCAATCCCATCATTCAAGTCAGTACTTCAGACCTATGGTGTTGTGCTCACCATAATTTGGGTCAGTACTTTCAAGGTGTTAGCGCTTGAGATTTCACCCTAGGCTGAGGAAGGTAAACCTTCAAGGCAACATCAAACCATTTCACCTCGTAGCTAGCCCTACGGGGTATGAGAAGGCTCTCTCCGGTCAAACTCGGTAGATCTTTCAATAGGATGAGCTGACCCAATTAGGAACACTGATATTAGGCTAGTAAACTGATAAGGAGGGTTGATTTAAAGTTTTTTTGGGGTTTTTGGTGGCAATTGGAGGGAGTGCAATTCAGGGTGCGGGGATTGAGCTCAGTTTTTGCAGGTGGGTCTTTGGGGCAAGGTAGGAGTTTGTGCTGATGCCTTTAGCTGAGATGGATGATCAAGGAAGAAAAAGGAGAAGCTAAAGAGGGCAAACAATGACTTTGAATCCTCTCTAGACAGTGGAAAACATAAACATTAAACAAATTTGAAAGCTGAGCATGGCAAGCATGAATTCAAACTTTATCACTTCATTTGTTTAATAAGATGCAGTAAAGAAAGAGATGGAACACATAAACACACTTACAATTACAATAAGAGAACACACCATCAACACAAGAGTCCACAAGAATCCCAATGATGTCTGCAAAACCCTGGTCTTCCCTTTCCTCAAATTGCAGAGATACAAGTAAAATATACAATAGGAGTTTCTCCCTCAAGAGTCCAACCATGAAAATGAGCAAGAGAAGGAATAATATAGATGATCTAACTCCTTTCCCCACCTCTAGGGGTCGAGCTCAGCTTCCTAGGAGCTGTTTCAACTAATTCCAAACTAAGCACTAGATAATAGGCAGTCAAAACAACTTGCCTCTAAAACTTAGGAAACCTATCCATGCATTAAATATTTACCATTTACATTCAAGAAACTTCTAGAAGTGATCAAGGAGAGTAAAAGTATCTTAGAGCCATGAAAGTTACATAAAAATCCATAATTTACATGCCCAAAACATTAAACCAAGTGAAAACAGTGTTTTTCTGGCCGAACTGGTCAAAATAGACAAAATTCCTTGACATGCAGCGCACATGTGCCTGACACGTAGCGCACATTGAGAGGCCTGTTTGAGGGCCTTCCCGGTGTCCAAATCAGGTGCAAGCTAGCTCATTGGAAAGGTCTACGAGTCTTATTTCCAACCCCACTGGAATTTTTGAATTTGGAGTTCATTTGACCCCTCAAAACTCAATTCTCCCAAGACAGCTTTCTGCAACTCAAAATATGGGCAGAAAGTCAAAATTTGCATGTGTTTTGACCTTTTGGAGGCCCAAATCTCCATAAAAACTGAAGTCCATCCATAGGTAGGTGTAACTTTGCATGAAAATTCCAAAAATGCTGAGTTTTCCCCGTTCTGAGTTGCCCCCATGTAGCGTAGCGCACGGGGCGCTGCACGTTAAAAGGCCAAAACCTGTCAATTTCCCAAAAAATTCACAAATGGCAAAATTTTCTCCAAATTTCTTGAAATTTGGGCTGGGAGTCCCCAATCAAGTACCATGCTCAGTCAAAGAGGCTTTGGCCAAAATTTGGAGTGGATCGGGCGTTTTCCTTCGTTTTTGTGCTTTGGCCAACCGTCCTTGGAGCACCTTCGTTCTCGCCGGTATTTTTGACATTTTTCTCAAACCATGACACCTGTGTAAAAAGTGAAGGAGATTTTTCTTCCTTGGAATGTTTTGGACAAAAACCTCTCTCAGTTTTGAAAAATTCATCTTTGATTGCTCAGAAACATCTTTTGAGTGTCACTTGTCCCGATGTGTGAAACAAGGAATTTTGTCGAAATGGAGCGAAATGAAGGGGATAGGGGCTTCTAAATTCTTGAGGAAATTTTTGGGAGTGGGGAGGGATGTCAGGAAGTAGGGGAAAGTGGAATCTCAGAGATTGAGTGAGGGGAAGGGGTCCAAAAGGGCAAAACACAGGCCCAACCTAGAAAATTGCCAGGTTGTAGCTAGAAACTAGGGTTTGTGGAAAAATGAGGAATTTGGCGGATCTAAGGGATGGGAAGTGTTTGATAAGGTATGTTAAGGATAGGGGAAGGTGTATGAACATCAGGAAACAAGTTTTGCCGGTGATTTGACCATCCAAGAGAAATTGGCTTTCAAAACCCTAGGAGAGGGAAATGACCTTGCCAAGGCATAACTGAAGCATGAACAAGGTGTGAAATGACTCATTCGACACTGACATGATAATGAAAACCCTCTGAATGATGATAGGCTCGGCTGAATGATGACATGGACTGACATTTGGGCAAACCCTAGGCCTAATGCCTAGTGACCAAATTTTGCTTGAAGACTCACTGAAATGACAAAATTTGACCTTGACACTTCAAAATCACGTTGTAAGAGCACATTTGATCACTGTAGGCAGGCTGGAAAGACTGACACTAACATTGGCTCCAATGGGGATGGTAGCTCCTTGGAGGTGCCAAGAACCTCAGACCTCTGGGAGAGCAGACCAGTGCTTGCAACCATTGGGCGGTGGAGTCATTATTTACACCTTTGACACAAAACTTTGACACATTTATTGAATGAAAACTTGACTGAAAACTGACTGAAACTTAACTGAAGCTTGACTCAAACCGACTCGATGGCAAACTGAAATAACTTGAAAAAACTCACTCAATAGACCAAACACAAATGACTCATGACTGACTTAACTAAAACAAGAACTTACAAAGCTTTTTGAAGGGCAGCAGTCCATCAAGATTTGAAATCATGATGACAACCACCTGTGTTTCTTACAAGACAATATACATCAAACTATATCATAATGCCAATGCAACCAATCAAGCAGATGCCTTCTTGATTGATTCTCCTGATCAGATCTCATGATCAACAATAGATAGTGGTAACTGGGCATCCAAAAACATAGCTGACCATGATCTCCTTCATCACTGAACACTGCAATAAACACTATCACTGCTGGCTGCAACAAACTTGCTAGAGGATCGTGAAAAACATGAAGACTTGACATTGCCACTTCCTGCTGAAAGAACAAGGTGTCTTTTGCTTCAAATTCTGATCTGCCTTCATCATGTGCTTCGGTAAAAGTATGCTCATGGGCTTCAAAAAATTCTGAACAAATGGATGGGCAGATCTCTTCTTGTAAAAACACTTCAACACATGAAACATATGAAGAATCTGAAAGGGAATCCTGTATGCTCTGATCTTCGGTAGTCAGACAATATGGTAAGTGATCTTCATATGATATGACAGCCGGATTATCATCTTTGTGAAGGAAAACATTATCAGTTTGCTGCTCTACAAGACAATCATCTTCTTCAACAGAGGAAGAAATTTCCCCAACATTTTCCTGACTATGTGTGCATTGCAAATCTGCTGTAGCTTGGGCTGTAACAAGACCTTTCAAAAGCTGATCTATTTCCTCTTCAGACAAAGGAGACAATGCCTTTTGTTTTCTTCTGCTTAAACAATAATCATCTTCATATGACAAGGCATTCAAACTATCATTTATTACTGAGTTATTGAAAGGAGATTCATCACTTACTTGCACAAAGATCTCACCTTGCTGTTCATAAACATCTGAATCCAAAACTCTGTCTATGATCTCAACAGTAGAGCTCTCTTTGATGGGTTGCATGCTGCTGTCTTCTGTGGGCAGATCTGAAATAGAACCCTCTCTTTCATCATTTTCAGCCATATGGCCATCTTCAACCTGCTGATCTTGATTCTGCTGCAAAATTTCTTGATCATCTTGATGGGTATCCACTAGGTTCTCATCATGTTGCTGAAATGGATTCTCATACAAAACCTCCATGATCTCACAGTCCATAAAATTATCATCTTCATAAAACTTCTCAAGGCTTTCAATAAAACTATATGCATGCTTGCAACAATCATGAACCAATTTTAATGATGGATACGATGCTTGATATCTTTCAATGAACAAGGCATGAAAATCCTTTAAACAATAAATACAAGCAGGCGGCAAACTTTCATACCATGATTGGGCTCTACCTTCCAGAGTGGCCAAGAATATCTTCATCAAGCAATCTTCAGGAAAATCAACCTTCAACTTGCGAATATCCATGTGAAATCTAACTAGATGTAAAGCAGCATCCTTCTTACCATCATCATTAAATGTAGGCAAATTCCTTGACCAATCTACCTTCAGAATTTTATTCGGAAAACCTGGAATGTGATCTCGGCTCAAGGGAGCGTATCTTCTTGCAATCCGATCCATCTTGAAAATCTCACAGCTACTGATCTCTCTGCAGTGAAGTCACCATGAAGCACTGATTGCTGGATTCTTCAGTGAAAGGAGTCGCCAGTGAATGATTTCAGCCTTTCAAGTGTCTGATCGTTGTTCACCATCAACAATCAGATCTGAACTTGATACATGTACTGGGGTGAAGTGTCAATGAAGCGCTACGTTCACAAGCTCACAGATATTGACTGAAGCAGCGTTTATCTACTAGCGCTGATGTAAAACAAGAGCGTTTTCGAAGGCTACCTGGCATAACTTCAGGCTCCGTCTAAGACTTATGAAATAACACGTCAATGAGCAAACGATTAGATGTTATCCCCAGTATGGTCGCCAGTATGTTAGCGCTTGAGATTTCACCCTAGGCTGAGGAAGGTAAACCTTCAAGGCAACATCAAACCATTTCACCTCGTAGCTAGCCCTACGGGGTATGAGAAGGCTCTCTCCGGTCAAACTCGGTAGATCTTTCAATAGGATGAGCTGACCCAATTGGGAACACTGATATTAGGCTAGTAAACTGATAAGGAGGGTTGATTTAAAGTTTTTTTGGGGTTTTTGGTGGCAATTGGAGGGAGTGCAATTCAGGGTGCGGGGATTGAGCTCAGTTTTTGCAGGTGGGTCTTTGGGGCAAGGTAGGAGTTTGTGCTGATGCCTTTAGCTGAGATGGATGATCAAGGAAGAAAAAGGAGAAGCTAAAGAGGGCAAACAATGACTTTGAATCCTCTCTAGACGGTGGAAAACATAAACATTAAACAAATTTGAAAGCTGAGCATGGCAAGCATGAATTCAAACTTTATCACTTCATTTGTTTAATAAGATGCAGTAAAGAAAGAGATGGAACACATAAACACACTTACAATTACAATAAGAGAACACACCATCAACACAAGAGTCCACAAGAATCCCAATGATGTCTGCAAAACCCTGGTCTTCCCTTTCCTCAAATTGCAGAGATACAAGTAAAATATACAATAGGAGCTTCTCCCTCAAGAGTCCAACCATGAAAATGAGCAAGAGAAGGCATAATATAGATGATCTAACTCCTTTCCCCACCTCTAGGGGTCGAGCTCAGCTTCCTAGGAGCTGTTTCAACTAATTCCAAACTAAGCACTAGATAATAGGCAGTCAAAACAACTTGCCTCTAAAACTTAGGAAACCTATCCATGCATTAAATATTTACCATTTACATTCAAGAAACTTCTAGAAGTGATCAAGGAGAGTAAAAGTATCTTAGAGCCATGAAAGTTACACAAAAATCCATGATTTACATGCCCAAAACATTAAACCAAGTGAAAACAGTGTTTTTCTGGCCGAACTGGTCAAAATAGACAAAATTCCTTGACATGCAGCGCACATGTGCCTGACACGTAGCGCACATTGAGAGGCCTGTTTGAGGGCCTTCCCGGTGTCCAAATCAGGTGCAAGATAGCTCATTGGAAATTTCTGCGAGTCTTCTTTCCAAACCCACCGGAATTTTTGAATTTGGAGTTCATTTGACCCCTCAAAACTCAATTCTCCCAAGACAGCTTTCTGCAACTCAAAATATGGGCAGAAAGTCAAAATTTGCATGTGTTTTGACCTTTTGGAGGCCCAAATCTCCATAAAAACTGAAGTCCATCCATAGGTAGGTGTAACTTTGCATGAAAATTCCAAAAATGCTGAGTTTTTCCCGTTCTGAGTTGCCCCCATGTAGCGTAGCGCACGGGGCGCTGCACGTTAAAAGGCCAAAACCTGTCAATTTCCCAAAAAATTCACAAATGACAAAATTTTCTCCAAATTTCTTGAAATTTGGGCTGGGAGTCCCCAATCAAGTACCATGCTCAGTCAAAGAGGCTTTGGCCAAAATTTGGAGTGGATCGGGCGTTTTCCTTCGTTTTTGTGCTTTGGCCAACCGTCCTTGGAGCACCTTCGTTCTCGCCGGTATTTTTGACATTTTTCTCAAACCATGACACCTGTGTAAAAAGTGAAGGAGTTTTTTCTTCCTTGGCATGTTGTGGACAAAAACCTCTCTCAGTTTTGAAAAATTCATCTTTGATTGCTCAGAAACAGCTTTTGAGTGTCACTTGTCCCGATGTGTGAAACAAGGAATTTTGTCGAAATGGAGCGAAATGAAGGGGATAGGGGGCTTCTAAATTCTTGAGGAAATTTTTGGGAGTGGGGAGGGATGTCAGGAAGCAGGGGAAAGTGGAATCTCAGAGATTGAGTGAGGGGAAGGGGTCCAAAAGGGCAAAACACAGGCCCAACCTAGAAAATTGCCAGGTTGTAGCTAGAAACTAGGGTTTGTGCAAAAATGAGGAATTTGGCGGATCTAAGGGATGGGAAGTGTTTGATAAGGTATTTTAAGGATAGGGGAAGGTGTATGAACATCAGGAAACAAGTTTTGCCGGTGATTTGACCATCCAAGAGAAATTGGCTTTCAAAACCCTAGGAGAGGGAAATGACCTTGCCAAGGCACAACTGAAGCATGAACAAGGTGTGAAATGACTCATTCGACACTGACATGATAATGAAAACCCTCTGAATGATGATAGGCTCGGCTGAATGATGACATGGACTGACATTTGGGCAAACCCTAGGCCTAATGCCTAGTGACCAAATTTTGCTTGAAGACTCACTGAAATGACAAAATTTGACCTTGACACTTCAAAATCACGTTGTAAGAGCACATTTGATCACTGTAGGCAGGCTGGAAAGAGTGACACTAACACAAGGCATGGGATATCATTTATCATACAACTAATTTCCATAATTCGGGTCGGTACCTGACACATGACATCCAAACTAGTCTTGGCCTACCATCATTCGAGTCAATGACACATGGTGAATTGCCAAAGTCCAAACTCTAGTTTCATAATCCACAGCCCAATGCTAAATGAACATGATGCTTTAGGACCATTATTCCTAATTCGGGTCATACATGACACATGAAGAATGTCATTCCTCCATACCATTAGCACTCCCTCTGAATGAGAGAGGCATTCTGAACAATTCCAAGATTTTACTTGAAGTATAAAAGCCTCGTACGAGATAGAGTCTTTGTCAAAATATCTACAATCTACTCATCAGTGGAGACAAACTAGAGATTCACTACTCCCTTCTATACCATGTTAGGGATGAATTGGTACTTGATCTCGATGTGCTTCAACCTATCATGGAAAATGGGATTCTTTTTCATCTTCATAAAGCTTTGATTATCACAATATATCCCTACAAGTGTATGTCATTGCTTGAGACATATCTCAAACAATAATTATCCATACTTGATCTCGATGTCATTCAACCTGTCATGGAAAATTGGATTCTTTGTCAGCTTCACAGAGCTTTGATTATCACAATAGATCCCTACAATTGTATGTCACCATTTGAGACATATCTCAAACAAATATTAACCTTACCACTCAAGTATCTCAATATGTGCTTTGCTGCAATCCAATGATCATGTTTAGGTTCCACCTAGAACTGGATCAACATGTTTACTACAAAGCAAATATCTGGCCTAGCATTAACCAAATACGTTAGTGAGTCAATCAGCTTCTATTACATGAATGGATCTGCCAAATCAGACTTTTAGTCCCTCAAATTTCTCATATTTGTAACCATGGGAGTCGTCATTGACTTACAGTCCATCATACCAAACTTCTACAAGATCTTGATAGTATGTTTTCCTTAACCAAGAAATATTCTTTTGATATTATACTATATTTCTAGCCCCAAATAATAGTGCATCAATCCAAGATCCTTCATATCAAATTTGTAAGCTATCTCCCTCTTACATCGAACAATTAGATGCTCCACACCTATCAGAAATAAGTCATCAACGTATAATAATAGAATCACAAATTCATTCTTCTCAACTTTGAAGTACATATTTGGATCAACATCACTTTCAAAGAAACCAAGTCTTGTCATATAGTTGTCAATTCGTGTATACTAGGCTCTCAGTGCTTTCTTTAGTACATATAAGGTTTTCTTCAACCTCCAAAAGTGAGAATCTCTATTATGGACCTCAAAACCTTGAGGTTTCTCTATGTACACTTCTTCCTCAACCACGCCATTAAGAAAAGCAGTATTTACATCCATTTGTTGTAAGTTCCAATCCACATAATAAGCAATAGAAATAATGGATCTAATGGTAGTGTACCTGGTAACCGAAGAAAAAGTCTCATGATAGTCTTCTCCCTATTTATGTGAGAAACCTCTAGCTGCAAATATCGCCTTGTATTTCTCAATTTTCCATCCATTGCATGCTTGATCTTGTATACTTGTTTGGAGGACACCATTGATTTTCCTTCAGGTCTAGGCACAATCTCCCATACATCATTCTTCATAATCAATTGGTATTCCTCCAACATTGCATCCTTCCAAACTTAATGGATAGCTTCTTCTTCATAAGTGGAAGGTTCAACATCAATAAGATTAGTCATCAATGTTGCACAACTAGAATACCTCTTTAGACTCTTGCTTTCCCTAAAGAATCCACGTGGTGCTACATGTATTTCTGCTTCCTACAATGGATCTTAGCTAAGTTATCCTCTTCCTAATTTCAGGAACAACAACCGGGTACACTGGATCACTAGGCCCTTCTATCTCTTCATGACAATCAATAGGATGTTATAAAGATTTTTATGGACCATAACCTTCTTCTTCCTTGGGTGCTTCATGTTTTCATCCTCATCAGAGCCCATGGAAACTTCCTTAGATTTCCAATAAGCCATATTCTCATCAAAGGTCACATACATGTTGACTTCAACCTGCTTTTGTCATGGAACATATATATTTATATGCCTTTGATGACTCACTATAGCAAAAAAATATCCCTTTATTTATTGAAGGCTCTAACTTCCTTATCTTATCTTTAGGTACATGAATATAAACAAGACAACCAAATATTCTCAAATGAACAACCTAGGGTTTTTGTTTGGTGAACGGTTCTTCAAGAGTATTGTCTTCCAAAATTCAATGAGGAATTCATTGATACTTCACTACATTGAATGTAGACAGCATTCATCAATACTTCACTCCATATAAACATAGGCAGGTCTTGGTCATGCATCATTGCCTTGATATATTTTTCAATGGTTCTATTCTTTATTTTAGCAACTCCATTTTGTTGTGGATTAAAAAGGACTATCAACTCACTCTTAATTCTATCTTATTTGCAAAAGGAAACAAACTCCTTGGAGGTATATTCACCTCTATTATTACATCCCAATATCTTGATATTATTTCCCTTCAAGTTTCAACTTTTGTTTTGAATTCCTGGAACTTGCCAAAGACTTCATCTTTCGTTTTCATGAAGTAGATCTATGTCTTGTGAGACAAATCATCAATGAATGTAACATAGTACAAATAGCCTCTAAGAAAATTTTCTAGAATTAGACCACATACATCATAATGGACTAAGTCTAAAATTTCTTTGGATCTACTTTAGCTACTTGGAAAATGCTTCTTGGTATTCTTTCCAAGCACATATCCTTTACATATTCCTTCATGTTCTTCCTGGAAATATAGAATACCTAAAACCATTTGTTTTAAGGTTGGAAAGGATTTATATTGAATATGAGCATATATTATATGACAAAGCTTACATGGATTAATATCATTATGTACAATTTCTTGAGTAGGTTGTTTCAATAGTCTATACAACCTTCCTTCACAAACTCCAATCATGCTAGGAGAATCTATACTAGAGCCTTTGGGCCAAACAATAACTTTTATATCAACAAATGCTACTCTATATCCTTTATCATCCAAGCATAAAATAGAAACTAAATTATTTTTCAAACTTGGTACATATAATGTGTTGTTAAGATGAACATTATCACTTGATTCAAGCTCAATGGATGTCTTTCCAATGCCTTTGACTAAATAATTGTTGTTGTCTCCAAGTTCCACCTTTTGTGATAATATTATTTCCATGAGACTTGTGAGGTTGTCATGATCTCTCATCACATGCCTTGAGGCACCACTATCAACTAGCCACGAATATTCACTATCTGCAACAAAACCAGTAAGACAATAGAAATAGAAGAATTCTTTTTTACTTGGATTTTCTCTCTTAGGTTTCTTTGGAAGTTCTTCAAAATATGTTGTGGTGGCATGTTTCTCCCCCTTTCTCTTTCTATCATTCGATATTTCAGGTCAATCATGTCTGAAGTGACCAAATTTGTGACATTTATAGCATTAAAATTTTGACATGTCTCTCTTTCCTTGAGGGGCAGATCTTCTTTCTTCAAGTCTTATTCCCCCATTTCTTCTTTTAAAATCAAGCTTCTTTCTTCCTCCACCTTTCTTGAAACATGTTTCATATGCTTGAGGGTCATCCTCTTCATATCTTTGAATTCTTCCTCTTGACATGAGCCTTGATTCTTCTTGATTGCATGTAGTCCATAGTTCATCAAAATTTGGAGCTTCTTTTCTGGCACATATTCCTACTACAAATGAGTCCCATGATTCAGGTAAACCATTAAGTGTTGTAGTTACTAGTTCCTTTTCAGGTATGACTTCATCAATCACTTGAAGTTGATCTCTCAATTGAGAAATCCTCATGAAGTATGAGGCTATAGTATCATTCCTTGTTATCTGAACATCACAAAGCTCATTCTTCAAACTCATTTCTTGACCATTATTGTTGATGGTATACAATCCAACTAGGGCATCATACATTTTCTTTGAAGATTCAATATTTTCAATATAGTAGGAATCAAATGATCTCTCATGGAATCTACAATGATACTCCTAGTTGTAATATCATCTTTCTCAAATTTTAATTTATCTTCATCTTTTTTCGATTCAATAACCTTTCCTTTCACAATGCCCAAAAGATATTCCTTTCCAAGAAGAAGATCAATCCTTGTTATGCATGCCTTAAACTTTGTATCTCCTTGCAATTTGTTTCTTGCCTTCATGTGGGAACCCATAGTTATAGACAAGCGAATAGATTGTAGATATAGGCCTTCCTCAAGAGTAACCTCTTACCAAAGCTTCTTAAATAGTGATCTTTGTCCTTTTTGTTACCAAAGCTCTGATATCATGTTGAGTTTTCAAGTGCAATAAAGACAAGCACTAATTTATGAATTATTGGTAATTACTTCGAATGATATATATATTCTTTTAACAATTATAGTTTATCATTAGGCTATTACACTTCATACATTCAACCATAAAACATAAAGACAATAGAGATCACCACGCACAAAATAGAACACAAGATTTACCATGGGAAAACCCACTTGGGGGAAAAACCCAACTACCGTTTCCTTAGAGAAATTCTTTAGTTCAACAAGAGATACATCTAACACAACTAGTCAATTATGAGGTCAACTAGACCAACAAAGGTTATGGTCAAACCTATTCCATAACCCTCAAGTTAAGCCTGAAACTCGGTCTTGCAACTCTTCCCTACAAGTTTGGCCCTACAACTTCAACCCTGCAACTCGGCCTTGCAACTTCAGCCCCGATCAGAAACTGCTACCTATAATTCACATGTGCGAGGTTTAGAGAGATGAATATGAACTAGAGAGAGAGAGAGGGAGAGAGAGAGAGATCTTCATCCTTCTTATCCTTCTTGTCATTCGCTTGGATGCCCAGAAACTTCTTTCTTGTGTGAGGTTGAATGGTGCCTTTTTGGAGGAGGTTGAATGCCTTTATATAGTTATCTACCTTTTGTGAATGGGTGTGTCTCTTCATTGGGGACGACTTAACTATTGTGGAGCCAAATTTTCAAAATTCAAATTTTTCTCTCTTAAATCTGACCTAAAAAAAATGTCTTACATAAATTCTTTCAAGGGCTAAATAATCAAAATGACATGAAGAACATGTCTTACAAATTATTTATACATTACAAGGGCTAAAATATGAAGACCGACCACAGTTACAAAAATTCAACAATACATGCAATCAACTCATGCATTCATTTGCACAAGCAAACAATCAACATACATTCCATGGTCATAGTTTTGTGACCAAAACCTACAACAAGCAATTATGAAACCACTTGGCTCTCATACAGAGTCACAAACACTATACCCACATTTCTTCTATGATATAACCCATACAATCCAAGTATTGAAGTTGGAAGATTTGGTAACACTTTGTAACATGTCGCTACTATCCCTAGCCCCTAATAAGGGTAGAAGGAAAAAGTTACTCTGATGACCTAACCTCCAAATTCCAGTTATGGAAAGGGGTAATTTTCAATCTTTTCAAATCCTCAAAGTTTAAAACAGATGACATTATTGTGTTTGTCTTGTTGGGACCTTTCCAATGATATAAAATGTGTCCCAATTTGACTCCTGGATAAAAAGATATGGTCGATTAAAGTTTATTCGATCAGATCTCACCATGTCATCTAACTTTCCAGTTTGTGCCCACGTCACTACCCAAGTCATAGCCACTTCATTGCAACCTGGAAGAACTACCCCAACTACCAAAATGTTCATGTTCAATGTCACGTATTTAGGTGTTTCCCTTTCCACAACCTGAAAACGTGCACATGTATTGTCATGCAAGGGTTAAACCCCTTCCAACTATATATAAATATCATGTGGGCCCCTTATTCGCCTCCTCATCCTGGAAATAAAATCATGGGAATTCCCTATGCATTCCCTTGTCAAAACTATCATGGAAGATCTTTTATGGTTTCGTGGATACCTCATGGAACCTTTACCCCACGCGTCCCACTTTCATTTACTACGGCTACACACTTAGCTTTTCCCCTGCTACATCTTCCTGACCCTTTCCTTTCCTTGCGATGTGTTCATAATCGCTGGGGTGACTTGGAATTGTTAACTTACGGGGTGATGTGGATAGCCAACAAGGCTCCCCTAGTCTAATACGGCGCGCCCACTGGCCCTCTTGGCCACATCCTCTTGGAAATAAAATCTTGGGAGTTTCTCACTCATCCTCTTCTAAAATATCTGGGATTGAGGCATAGGGGTTCTGTGGAGGTTGCCTCATCATACTGCCACATCCCTCCATATGAATGTTCTCCATCCAATTGTGTGGAGTCTATCCCCCTTCCCCTACACGTTGCATTGCTCTAACTTACAACTAGGCATGTGGGATCCACCACCATCACATCATCCTTGGAATAAAATCTCGACGATATTGCACCCATCTCCTCGAGAAATTGCTAGGTTAGAGGCATCGATGTGATGTCATACCCTCCACGTGGCTCCATTATAGAGGGTGTCATGTGTAACATATTTATAGTTCACTTGGCCCCACAAAAATACCAAATCCAATTGACATGTGTCCTACCTCCAGGGTCACCATGTCCCCTGAAGGCCACATTGCCTACCATGCTAGCCATGGGCCCCAATGGATCCCCGACTTAGTGGTGAAACATAATTTCACATTATAACATCGACAAATTATTGTTATTCCTAGAATGTTTTTAAGAAGGCTAAGCTACTTGGTTTGGAAAGGAATACATAGTTGCAAGATTATGCATGCAAGAATTCCATAATTCATTGTTGATACTACTTATATAAAAAGTAGCAACCAAGTATGTTGAAGGTCTTCCATACTAATAAAGACATCTTACTTTTATAAAGCAGTCTCTATTGATCACAAGGGCATTCTATAGAAACCTTGAAAATTTGCAAATATGTTTTGACCTACAATACTAAAGGTAGAGCACAAGCCTTATAAAGCTTATCATTTATACTTGCTTCAATTGATATTGTTCATTGTGTGACTAATGAGTTGACATGGCATTTCACAGGTAATAAGTTAGAAGTGTATTAAGTTTTTTTGGCTCAATTGATGGAACGAGTTATCTTGAAAGACTTCTATGGAAGAAGTTGAAATATGAACCATTCCTTATATATAATATCTTGTTGACATAATACTAATCAACAAAAAGGCATATGGAGCACTCATTTTTCTAACTGATAACGTCACCTTGTTGACAACGTCATCACTCCATGGCACATTCTTGTCCTCTTTTGGTTTGGATTAATTGTCCCATTTGTATTGACTTCAGCAGGAAAAGTTCCACATGACAGACTTGATAATCTTATTTGTCTAAGGGTGAATACTTGAAGGCTTTAAATTTAGCTTATGATTTAAAATCTTGATAAGCCCTAATGGTAGAATAAGGCTCACTAATGGAAATGGACCAATAGTGTTTGGTATTCTAAAGTATGAATGAGAGATATGTTCTCAAAAGAAGTTGCATAGATCTAAGCCTCTAATGCCATATACCTTGTACCTCTATAAGAAATATATTGTATAACTGAGTAACGATTCTTATCAAGAATGCAAAAGATACATTGCATCGTACTATTGAGATTATGATTATATTGGTTGAGATATTTCTTGATTCTAGGTGTTGCTAGAACATATTACTACATGGCAGAGCTTCCCTTCAAAGTATTTGAGATATGATCTAGTAAGATACTCCAAAGATGATATGAGATTCACAACATGATATTGGACTTACAAAAGGTGTCAATGAGATTTGGATTTCTTAGGTTTTGTAAACCCTAGAATACAATAAGTCTTGAAAATCCCTAGGTTTAGTGGATAGAACCTAGATTGATGTTTTTAGTAAAAGAAGAAATCATATCTCATGCAAGTAAGGAAGGAAATAATGAGGGTGATGACTTTGCAAGATGGATGCAAGAAGGCAAGGCTTAAGAGGGAGTTGACATTTCCCTATAATCCTCAAAAGATGAGTACTTTATATCTCTCTTCCTTGATTATTATTGTTGTTGTTGTTTTATTATTACTTAGCCTCTTGTCTTTGTTTCTTTTGTTGGGTTTTAATCATTCTTCCATGGCCTCCTAGTGAAGATTGTAGGTACATAGTGAAAGTTGCCAAGGCTCTGGAAGTAGATGGAAGTAGTGGAAGAATGAAGCAAAGCTTGTGATAAGAGAACTCTCCCATAATTGGTGATTTATGTTGAGAGATATTACACTAGATGAGATTTGAGCTCAAAAGGAGCAGACAGATTAGCAAGTTTGAAGCATACCTTGATTGTGTTGAACGGAAGTCAGTGATGACTTCCAAATGGATATAATATCTAACGTGCAACAAATATTAGCATAGACAAGTACATAAGGATATTTGAGACTAGAAGGCTTTCCCAAAAAGAGGGAGAGGATCATGAAAAGACATTTGCTCCAATTTCCAAGTACACTTCTATTAGAATTATTGTTGCTTCTATTATGGAATTACATCAGATGGATGTAAGGGCCTCTTTTCTCCATGAAGAAATTGAGGAAGAAGTGTACATGAAACCACCTCAAGGCTTTGAGGGTCATGAAGGGGTTTCCTATTTGCAAATCAAGGGTTGTACATCAGACCTATTTTGATGGATCAAGGTTTATCCTATATGATTTGTTTCTAACAAAATCAAAAGGAATCATGTGTCAGAGAGAGAAGCTATGGAAAATTGATTTGCTTCCATAACAAAGGGAGAATTCAAGGAGCCTTGCTTTAGCTTAATACAGAGTTGAACTATGAATTCAAGATGAAGGACCTAGATTCGATGCAATACCTCCTTGAAGCATGCTATTGAGATCCCTCATATATTTTTGAGATTATGGACTTTCATTGAGATTGTCAGGATAAATAGTTTATATGCTACAATAACTAGAAGGTTGCAGTGGCAGAGGGAGTAGCTAGGATTTCCAAAATAGGATCTGTTTCAAAAAAAGCACCTAGTTATGGTAAATGGAAAGTAACCACGGTGATGGATCTAATAAAGGAAGTCAATCATTTATGGTTTATCCAAGTCATATGGCTCAACATATGTTGAAGCATCAACATGGTACATTTGATCATGGCACAATGAAGTACAACTACAGGGATTCATTGATTCAGATTGGTAAGAGAGTGCAAAAGACTAAAAGAGTTCATAAGGATATGTTGATCAGGAAATGGCATCATCAACATGTAAGGGAGACCACCTAGTCAGAGCCCCAACAAAGCCCTTATATGCTTGATTTGGTGGTTATGATTGGTTTTATTGGGTCCAGTTACCCCCTCTCTTTCCCTATTGAATTGTAGTGTTTCTAATTAATAATAAACAAAAAGAGATCAATCAAACTTACCTTCTTGTTGCATGATTGCAAGAAAGAAGTCCCCAAGAGGAATTGAGGGATCATCCAAGCCACATTATAGTTTTCCCTTTCATAAGGGGACTTTTAAAAATGCAATTAATTATTCTAAGTACGAATCTAATTCTAAATGCAATGCAGAAAAGTAAAAGAAACTAACCTAACTTGATATCTAGGAGATAGCTCCCAAATACCAAGTGCAAGGTTTTAAACAAATTGGGGATTTAGCATGATTTTAATGATGAATATTCAATTGTTGAAGAAGTTCTAACAATTGGTATTATAAGTACCATGCACACTCTGCTTTAGAGATATCAAAAGTAAATGATTAGCCATCAAACTAAGGAAAAAAAATTCACTTCATTCCAATGGAAATTAAAACAATTTTTTTTAAATGACATATTTCTGAGTAAATAGTTACTCAGGAAATATGATTTAAGCACATGAGAAAAGTGGAAATTAGCAACATATCCATGATACTAATTAATTAGATGTCTAATCCAAAAGAAAATCATATTCATATCAAACTAAAGTCCAAAATATGAAAAATTTACACAGATATTCCATCAAAAGATAGAATTTGCATTTTAAATAGAAGCATTTAAATACAAATTAATGAAACCTAGTCTCTTTGATCTATTCCTTGATTCAATCTCCAACAATCCTTCCAAAAATCATAAGCTTTTCCACTAAAAGGAAAGAATTGAAATAGTGCAAGCTCTACCTCCAATACAAAGTCTAGATCTTGAAAAGAAAACCCCCAATAACCCAGATCTAAGTTTTCCTCCCTATCTACAACTCAAGCTATCATTAAAAAAGTGCCTATGTAACACCCTCCTGCCACATTTACCCAAGTTAACTGGTCCACTGGGGTAAATATGTGGCAATATGCTACTATGATCTAATTCAACTCCCCATGTACAGTTAAGGAAGTGGAACCGACAAAACACAACCAATATGACCTTCTACACATGTTATAGAACCTTTAGGAGCCAACCAACCCTTCTAGGTGACCAACCCCTGAGGTAACTTGACATTTTACTGACTCAGAACCTCAGTCGCTTCCATGACATGGGAATGCATGCGACTGGGACCCTCCAGTCGCTCCCACAGCAAGGGCATGCTAACAATTGGGGACTTTTTTCAGCGAGTTTTGAGCCTGCGACCCCGGATTCTATGCCACTTTTTCAGGGTTAGGAATCACGCTACTACCTATAACTTCATGAAACTTCCAAGAATGAAAATTAACATCGAAAAAATGATACTAATGTAAATACTTAAACAAATACTTAACTAACCCCTACTAGCCATGACAGAAATTTCGTCAAACATGTAACAAATATGCATCCTAAGGGTCATAACAACAAATCTGAGCATAAGTGTCTCATACTTATCTGAGAATTGCTAAGTGTTAGCCTCACTCTCACATTAAAAACAATTCTAATTCCAAATAATTAAATTAATTAAAATCATGAAAGTTAGGATTTAATCCTACCTTTCTAGATTGTGTTTGTTCCTCATGGTTAGGAGCCAGTTTAGGCTTAGTTGGTTGAGAGATTCTCTCCAACTAGTTAGGCTCCTATATTAGTGCGTTGTTCAGATATTTTCTGAACAAAGTTTTTTCAATATAGATGCACTATCTTGAGATAACTTCCTCATGTATTTAGATGTATCATAAATATTATTTTAATAATGAAATTCATGAGAATGAGAGACTACAGGAAAGTCTCTCACGCCTTTTCCGCCATGTCTGGTTTTTCTATATTTCTGATATTTATTTTATGAGTGAGTGTTTTATTATTAGTTTGTTAGTTTTCTTCATGTGGTATCAGAGCTTAGGATTTGTTGTGCCATTATATTGGAATTATCGAGTCATATGAAAGTATGAATGTAGTATGGTGTGAACAGAAATTGATTTTGCCAATGTGATGATCACATCCACGTTGGAGATGAGTGTATATCTATTGCTACCAAAATTCTGGAAAAAGAGCCAACGGGACTGTTTACTTATCTCGGTAAATGAAAATTCCCACTAGCTGCTTCGCTGATGTTGTTGAGACTATCAGTCTGACAACCATTGTTAATTTCATTGACATTTTCCCCCCTTTGTCAGCTGAAAGGAGAGACAATATTTCACTTGATTTCTGCATTATCATCTATTAGGTCATAATTTCATTATTCATTCATTTACAAATCAAAAAATGATGAGAACCATACATCATCATTGTCATAAAACATAATAATAACCAACATATTAACAACATAAATAATAAAGATACAACAACCATAAAATCCACATATAAACCAGTACATTTACATATGAAATACCAAGGAGAAGAAACTCTTATTAATGAGTGAAAAATCCAACCAAGTATGGGACTTCCACGAACCACCCAACCATAGATTGGCTAAACCAAATCTTTCTTTCAGTAAATAACCCTCGTGCCATATTCCAAGCATGAATGTGGGACTCATAACAAAAATCAACCAGGGCTTCCCGAGGCTAAACCACCTCACCCTCATTAATAGAACCAGCCTTTACCGCAATCCCCACCGAATCACTAGGCCCTAAACAAGCATGGATGCCACCGGATTTCTCCACCTACACGGTGAGGAATTTTCATGTCTCCTAATCTCTAGGCTTTACCATACATCCTGACATATAATAGTCAAGAATCCCTAGGCCTAATCGAGACTCCACCCTCTAGGATTTACCGTATATCTTTTCATTCATCGGCTAAGGATTCTTAGGCCTAATTGAGGGCACCCACCTCTAGGCTTTACCGTATATCTCGCAATTCACCGATCAAGGATTCCTAAGCCCACCGAGGTAACATAAAATTTGGCTTTACTGCAACCCACAGTCTAGTTTAGGGGTTACTAGGCCAAGGCTTTACCGCAATCCATAGTCTAATTCAAGGATCACTAGGCCATGTGTTCTTTCTTTCAGAGACCACCTCACTTAGTTTTGAATCCATCCAGAAATCTAGCTCAACCAAAACATGAGAACCCCATCACACCATGGTTATCCGGAAATGGCAAGGCAAGGCTGAAGAACATTGTCACACCTAGAAAAATGCATGCCCATGACAACAAGAGAACCAAGAACACACATGCATAACCATGCATGCCAAAACTAGCAAGGAAATCATACATGCAACTCGATACCTGCAAATAGTCTCGTTGTAGCCACTTGATCATGTTCTTCCTTGCTTGATCCTTGCTTCCTCTTGCCTTCTTTTCTTTTATTGATCCAATGCTGAAGTGCTCTAGGAAAACTCTAAGTTTCCAAGAGTTTGTGAGAGAGAGAATAGAGAGAGAGCTCCAAAACTGAACTGGCAAAAGGTACCAACTGATCCTCATAGCCCTTTTTATTAATGAGGCCTCTATTTTCTTCAATTTTCCATTATTTTACTTCATTTTCCTCACATGCAACCTGTGACCTTTCACCTTCAATTTATCCTAATTTCCATTATTTTCATAAATAAATTGCCAATTAATGTCGCATGCCTTTCCAAAGCCTTTGTCGTTTCCTTTGCCAGTTTTCTTAGCCAGAATAAACCAAATGAACACCCATGTTACACTAAAATTTGTCACCATGACTATTTGCAGTCAGTATGGCTCCATCAATAACCATAATGTCCTCCTTGGAAAGTCTTATACCTCTGCTCCTCATGTCAAACTCCAAAAAAGAGAGAAAGCCTTTAAAAATCAATATAACTCTGGTTCCGCACTTTCTCTTACTCTTACCTGCGGGCACGCACCTCAAGTACATAATACCTGCGTACTTGTACGCTCTGTCTATAAAGGGGTGGGTGCGTACCCCTGTAAAAGTCAAAAGGCGCAAGTTTTACTTCAAAAAACTTACTTGCGGTCAATTCTAGAGCATTCTAGAAGATGGTTTGACGTGGATTGAGCGCCTCCAGATGGTTCATGCATCCCAATGAAAGAGGAACTTATCCCATGAAGAGGGGAGCTATCCCTTTGAAAGAGGGGCTTATCCCATTGATGGTGGACCTGTTTAACTTCCTCCAAAGCATTATAAATACAGGCATTGGGCCAGAGGCAAAGGAGGTTGAAAGTTGAACATTCCTAAGGGTAGATGCTGCTGAAATTAGGACTCTTTTATAGAGCTTGAGAGGAGAGATCACATTCCTTTCTTAGCTTCATTTGGAAGTGGGTGAGCTGATCAAAGTAGAGGAGAACCCTTGTTGGACCCTGGGAGGGACCTGCACAACACCAAGGCGTTGGTTGTAAGGTTTCTTTTGTTTCCAATTAATACAATTAAGTTCATTTTTCTCAACAAGTTGTTATATATAATTTGTTTCATAAACTCCTTGGTCTTTATGATGAATATGTTTTATTATATGAGTTATTCAGGTGCTATGTAATTGTTTGCTTGTTTGTGTATGCAGGCTTCAAGGAGAGGAGCTCATCTGGATCGAAGAGGCTTGGCCGCTACAAACAGCGTTGGACTAAAGGTAATCCTTAAACACCTGGTTGCTTTTATTTTAAATGCATATTTAGGGAAAGATAGTGCTTGATTATTTTGTTTGTCACTAGAAAAGCCTTAGTTTCTAGGGAGGTCGGTTTTGTCCGCAAAATTGACTCTTTCCGCATGACAAAATGGAGACTCCACTGGGGATTCCATGGATTTGATTGATTTCTCTTTTGAGTGATACTTTGACCTGAGAAACTGTATTTTCTGTTTCTGTTTTTGACTTGATGATTGTGGGATTGGGTGAATTTAGTTAATTTTGAGTTAGTTTTCATTTTTCATAGTTTTGGGAGAGGTACGCACCCTCTGAGTTAAGCACAGTGCGTACTTGTACGCACTTTTGCTTTGTGCACAGAGCGTGGACGCACCTGTGTAAACAGGTTGCCTGCGTACCCTGTCAAAAATTTGAAAATTTTTAAATTTTTCTCTTTTTTATTAGTTTAGAATTTGTTTATATGTTTTAGCCATTGCCCAGACCTGCTTGTTCCCTGTCAAAAACTTTCCTTGGTTAATTTCATTGGCATTCCTGCTTTAAGCTTTTATCAATTGGGTGTTTTGAGTCTCTTTTTTGAGAAATTCTTAATTTGATTTCCTTTGGTCATTACTTGGAGGTTTCTCTCAGTCCTTTCACAATTTTGCATCTTTTTGCTTTTGTTTTTGCTAAATTGTGTATGAGTGTTAATCGCCTTTGAGTGTTTTTATTTTTTGATCTTTGGAACTCTCACCCAATTTTCTCGACTTGCACTTGATTGGTTCTTAGATTACATTAGAATCATCTTGTGTTTGAGAATTCTCTTGCATAGATCACATTTGCATAATTAGAATTCTCATTTTCAGAATATTAATGAAAAATGTGCACAGATTACATTTGCATACTTTTCAAGTGAATTGTGCATAGATTACAATTGCATAGTTTACATTCTAGAAAATCAATCGTAGATTTAGATCAGTTTTCTTTGATTTGAATTTACACAAAAATAAAAATAAAAACTATTTTGGAATTGATTTGCATTAGTTTTTCTTGATGAAATTAGTGCATTAGAGAATTTGTTATATTTTCTCTTAGTGATCAATTTTTTGCATTGTTGGAAGTGAATGGAAACTCTCTCCTTACTTTAGTTAGGATTCATCGAATTGAAAGGATTACATTATCATATTCGATTGCATTCAGTTTTGAGTCGGGTCATAACACCATTGGTTTCGTATCCATTTACCCTTTTGAGTAATAACAGCCTAAATAACACAGTGCTTAATTAAAATTCATCTAGTAATTTTTACATTTCTAGGGCTCTGATACACCAATCTAGCTTAGGCTAGTGTCTTGGAGTAGGAGTGTAATTAACTCTCCAAGACAGTAAAAACAAACAAGTAGCTTATCTTGCGGTAGGATAAATCCAATTGTTACATTTATGCTCTAGAAAGCTCCTCTTAAAGGAGAAGCACGAGATCGTGTCCGAACCAGTGAGGGGATCAATCCCCCTTCATTGGGAACGACGCCAGATATGCACGTACTACAAACGGTAAACCTCGGATTAACCATTGTCGAGGAGCCTGGGGTCACTTGTTGGTAAACCTTGGATTATGTCAAGGAGCCTTCAAGGGGGTTGAGCTTGCTACTCTGCCCTTGCGTGCGTATCGGATCGTAGACTGTTCCCCCAGGTATACTTGTTTTAGTTGGTAACCTTAGTGACCATATTCTTTAGGATTCTTCCTAAGGTGACAGTGGTGGGAAGATCCCACTGTACCTGGTGTTAGTGTCGGTCTTGAAAGCCCTCCATCAGCGATCAAAACTCTTTGCATTTGCATTAGTAGGTGTCTCATCAGTGTCAAATTTTGCATCCCGTTAGGCATGCCATAACCCTGATGGAGGAGCTGGTCTATTTATACCCCTCTTGGCTTTGCTGGATCAGGTTATATCAGCCATTAAGTGTTTTCAAGATTGTCTTGCTTTGTCTTGAGGTCAAAGTCCTAGGTTTAGGGTTTTGGTCATTTATCTCTGCAAGGTCATGTCTCTGAAAATCCATGAGTGCTCAACAAGCCAGAGGGAGGATTGTAAACATGTTTCTTCGATATTTTTTATCTTGTACAGTGAACTTTCACCTTGGATTTAAAAACTCTGTTTTTAAAGCCAAGGTCATTTTCTCAGTTTTTGTAAATAAGTGATGAAATTTCAAAAGTCTTCAGCGGACAAAATGCAACCCTGGTCCCCTTGCCAAGGTCCCTCAGATGATCTACCTGCAAAAAGAACCAAGTCAAAGCACTCAATGAGTCAAATTCAGGATAAAGGAAACCAAAAATCAGTGTTATAAAAGTGTCAAAAATAAACTTTAGAAAGTGGGTTTATGAATGAAATTTTTTCAAATGGAGTTTATAAAAGTTCAAATTCCCTCCTTTCACTCTCATTGTGCATCCTAACGCTTGCAAGAGAGGTTTGAGAGAGTGATTGAGAGAAAGGAGCAAAGGCACAGCGATTTTGGGCAGCAGAGAGGGGCGCGACCCATCGAAAGACGTGCGCGACCCGTTGGGTGGTGCGCGACCCGTCAGAAGCTCTTCCGCAGTTCAGAAAAACAACGTGCGCGACCCGTTGGGAGGGGCGCGACCCATTGGGCGGCTTGCGCGACCCGTTGAACCGACTTGCTGCAAACTTCAAAGAAATTTCCCAATCTCCCTCCAAATCATCTAATTTGTTCGAGCATAGAGTTCAGCACTTTTTGCAGGCAGAGACAGCAGTTCAGTTTGTCCACTTTGCTCCTAAACCATGTCAGAAACCGAAACTTATGAGCAAAGTGATGACCATTCATCATCTACAGAGGTTGAGGTACAGAGGAGGCCTCGAAAAGGGGGTAAGGGTGGACATCATAAGCGAGAGGAGCCCACCTCTTTGGCAGAATTACAGGCCTGTCCTATGGCAGTCACTTGTTTTCAGTACATGTCTTGTTATCAGTTTTGTGAGAGGATCTCTCGGATTCAACATCACAGAGAGTTGGCTCGCCTCTTTGTTTTACATTTGCATGATGGACATGTCAACCTAGCAAGGGTAGATTTTACATTGACACCCGAGGTGATCTCACATGCTACAGAGATACCGAATGTGGGTGAGGTGTGGCCTAAGCGCAGGTTGCTAGATTTTGTTCACTTTGAGCCTTATGTCCGGCCACCATTCATGAGACATTTGGCGGGTGTTTTTCCATTCAGATTTCTCCGGAGCGAGTATGCTCCCATCATGAGGCTTATTATGCACTATTTTACCTGTGAGGGCAGATTTTCACAGGTGTACTCATATCACATTCGCCTTTTGATGCATTTCACCCAAGTGAGGATGATGAACATCCCGGTCTTCTTCTTTCATAACATTCAGAGGATGGTGCCCATGTTGCAGAAGAAGACCCCGGCCCAGCAGTACAGGAGCTTATGCCATTATGGTTTGATTCAGCTCATAGTCTTGCATCAGTTGACTCAGCAGGGCATCACATGGGAGGAGTTCATTTCCCATGAGTTTTTCACAGCACCACCCTAGCCACATCCAGAGGTCATTTAGGAGGAGGGAGGACCATCTCAGCAGCCTGATATTTCGGTCACTCGACAGGTTAGTTCTTCACCTCAGCTCACTTATCAGAGAGGCCAGAGGGCCTTATTTGCAGCAGCCAGGCGAGTACTATCTCCACAGCAGGTGGAAGGGGTCTCGCCTTCATCATCAGCACAGCGAGTGTTATCTCCACATTAGGTGGAAGGGGCCTCGCTTTCTTCACCAGCACAGGTACCATAGAGGGGCAAACAGCCCATGATTCATGAGGGTCCATCAGGAGTTCCAGACACTGAGGTGATTGATCTTGAGGCCAGTTCTCCTAGCCGAGAGGCAAAGGAGATCATTCAGCATCTCAGGGCTGAAAATGATGTTTTGCAGAGGAAACTTGAGGGTGCCCAATGGACTATCACTTACCTGGAGCAGCGGAATAAACAGCTGGAGGAGGAGAAAGTACTTGATGAGTTATGGAGGATTCGTAGTGACCGAGTCTTGAACCGAAGAAGACCCGGTGATCCATTGCCTGCTGACCGAGAGTCTATGCTCATCCAGGTGAATGCACACTTAGAGAGGGTGTTGGCTAAGGCCAACCAAGAGAAAAAGCTGCTGAGGAATATGAAAAATCATTATTGGGCAAGGATGCATGTATGCAAAGCCAAAATGAAGATGTTTCAAAAGAGGTTGACCGAGTTTCAAAAACGGAGAAAGAAGCCAAATCCCCTCCGTATCTTGGCTGAGGCTTCACTCAAGGATCATGGCACTCAATAGCCTAGCCACAGCTCAAATCCCAAAAAAATTTGAGAATTTTGGGTAATTTTGGCAATTTTTGGAAATTTACAGGTTTTGGCTCCTCAACGGGTCTCACCCCCGGTGAGACCCTTTGTCATGGCAGCTCCTTTTTGCAAAAACTCAGCATTTCTAGATTTTTCATGCAAAGTTACATATGCCTATGGATGGACTTGAGTTTTTATGGAGTTTTGGGCCTCCAGAAGGTCAAAATACATGCAAAATTTGACTTTCTGCCCCTTTTTTGAGTTGCAGAAACCAGTCTTGGGAGAATTACGTTTTGATAGGGAAAATGACCTCCAAATTCAAAAATTCTGGTTGGGTTGGAAAGTAGACTCACAGACCTTTCCAACGAGCTATCCTGCACCCAATTCTGACACCTGCAAGTGCCTCAAACAGAGCTCCAAAGGGGCGCGACCCGTTGAGTAGGGGCGCGCCCCCCGTTGAGCAGATTTTGCCAGAATTGACTTGTTCAGCCCAGAAAACGCAGATTTGACTCTTTTTGACTTTTTGAGGTTAATGATGGTCCTCTTGGATGTAATTGTGATACTTTTTAGATACTTTTACTCTTGTTTAACACTTCTAGAAGATTCATTTATGTAAAGGGTAAAAATTGAATGTATGAATTGGTTTCCAAGTTTATAGAGGCAAGTTGTTTTGACTGCCTATTTTCTAGTGTCTAGTTTAGAAGTTGTTGAAACAGCTCCTAGGATAGTGAGCTCGACCCATGGAGGCAGGGAAAGAGGTTAAATCATCTATATTATGTACTTTCTTGCTCATTTTCATGGTTGGACTCTTGAGGGAGAAGCTCTTATTGTATTATTCACTATATCTCTGCAATTTTTGGCTAAGGAAGACCAGGGTTTTGCAGTCATCTTTGGGATTCTTGTGGACTCATGTGTTGATGGTGTGTTTCTAAATGTTCTTGTAAGTGTGTTTATGTGATCATCTCCTTTCTTTCCTTCTGCATATTAAACAAATGAAGTGTTAAAGTAAGAATTCATGCTTGCCATGCTCTGCTTTTAAGTTTGTTTAATTTCCATGTTTTTTACTGTTTAAGGAGAATTCAAAGTATTATTTGCTCTCCTTAGCTCCTCACCGGTCTTTTCCATCCACTCACCTCTGTCATAGGCATCAATACGGTCTCCTACCTCGCCCCAAGGAACCCCCTGCAAAAACTGTGTCAAATCCCTGCACCCAAAATTGCAATTCCTCAATTTGCCACCAAAAACCCTAAAAAACCCCAAATCAACCTTTCTAATCAGTTTACTAGCCTAATATCAGTGTTACCTAGTTGGTCATCTCATCCCATTGAAGATCTGCCGAGATTGACCAGAGAGAGCCTTCTCCTGCCCCGTAGGGCTAGCTACGAGGCTAAATGGTTTGATGTAGCCTTGAGGTTTACCTTTCTCAGCCTGAGGTGAAATTTCAAGCGCTAACATACTGGCGACCATACTGGGGAGAACAATTAATCATTTGCTCATTGATGTGTTTGTTTCATAAGTCTTAGACGGAGCCTGAAGTTATGCCAGGTAGCCTTCGAAACGCTTTTGCTTTGCATAAGCGGAAGTAGATAAACGCTGCTTCAGTCAATCTCCGTGAGCTTGTGAATACAACACTTCATTTGCATTTTACCCTAGTACATGTATCAAGTTCAGATCTGATTGTTGATAGTGGACAACGATCAGACACTGACAAGGCTGAAATCATTCACTGGCGACTCCTTCACTGAAAACTCCAGAGATCAATGCTTCATGGTGACTTCACTGCAGAGAGATCAGTAGCTTTGAGCTTTTCAAGATGGATCAGATCGCAAGAAGATATGCTCCCTTGAGCCGAGATCACATCCCTGGTTTTCCAAATAAAATTCCGAAGGTAGATTGGTCAAGGAATCTGCCTATATTTAACGATGATGGTAGGAAGGACGCTGCTCTACATCTGGTTAGATTTCACATGCATATTCGCAAATTCAAGGTCGATTTTCCTGAAGATTGCTTGATGAAGATATTCCTGGCCACTCTGGAAGGTAAAGCCCAATCATGGTATGAAAGTTTGCCGCCTGCTTGTATTTATTGTTTAAAGGATTTTCATGCTATGTTCATTGAAAGATATAAGGACTCTTATCCATCATTGAATTTAGTTCAAGACTGTTGCAAGCATGCCTATAGTTTTATTGAAAGCCTTGAGAAGTTTTATGAAGATGATAATTTTATGGATGAAGAGATCATGGAAGCCCTGTATGAAAATCCATTTCAATAGCACATAGAAATCTTAGAGGATACTTGTCAAGATCAGCAGGTTGAAGATGGCCATATGGCTGTAATTGATGAAAGAGAAGAGCTTGTTTCAGATCTGCCTACAGAAGAAGACAGCGTGCAAGATAGCCAAGATTCAATTTTAGAATGTAATGCAGTCAACTCAGCTATTTCAGATCAAAATTCAGATCATGGTGACCAAGAATACCTTGTGCCGAATCCTGAAAAGGAGAGTTTTGTTGTTGAGATCATGGACAAAGTTCTTGATCCAAATGTCCTTATGCCATCATAACAGAGCCTGCATGAGGAGGTAATTCAGCCAGCTCATGAACATCAAGATGAGATCTTTGTTCAAGTAAGTGAAAACTCTTCTTTCAATCATAATTTGGATAGTTTGATTGCCATGTCATATGAAGATGATCAACAATGTTTCCAAGTTTCAGAAGATCAGGACTGTCATTCAGATTTTTCATGTTTTGAAATGTTATTTCAAGAAGACAAGACTTGTTTGAGCAAAGGGAAACAGAAGTCTTATCTCCTTTGTCTGAAGAGGAGATAGATCAGCTGTTGAAAGGTCATGCTACAACCCAAGCTAAAGCAAATCGGCAGTGTGCACATGGTCACGAAAGTGTTGGTGAAACTTCTTCCTCTTTTGAAAATGATGACAGTGTTGTAATTAGTTTTATAGATCAGCAAACAGATAATATTTTCTTTCATGAAGATGATGAGGCTGTCATGTTTGATGATCTTGAGGATTGTTTTCTGTCTAAGAATGACTTAGACCATGAAATTGAGGAATATAAGCTTGAGAGAGACAATATGTCAAAATTTCTCACGGTCAAGGAATTTACAGCCAACACTCATATGGAAGAAGCTTATACTTCTCTGTGCCTTCCTATCAATCAGCAACCCACTGTTCTTTCAGATCAGAATGAAGCGAGTACTTATATTTTTGCAGCTGGATCTCCAAACAAGGTAGTGCTTCAGGATTATCAAGATCCCTTTGGCATTCTTCTGCAAGCATTAGAAAAGTTAAATGTTGTCTGGTTCATTATCATAAGCTTTGGTTTCAGTGGTTATTTTGAGTTGCCTACAGGTTCATCGTTTCGCCTGCTCGAGATAAGCAAGAGCAGAAATTTGGTATGTAGCCATCTGCTGGATTGGTTACATTGGAAAGCTCATTATACATGATTGTACATATTTCATTAGTATGCAGGTGGTTGTCATCATGATTCCAAATCTTGATGGATTGTTGCCGTTTTTCCAAAAGCTTTGTAAAGTTTTGTTTTAAGTCGGTCATGAGTCATTTGTGTTTGGTCTGTTGAGTGAGTTTTTTCAAGTTATTTCAGTTTGCCATCGAGTCGGTTTGAGTCAAGTTTCAGTTAAGTTTCAGTCAGTTTTCAGTCAAGTTTTCATTCAATAAATGAGTCAAAGTCTTGTGTCGTTTGCCGAAATAATGACTCCATGCCCAATGGATAAGGCACTGCTCTGCTCTCCCAGAGGTCTACGGTTCTTGGCACCTCCAAGGAGCTACCATCCCCATTGGAGCCAATGTTAGTGTCGGTCTTGAAAGCCCTCCATCAGCGATCAAAACTCTTTGCATTTGCATTAGTAGGTGTCTCATCAGTGTCAAATTTTGTATCTCGTTAGGCATGCCATAACCCTGATGGAGGAGCTGGTCTATTTATACCCCTCTTGGCTTTGTTGGATCAGGTTATATCAGCCATTAAGTGTTTTCAAGATTGTCTTGCTTTGTCTTGAGGTCAAAGTCCTAGGTTTAGGGTTTTGGTCATTTATCTCTGCAAGGTCATGTCTCTGAAAATCCATGAGTGCTCAGCAAGCCAGAGGGAGGATTGTAAACATGTTTCTTCGATATTTTTTTATCTTGTACAGTGAACTTTCACCTTGGATTTAAAAACTCTGTTTTTAAAGCCAAGGTCATTTTCTCAGTTTTTGTAAATAAGTGATGAAATTTCAAAAATCTTCAGCGGACATAATGCAACCCTGGTCCCCTTGCCAAGGTCCCTCAGATGATCTACCTGCAAAAAGAACCAAGTCAAAGCACTCAAATGAGTCAAATTCAGGATAAAGGAAACCAAAAATCAGTATTATAAAAGTGTCAAAAATAAACTTTAGAAAGTGGGTTTATGAATGAAATTTTTTCAAATGGAGTTTATAAAAGTTCAAATTCCCTCCTTTCACTCTCATTGTGCATACTAACGCTTGCAAGAGAGGTTTGAGAGAGTGATTGAGAGAAAGGAGAAAAGGCACAGCGATTTTGGGCAGCAGAGAGGGGCGCGACCCGTCGAAAGACGTGCGCGACCCGTTGGGTGGTGTGCGACCCGTCACAAGCTCTTCCACAGTTCAGAAAAACAACGTGCGTGACCCGTTGGGAGGGGCGCGACCCGTTGGGCGGCCTGCGCGACCCGTTGAACCGGCTTGCTGCAAACTTCAAAGAAATTTCCCAATCTCCCTCCAAATCATCTAATTTGTTCGAGCATAGAGTTCAGCACTTTTTGCAGGCAGAGACAGCAGTTCAGTTTGTCCACTTTGCTCCTAAACCATGTCAGAAACCGAAACTTATGAGCAAAGTGATGACCATTCATCATCTACAGAGGTTGAGGTACAGAGGAGGCCTCGAAAAGGGGGTAAGGGTGGACATCATAAGCGAGAGGAGCCCACCTCTTTGGCAGAATTACAGGCCTGTCCTATGGCAGTCACTTGTTTTCAGTACATGTCTTGTTATCAGTTTTGTCAGAGGATCTCTCGGATTCAACATCACAGAGAGTTGGCTCGCCTCTTTGTTTTACATTTGCATGATGGACATGTCAACCTAGCAGGGGTAGATTTTACATTGACACCCGAGGTGATCTCACATGCTACAGGGATACCGAATGTGGGTGAGGTGTGGCCTAAGCGCAGGTTGCTAGATTTTGTTCACTTTGATCCTTATGTCCGGCTACCATTCATGAGACATTTGGCGGGTGTTTTTCCATTCAGATTTCTCCGGAGCGAGTATGCTCCCATCATGAGGCTTATTATGCACTATTTTACCTGTGAGGGCAGATTTTCACAGGTGTACTCATATCACATTCGCCTTTTGATGCATTTCACCCGAGTGAGGATGATGAACATCCCGGTCTTCTTCTTTCATAACATTCAGAGGATGGTGCCCATGTTGCAGAAGAAGACCCCGGCCCAGCAGTACAGGAGCTTATGTCATTATGGTTTGATTCAGCTCATAGTCTTGCATCAGTTGACTCAGCAGGGCATCTCATGGGAGGAGTTCATTTCCCGTGAGTTTTTCACAGCACCACCCCAGCCACATCCAGAGGTCATTCAGGAGGAGGGAGGACCATCTCAGCAGCCTGATATTCCGGTCACTCGACATGTTAGTTCTTCACCTCAGCTCACTTATCAGAGAGGCCAGAGGGCCTTATTTGCAGCAGCCAGGCGAGTACTATCTCCACAGCAGGTGGAAGGGGTCTCGCCTTCATCATCAGCACAGCGAGTGTTATCTCCACATCAGGTGGAAGGGGCCTCACTTTCTTCACCAGCACAGGTACCACAGAGGGGCAAACAGCCCATGATTCATGAGGGTCCATCAGGAGTTCCAGACACTGAGGTGATTGATCTTGAGGCCAGTTCTCCTAGCCGAGAGGCAAAGGAGATCATTCAGCATCTCAGGGCTGAAAATGATGTTTTGCAGAGGAAACTTGAGGGTGCCCAATGGACTATCACTTACCTGGAGCAGCGGAATAAACATCTGGAGGAGGAGAAAGTACTTGATGAGTTATGGAGGATTCGTAGTGACCGAGTCTTGAACCGAAGAAGACCCGGTGATCCATTGCCTGCTGACCGAGAGTCTATGCTCATCCAGGTGAATGAACACTTAGAGAGGCTGTTGGCTAAGGCCAACCAAGAGAAAAAGCTACTGAGGAATATGAAAAATCATTATTGGGCAAGGATGCATGTATGCAAAGCCAAAATGAAGATGTTTCAAAAGAGGTTGACCGAGGCTCAAAAACGGAGAAAGAAGCCAAATCCCCTCCGTATCTTGGCTGAGGCTTCACTCAAGGATCATGGCACTCAATAGCCTAGCCACAGCTCAAATCCCAAAAATTTTTGAGAATTTTGGGTAATTTTGGCAATTTTTGGAAATCTACAGGTTTTGGCTCCTCAACGGGTCTCACCCCCGATGAGACCCTTTGTCATGGCAGCTCCTTTTTGCAAAAACTCAGCATTTCTAGATTTTTCATGCAAATTTACATATGCCTATGGATGGACTTGAGTTTTTATGGAGTTTTGGGCCTCCAGAAGGTCAAAATACATGCAAAATTTGACTTTCTGCCCCTTTTTTGAGTTGCAGAAACCTGTCTTGGGAGAATTAAGTTTTGACAGGGCAAATGACCTCCAAATTCAAAAATTCTGATTGGGTTGGAAAGTAGACTCACAGACCTTTCCAACGAGCTATCCTGCACCCAATTCGGACACCTGCAAGTGCCTCAAACAGAGCTCCAAAGGGGCGCGACCCGTTGAGTAGGGGCACGCCCCCCGTTGAGCAGATTTTGCCAGAATTGACTTGTTCAGCCCAGAAAACGCAGATTTGACTCTTTTTGACTTTTTGAGGTTAATGATGGTCCTCTTGGATGTAATTGTGATACTTTTTAGATACTTTTACTCTTGTTTAACACTTCTAGAAGATTCATTTATGTAAAGGGTAAAAATTGAATGTATGAATTGGTTTCCAAGTTTATAGAGGCAAGTTGTTTTGACTGCCTATTTTCTAGTGTCTAGTTTAGAAGTTGTTGAAACAGCTCCTAGGATAGTGAGCTCGACCCATGGAGGCAGGGAAAGAGGTTAAATCATCTATATTATGTACTTTCTTGCTCATTTTCATGGTTGGACTCTTGAGGGAGAAGCTCTTATTGTATTATTCACTGTATCTCTGCAATTTTTGGCTAAGGAAGACCAGGGTTTTGCAGTCATCTTTGGGATTCTTGTGGACTCATGTGTTGATGGTGTGTTTCTAAATGTTCTTGTAAGTGTGTTTATGTGATCATCTCCTTTCTTTCCTTCTGCATATTAAACAAATGAAGTGTTAAAGTAAGAATTCATGCTTGCCATGCTCTACTTTTAAGTTTGTTTAATTTCTATGTTTTCTACTGTTTAAGGAGAATTCAAAGTATTATTTTCTCTCCTTAGCTCCTCATCGATATTTTCCATCCACTCACCTCAGTCATAGGCATCAATACGGTCTCCTACCTCGCCCCAAGGAACCCCCTGCAAAAACTGTGTCAAATCCCCGCACCCAAAATTGCAATTCCTCAATTTGCCACCAAAAACCCCAAAAAACCCCAAATCAACCTTTCTAATCAGTTTACTAGCCTAATATCAGTGTTACCTAGTTGGTCATCTCATCCCATTGAAGATCTGCCGAGATTGACCGGAGAGAGCCTTCTCCTGCCCCGTCGGGCTAGCTACGAGGCTAAATGGTTTGATGTAGCCTTGAGGTTTACCTTTCTCAGCCTGAGGTGAAATTTCAAGCGCTAACACCTGGAGCAGACGTCGGCTAGACTCACTTGGATTTTCTGGGCGGTTCTCTTCACTCGAGACGGTTAAGTGGAGGAACTTGTGCCAGTCTATTCATTAAGCAGGTTGTCGAGGTAACTGTTCCAACCGCCATTTCTGTATCGGATTCTGCGACGTTGGATTTCATCACCAACTAGTGTTTTCGGTACGGAAAGTTACTGTTTGTGTGTGGTTTGACTCCTAGATTTGATAGTGCGTGTTAATTTGTTTCTTTTTACTTTTAGAGACCATAGGTGTGAATTGTGAATTTTAATTGTTAGGTGTGAATTGTGAATTGTTAATTTTAGTTTTAAAATTGTTAATAAAATTCACTGAAGTTGAATATAATGGCAAATGTTCCAGAATTTACCAACCAAGGAATCCCTCTTGATGAGAATCCTAGTACTTCTCCTTACTTTGGAAATGTTGGTCTGCCTTACATGGCTACTTTGTCATTACCTGGATTTACAATAGGTTTACCGATATGGTTATTTTCAACTTCGTTGGCCCCAAATACTCCAATTGTTCCACCTCAACCGAATGCTTCACCTCAACAGAGTTCACCATCTCAACATCACCAACCTTCTGTTAACCCTTTACCTTCTTCGCCTAATTTTTCTTCCTCCATTTCTTCCTCTTCGCTTGGTAAAAGCCTTGATGCTAGTAACCAGGTGGCTAAGAAGAAGAAGAAAGGGAAGAATAAGAAGAAGAAGAAGAAGCAAGGTAAGCAAGAAGTCAACAAACCAACCATGACTGTAAGTGTTAGTTGTGTTGAGGAAAACTCCGACATGCATCGTAAACCCAAATACCCTTGCAGGCTTTGTAAGGGTGACCACTTCCTTATCAACTGTCCTGGTATTCCAAAGGTCTTGGAAGTATGGTCAGAAAAATCTCATCAACTTTCCATTGATCCATCAACCAGTGATAGTCAGGTTCCTGGGAAAAAGGTTAAAGTTAGGTTTCCTTGTAAGTTATGCAAAGGGAGTCATCAAACTCACATTTGCCCTCACATGGGTGAAGCCTCAACATTGTTGGAAAACCTTACTGTTCAACAGCAAGAATTTCCAACTGGTTACCGTAAACTTTCTCCCAACCTACCGTCAACTGACGGAGTGATTGATCTAATTTCAAGTACAGTCGATCACACTCTTCCATTGGAGAGTGAAACTCATGTCACTCAGGTTGATGATCCATTAGTTGATCAAGTGGTCGATTCAATTTCACATTCGGTCGATCCCACTTTCCCTTTAGAGAGTGAACTTCATACCGCTCAGGTTCTTTTTGTTACATCAGATTCTTCTACGCCAGGGGGCATTTCATCTGTTTCTACAGAACCCCCTCCAAGTACTGAGGTCTTTTCCTTTGATTGGAATAGACTGACAGAACCTCATCTTCCTTCCTCCATCCCTTTCCAAATCATTGTCAAGGCTGGTGGTAGGGACATACATCGTACTCAGGTAGATGAAGGTGCTTCTGTTAGTATTTTATCCTCAACTGTTTGGAAAGCTTTGGGTTCCCCTCAGCTTGCGCCTATTACGCAGAATCTGAAAGCTTTTAACAAAATCATTAGTGAACCTTTAGGGATCCTTCCTAAGTTTTCTATTACCTTGGAAGATAAAATTGTCTGTATTGATCTTATGGTAGTTCAAGGTCCCTTGGATTTCAATTTACTCCTTGGGCGAGACTATGTTTATGCAATGAAAGCTGTCGTATCGACACTCTTTCGCGTGATGTCTTTCCCTCACAATGGTAGTATTGTGACTGTAGACCAGCTTTCGTTCCCTAGTCTTGTTTCGACTACCAATAATATGACACCCCTAAATGTTCCTGATTCTAAAGTGGTATCTACCCCGCCACGGGTTAATTATGTGGCAATTGGTCCCATGTTTTCAGTTACTGATGTACGTGAGCCTCCCACTGTTTGCTCATCTTCCTTTGATTTAGATCCGGTAATTGACATGGAAAACTCTATGGGATTATTTGAACCCGATGTTCTTATCCCTTTTGAGTCCCTTGATATGTGTTCCTTCCAAAGAACTATTCTTCCTTCTGATGAAGACCTCTTGGAAGCCATGATCAAGGTGTGTCCATTGACATGTCTTTCTTCCAATTGGAAGCCATGATCAAGAAATGGTGAGGAAAGTTCCTTTTACTGCCTCAACCTCGTTAAAAAATGAATCAGTGTGTACAAGGATGGTTTGTTCCCGTCTCAACCTCATTAAAAAATGAAACTGGATGTAGCGAGGATAGTTCCTTTTTTTGTGCCAACCTCGTTAAAAAATGAAACAGGTGTTCACGAGGATAGTTTTTTCCTGTATCAACCTCGTTAAAAAATGAATCAGTTGGTCAGAGGAAAGTTCCTGTTACTGAGTCAACCTCGTTAAAAAAATGAATCAGGTATGAGGATAGTTCTTTTCTTGTGTCAACCTCCTTAAAAAATGAAACAACTCCCTTTTTGAGTCGAATCTTTTCAAAAACTTGAAAGTAAACCTTCATTCCATCCACCTGGTTGGATGCAATGAAGCTTGGGGGGCATGTACCTCGCTTTGCATCGTTATGCTGGGGGCATGTGAACTTCTGGAGCATAGTTCCTTGTCTTGTGTCAAGCTCGTTAAAAAATGAAACAAGGAGTCTTGAGCATAGTTCCTTATCTTGTGTCAAGCTCGTTTAAAAAATGAAACAAGGGTAGGTTATTTAGGTAGATTGTAGAGAGTAGTCATGAGCATAGTTCCTTGTCTTGTGTCAAGCTCATTAAAAAATGAATCAAGGATTTTAGAGCATAGTTCCTTGTCTTGTGTCAAGCTCGTTAAAAAATGAATCAAGGTTTTTTAGAGCATAGTTCCTTGTCTTGTGTCAAGCTCGTTAAAAAATGAATCAAGGTTTTTTAGAGCATAGTTCCTTGTCTTGTGTCAAGCTCGTTAAAAAATGAATCAAGGTTTTCTAGAGCATAGTTCCTTGTCTTGTGTCAAGCTCGTTAAAAAATGAATCAAGGTTTTTTAGAGTATAGTTCCTTGTTAGGTAGATTGTAGAGAGTAGACATGAGCATAGTTCCTTATCTTGTGTCAAGCTCATTTAAAAAATGAAGCAAGGGTTTGAGGATAGTTCTTTTCCTGTGTCAACCTCGTTAAAAAATGAAACAACTCCCTTTTCAAAGTCAAATCTTTTCAAAAACTTGAAAGTAAAGCTTCATTCCATCCACCTGGTTGAATGCAATGAAGCTTGGGGGGCATGTACCTTGTTTTGCATTGTTATGCTGGGGGCATGTGAACTTATAACAAGCATAGTTTTTCGTTTCAAGCTTGCGTAAACATGAAACCGAATCCGAGCATAGTTCTTTTCCTGTGTCAAGCTCGTTAAAAAATGAAACAAATCCTCCTCTAATAGAGTCGAGAGTTTGACTAGATCTCAAATGTTAAGTTGTATATTTAGGTTAGTTATTTCAGTTTTTGCATAATTTTCTTACAGTTTTAGGTCTAGTCTTTCAAATGATCTCGTCTCTGAACCTTCATTCCATCCAGCTAATAATTACCAGTAGTGTACTTAGTTGAATGAAATGAAGCTGGGGGGCATGCACTCTAGCAGTTACGCTTAGGGGGCATCAAGCACAGTTTTCTCTCTGTTTCAAGCTTGTGTAAAAGTGAAACTACTTTGAAGCAAAGTTTTTCTCTGTTTCAAGCTTTTGTAAAAATGAAACCTATCTCGAGTCAATTTCAGTTATTTTCAAGACTCGTTAAACTCATGAAAATCCCGAGACTATTTTGCTATCTTTCATTCTCGTAAAACAAATGAAAATGTCGAGTTCTTTCTGTCTTTTCCTGCTCGTAAATTAAATTGAAAGTCAGCCATATGAGTACATTTTTATCATTTTTTCGAACTCATTAAAACTTACAAAAAATGAAAACCATGAGTACATTTTTATCATTTTTTCGAACTCGTTAAAACTTACGAAAAAGTGAAACCTCAGAGTCATCTTTAAGCTCTTTTCTGACTCCTAAAATGTGAAAAGATTGCCGAGTTTTCTTTTTAGCTCGTTAAAACAGAATTAAAAAGACGGTCCTCTTACAGCCCTTTTCTGACCGTAAAAACATGAAAAGATTGCCGGATTTTTGTCGTTTCAAATTCGATATTGGAAATAAAACGACGTGTCCTTGATCGCTTTCTACTTTTCAGATCAGAGACACTAATCATGAAAGTACTCCTTGGTCGTAAAGATCAAGCGGTTCTCTCAAGTATTATTTTATACTTTTTCGGGCTTGGGAGACACAAATTTACGAAAAAGGTCAACCCTGGAGTCTTCTTAAGTTTTTCAGACTCTCTAAAATTGAAAAACGCCGAGTTTCTCCTATACTAGACTCGTTAAAATTTCACAGTAAAGGACCTGTTCAATTACAAACAGGAACGAACCACTCCTTCTTAGGGTTTGAATTTAAACTAAGTTGGACTCATCCGAAGGATGAGCTTATAATCAATCAAATGTTATCCTCCTCAAGCTTGTCAAAAATAAAGAGGTACTTGCCAGAAATGGTGGGGGAAAAGGGAGAAAAATGAGTCTGTTTGTCATACTTTGTAACCACTCTTGAACACGACACTTTTATTCACCTGGGTTGGGAAATCCTTTGCCTAACAGTTGATCAAACCACATTGAAAGTCTTCAGCCGGTTTCTGGGTATTAACTTTGGGTCAATTCTCACCAAGCCATCTGTTGTGTCGTTATGTGTTCAAGAGGTCACTGCCAATAAGCCATTCATCTGCAAAATATCTGTCATCCATCTTGACCATCCCTGAGTCAGTCCTTGCAACTAAATTTCTTCAACTTGATCTATGATTTCGTGTTGTGGGCTTGCCTACGACGGATCGCTTTCTATCGACATCAGCACATTATCTAGAAAGATGATCTAGGAATCATCAGTACCTTGAAATATGCATGCCTCAATGGCAGGTTTCTCGCCTTTGACGACAGTTTACATCAATGACCTTCGATTAAGGGATTCTGTGACATGTTCGACATCAACACATTCATTCACATCTCATGGATTGTACTGGGTACTTTGAGAGCCATTGACATCACTGGTGGTCTCTCTCACACTTGTTAACAGTTTACATCATTGACTGGTAATCAAGTGGTTTCTACCATGTTCGACATCAACTCATTTATTCGCATGGATAGAATCGTACTATTTCAGGAAGCAGAAATGAAGACCCCGGGTCTAGTTTCCGCCATCCAGGCTACGAGGAGTTTTGTATTTCATTATGCTGTGGAATATTCATAAACAGATGGCTGCGTCCATACTGTTTTCACACGAGTCTATACTTGTGATGTTTTACAAGATCATTCCTGTATCAGAGCAGTAGTTAGTTTTTCTAGTCAGTTTTGATTTGAGTATGGGAATGCCTACCTCAGCGATGATATGATCTCATATATGTATTTTGTGTTGAATATTTGCAGGTTCCGACTGGGCTCTCCACAAGATAATCCTCGAAATGATAAAGTGATTCACCCTTCCTAGATGATATAAAACCCTAATCTACTACAAACCTCGCACTTTAGGGGGCAATCTGTTACACTAAAATTTGTCACCATGACTATTTGCAGTCAGTATGGCTCCATCAATAACCATACTGTCCTCCTTGGCAAGTCTTATACCTCTGCTCCTCATGTCAAACTCCAAAAAAGAGAGAAAACCTTTAAAAATCAATATAACTCTAGTTCCGCACTTTCTCTTACTCTTACCTGCGGGCACGCACCTCAAGTACATAATACCTGCGTACTTGTACGCTCTGTCTATAAAGGGGTGGGTGCATACCCCTGTAAAAGTCAAAAGGCGCAAGTTTTACTTCAAAAAACTTACTTGCGGTCGATTCTAGAGCATTCTAGAAGATGGTTTGACGTGGATTGAGCGCCTCCAGATGGTTCATGCATCCCAATGAAAGAGGAACTTATCCCATGAAGAGGGGAGCTATCCCTTTGAAAGAGGGGCTTATCCCATTGATGGTGGACCTGTTTAACTTCCTCCAAAGCATTATAAATATAGGCATTGGGATAGAGGCAAAGGAGGTTGAAAGCTGAACATTCCTAAGGGTAGATGCTGCTGAAATTAGGACTCCCTTATAGAGCTTGAGAGGAGAGATCACATTCCTTTCTTAGCTTCATTTGGAAGTGGGTGAGCTGATCAAAGTAGAGGAGAACTCTTGCTGGACCCTGGGAGGGACCTGCACAACACCAAGGCGTTGGTTGTAAGGTTTCTTTTGTTTCCAATTAATACAATTAAGTTCATTTTTCTCAACAAGTTGTTATATATAATTTGTTTCATAAACTCCTTGGTCTTTATGATGAATATGTTTTATTATATGAGTTATTCAGGTGTTATGTAATCGTTTGCTTGTTTGTGTATGCAGGCTTCAAGGAGAGGAGCTCATCTGGATTGAAGAGGCTTGGCCGCTACAAACAGCGTTGGACTAAAGGTAAGCCTTAAACACCTGGTTGCTTTTATTTTAAATGCATATTTAGGGAAAGATAGTGCTTGATTGTTTTGTTTGTCACTAGAAAAGCCTTAGTTTCTAGGGAGGTCAGTTTTGTCCGTAAAATTGACTCTTTCCGCATGACAACCCACACTAGGATGTTTTGCCCAACATTCAGCTTGTAATAAGTGTCTCATAACCATGGTTATTATTTTGTCATTATTAACTTTTATTACAAGTAATTTTCACCAGGGTTCTTACAAAACCCTCCCCCTTGGGGAACACCGTCCTCGCTGTTCAATGACACCTACAGCCAACAAGACTACTGAAAAGAAAAACATATTGCCCATGGAGCTTTATAAATTAGCTCGTTGCAGTATTTACAATGATCAACCTGTTGAGAAACAACCAACATGACAACATGACAACCATAATGACACGACACCCATACTACTTATTGGAGCTTTATAACACAGTTCATGGTGGTATTTACATCCATATACATATACCAAAACATCACACCAAAACATATGCCAAAACATTCACTCAAGAATCAAATAAAGAAGAATACATAGCCTTCATCTAATCCACCATCTCCCATGCAGCTTCATTGGTATGTTTATGAAAGTTGAAGGTGATATACAAATTGCAAGTGAAATTTTATGTATTTTGGGCAATGGATCAAGTTACTAAACACACAAACAAATGCTTTTTAAACTTATTTAACAGCCAAAATAGAGAGAAAATACCATATCAAAAACACATAACAACAAACATGATAAAGGAGTTCACCCCTCTCCTGGGCTACATCTCCTGGTCTAGCTTCCAATGCAGGGCCTCTTTCATTAAGTGCTCAAATTTGTGTTTTATGACTTTGCAATGCTCAGAATGAAAAAAAAAATGTCTCTAATCGATCCAGAACTATCAAAACCCCCATTTTGGTTCTTTCTTCACCTCATTTGGCCAAAAACTAAGAAATTTATGCTTGTTCCAAGTTTTTTCCCAATTTCCATAGCTAACCATCCTCCAATTCAACCCAAATATAATAAAGCTTTTAAACCACCAATATTAAAATAAATTCTGAGCCAATCAAAATCAACCATTTTTGGACCAATATGGAGAGGCCAAGTGGCAGTCTGCCACTGGCCCAAAATGTACAGTCACCCTATCAATTCTGCAAGTTTTTACCGGTTTGGGAATTCGATCAAAACGTGATATTGGGATCATACGATATCGATTTTGAACGATTCAAGTTGCGTTGGATTCAAATGACCAAGATCTATCCAATGGTATAGGTTTTGAGATCTATCGCACACTTTTATTTTTTAGCACTAAATTGATCCCTTTGATCATTCATCAAGCCCAAAGTACTTCCACTACACTTTAACCTACTCGATTGCTTGGTTCTGAAGCATGAGCATATTTATCTGCAATATGCATTGAGGTTTTGACTAGAATTCTCCATCCGGATCCACCTGCAATACAGATCATTCAATCACGTGATCAGCATCTTTAACATACATCTTAAGCAATGACACATGGAAAACATCATGGAGTTTCATTGTTAGAGGTAGTGCAATTCGATAGGCTACTAGTCCAATCCTTTCAAGAATCTTAAGAGGTCAACAAAATCGAGGTGCCAGTTTAGCACACGATCCAATCTGCAAGGAGCTCTTATTGGGCTTGATGTGAAAGTACACTTATTCCCCAACCTAAAACTTCTTAAACAACATATTCTGATCTATATAACTTTTATGCCTCTCCTAAGTTGCCTTTAGATTCTTCTTATTACCTGCATTTCATGTTCCATCTCTGCGAACATGTCTGGTCTAATCAACACCATGTTCACTGGATCACTCCAACTGATGGGAGTATTACAACTCTGCCCAGATAGTGCCTCAAACAGACTCATCCTCAGTGACTCTTGATACTCATTGTTATAAGAAAACTCAACCAATAGAAGGTACTCCTCCCATCTCATCTTCTAATGCATCACATGCATCCTCGACATGTCCTCGAATATCCTGTTGATCCTCTATATCTATCTATATTTTTGTGGATGATAAGTTGTGTTGAAGGCCAACTTTGTACCCAAACTTGAAAATAACTCTTTCCATGGTCTAGAAGTGAACTTAGCATCCATGTCTGACACAATATTCTTCGGAACGCCATGAAATCTGGCCACATATCTGATAAAGACCTGTTCTATATCACTATCTGAACACGTAGACTTCACTGGAATGAATTGTGCTACCTTTGTCAACATATCCACCACAACCATGATGGAATCATGTTGTGTAGATGTCCTTGGAAAACCTGTGATGAAATCCATGGAAATGACCTCCCACTTCCACTCTGGAATCGCAATCAGTTGTAGTAATGCACTTGGATGCTTACATTCTTCTTTCACCTGCTGACAATCCAAACATCTAGCCACAAACTCTACCATGTCCTTTTTCATATTCGACCAATAGTAAAACTTCTTCACTTATGTCAGTGTCTTTTGATATCCTAGGTGACCTGAATAGGATTTTGCATGAAACTCTCCCAATATAGTCTTATTGATCTCGTTGTTTTCTGGCACATTTATCTTGTCCCTAAATCTGATCAAACCATTTGAAGTAAGATGATAGTCCACATCCTAACCACATGTACCCTGCTTTAACTTGTGCATAAGCTGTTGGGTCCCTATAATACTAGTGATTACCCCATTACTATTGTAGTTATACCCCTTATTAATATTGTTGTGCCCCTATTGCCCCCATATTGTTATTACTGTGCCCCATAGAATCCCTCTATTGTTATTTTTGTGGCTTTATATTATTATTGTTAGGTTGGCTGGGTTATATTGTGACTCCTTAGACTCCTATATATAGAAAGGAGGTTTTGTCATTTGTATCATCCAAGAATTGTTCATTTATGTAATGTAAAGGAGGTTTCCCCCTCGAAGAGGCTGAATTCTAAGGCGTTGATCTATCTTTTCTATCTTTTCTTGAGCTGGTTTCATAACATTTGGTATCAGAGCTTTGGATTTTAGGGTTTCGCTGCTCCAAAAAGGTCATCGTGGAATTTTCGCTATAACTTTTTTTCTGCGACGTTTCAGAAGTTGCAAACAAAACCCATTTGAGAAGAAATCCTTCTAAATCTTGAGTCTAAATTTCAGAGCTTTTCACCCTATATTTGTGGAGATATGATCTGAGGAAGTTGGTCTTTTTGCAGACTCCTGAATTACATTCCAAACAGGTGACCTGGGGAAAATCATCATAACTTTCTCTCTGGGGATCGGATTGAAATTTTGTAAGAAGGTACAGAAAGAGGATAGACTGTAGTTTCTTGTATGCATTTTTTAGATCCAAAGGTCGAAACAGTGACTCGTGGCAAGTCGTACAAGTTCGCTCTACTGAACTAGTCTATAATCAAGTCACTGTGGGAGATTTCGCATAACTCTTCCTTGGAGAATCCAATTTGGGTCAGACTTGTGGCATTGGAAAGAGGACACAGAGGGCTACTACAAGTCACAAATTCAAAACTAGATGATCGGAAATTACAGAGATACATCAAAGGCAATATCGAGCTCCTACAAAGTGAAAAAAGGTGTGTAGATTTTCTTAACTTTTTGCTTAAGCTTGGTTTGAAAATTTATTTTGAAGGAATTCAAAGGGCATAATAGAGAATTATTATCGATAACTGATGCCCCGAGGAAAGAAAATGCAAACACCTAGTAAGGAACCTGAAAGCTCTAGCATGACTCATGAAGAAGAAGAAGAAATGCTATATGATATATCAAAATTACAAGAACAAGTGCAACAAGTGTCACTTGCACAAAAAGCAACAGAATCTAAGATGGATAGTTTAAGGAAAGATGTAGAAGCTAAGATGGATGGTTTAAAGAAAGGTGTAGAAGCTAAGATGGATTGTTTAAAGAAAGGCGTAGAAGCTAAGATGGATGGCATGGAAGCTAAGGTGAATGGCATGGACGCTAAAATTGATGGCATGGATGATAAGATGGAAGAATTGAAGATAAATATGAATAAGTTGCTACAAGAAATGGTCACTAAGGGTGAAAGGGTACTAAAGGAAACTCATGATGAGAACAAAAGAAATGTTAATCATGATTCCATAGACTCTAATGTTGGATCGAAGAATCACCATATTCCAAAAATCGATATGAGGAAGTTTGATGGCAAGGATCCTGCCACATGGATATTACAGATGGAGCAATTCTTCGATCTCAATAATGTGCAAAACACACAAAAGGTACGTATGGAAACTTTATATTTGGAACCAAATCAGTTTGTATGGTATCAATGGCTTTGCTCTCGTAAACAATTTATCACTTGGGCAATTTTTACGGAAGAATTGATAGCACATTATGAGGATACAAAAAGCAACACTTTTTTTAGCCAATTGATAAGTCTCAAACAAAAGGGTTCAATAATGGAGCACATTGAGGAGTTCCAAAAATTGAACATAAGGGTAAAAGATATTCCAGAGGAGCATAGGATTGATGTGTTCATAGGGTCTTTAAAGGATAATATCCAACATGATGTTCGCCTTTGGGAACCTGATTCATTAGAGAAGGCATTCAGGTTAGCAAGAAAAATGGAAAGCAAAATTATGGCAACCAGGAAGCATACCACTCACAACTATAAAGACGGAAGTGTTGTTGCCCCTAGTCTTCCACAACCTATAAGGTTGACACCACAACAATTGGAAGAAAAAAGAGCAAAAGGGCTTTGTTACAGTTGTGATAGCAAATACACTAAAGGTCATAAGTGTGCTGAGAAGAAATTATTCTACATAGATTGTGAAGAGGAAGAAGAAAAGGAGCAAGAAAGGTCAAAAGAAGAGGATATACTCCAGGAACAAAGCCTAGATGAAGAACAAATAAATCCGACCATATCTTGTAATGCATTGGCGGGAATTACCACTCCTCAAACCATCAAGATAGAAGGACAAATCAAGAAGAAAAAGGTAATAGTGTTGATTGATTCAGGAAGCACCCACAATTTTATTCATTGTAAGGTAGCAAAAGAATTGAATTGCTTCCTATATCCAGCACCAGAGTGTCAAGTGATGATTGCAAATGGAGGAACAATAAATTTCTCTGGAAAGTGCCATAATATCAAGCTATCCATGGGAGAATATGTATTGACTAGCCCAATGCTTTCCATTCCAATGGGAGGTGCTGATGTTGTACTAGGAGTCCAATGGCTACAATCCTTGGGTACAATAGCTTTTAATTTTCAAGAACTTTTCATCAAATTTTCTACGGAAGGAAAGGAAGTTGAATTAAGGGGTATTGCAGGGAAACCAGGAAAGATAATCAGCTCTAATGGTATGACAAAGCTTCTAAAAAAGGAGCAAAGAGGTGTAATTGCACAATTATGTTCGCTAGATGTTTCCACATTGGAATCATCTATTTCTCCAGATCTCCAAAAAGTCTTGGACAATCATTCCAAGGTATTTGAGACTCCCAAAGGTCTCCCACCTATGCGTGATCATGATCATGCTATTCATCTGATTCCAGGAAGTGTTCCTCCAAACATCAGGCCGTACAGATATCCCTATGTCCAAAAGAGTGAAATTGAACGTATGGTTGCAGAAATGCTAGAGGCTGGTATAATTCAACCGAGTCAAAGTTCTTTCTCTGCTCCAGTAGTATTGGTGCACAAGAAGGATGGATCATGGCGCATGTGTCCGGATTATAGGGAGCTCAACAAGCTCACTATTAAAGATAAGTTCCCCATTCCTGTCATTGATGAATTACTGGATGAATTGCATGGATCAATTTACTTCACCAAGTTGGATCTTCGTTCAGGATATCATCAAATCAGAATGAAGATTGAAGACATTCCGAAAACAACATTTAGAACTCATGAGGGTCATTATGAATTTTTGGTCATGCCTTTTGGCCTTACCAATGCACCTTCAACATTTCAAGGTTTGATGAATTCAATTTTCAAACCATTCCTTAGAAAATTTGTGTTAGTATTTTTTGATGATATACTAATCTACAGCAAGTCTTGGAAGGATCATGTTGAACATGTTGACAGGGTGCTACAACTATTGGAGGAGAAACAATTATATGCAAAAAGATCCAAATGTTTCTTTGGAGTCCAGGAGGTGGAATATTTGGGTCATATTGTATCTCATGAAGGAGTTAAGGTAGACCCTAGCAAAATTAAAGCCATTAAGGAATGGAAAATCCCCACATCCATAAAGCATCTGCGAGGATTTCTCGGGTTGACAGGGTATTATCGCAAGTTTGTTAAGAATTATGGGAGAATAGCAGCACCTCTAACAACATTATTGAAGAAAGATGCATTTTCATGGACTCCGGAAGCAACAAAGGCCTTTGAACATCTTAAAGAGGCAATGTGCCAAGCACCGGTCTTAGCTACACCGGACTTCACAAAAACCTTTATTGTGGAATGTGATGCTTCAGGAAATGGAATTGGTGCTGTTCTAATGCAAGATGAAAGACCCATTGCTTTTGAAAGTCGTCCAATCAAGGAAAATTTTTAAGCAAAGCTATTTATGAGAAGGAAATGTTGGCAATACTCCATGCACTTAAGAAATGGCGACCCTACCTAATGGGAAGACACTTCAAGGTAAAAACGGATCATGATAGCCTTAAATACTTTTTAGAACAAAGATTATCCTCTGAAGAGCAACAAAAGTGGGTCACAAAGATGTTGGGTTATGACTTTGAAATCATCTACAAAAAAGGGAAGCAAAATGTGGTGGCAGATGCACTCTCAAGAAAGGATGAGGATGTGGAAGCATTGTTGTGCGCCATTTCTATTATCCAACCAGATTGGATAAACGAAGCAAGGGAGGAATGGAAGAATGACGAAGAAGTGTGGGCACTTATTCGAAAGTTACAACAAGATTCCAGTACGTCTGATACATTTAGCTGGCAAAATGATTCGTTATGGTACAAAGATCGCTTATACCTCTGTAAGAATTCCCAGCTAAAACAAAAGATTCTTATGGAATTGCACACTTCTCCCTTAGGAGGGCACTCAGGATTTTTAAAAACTTACCACAGGGTTAAGAAGGAATTTTTTTGGGATGGCCTTAAATCAGATATTCAAAAGTTTGTGGCGGAATGTTTGGTTTGCCAACAAAATAAAGTTGAAACAATTAAGACACCGGGTCTATTACAACCTTTATCCATTCCAAGCCAACGTTGGGAGGAGGTTTCAATGGATTTTATCACAGGTTTACCCAAGTCTGAGGGAAAGAGTGTCATCATGGTGGTAGTTGACAGACTTACCAAGTATGCACACTTTTGTGCATTATCACATCCATTTAAAGCCAGTACAGTTTCTACTGCATTTATGGAAACAATTCAAAAGCTACATGGAAACCCAAAGATTATTGTAAGTGACAGAGATCCCATTTTCACTGGAAATTTTTGGACAAATTATTTTCTTGTCTTGGTACTCAGTTAGCTCATAGCTCATCTTATCATCCTCAATCTGATGGGCAAACTGAGATAGTAAACAAATGTTTGGAAGGATATCTTCGTTGCTTTGTATCTGATAAACAGACACAATGGGTCAAATGGTTGCCTCTGGCTGAATGGTGGTATAACACTTCCTTCCATACAGCAACAAAAATGACCCCATTTATGGCACTTTATGGGTATCAACCACCATCCATCACATCATATTTAAGAGAAAATTCTAAGGTTCAGGCAGTGGAACATCACATCGAACATCAACAACAAGTCCTCCAACTCTTAAAGGATAACCTCGTGTTGGCACAGAATAGAATGAAACAACAGGCAGATCAACATCGCAGTGAAAGAAGTTTTGATGTAGGTGATTGGGTATTCCTACGGCTACAACCATATAAGAAAATGTCCCTCAAGCAAGCTAAGAAGGATAATAAATTATCACCAAAGTATTATGGTCCGTACAAGGTGTTGCAAAAGATTGGTACTATGGTGGAGCTTCCTGCAGCTTCTCGATTGCACCCAGTTTTCCATGTTTCATGTTTAAAGAAGGTTATAGGCGACAAGCTCCCAGTTCAAACAATATTGCCAGAACTTGACGAGGAAGGAAAAATTATATTGGAACCGGAAGCAGTCACAGAAACAAGAACTCGACAGCTACGAAATCGATCAATTTCAGAGTATCTTATCAAGTGGAAGAACTTATCCGCTGAAGATTCCACATGGGAGGATGAGAATTTTATGCAGAAGTATCCAGAACTACTCAAGCGTTGAGGACAACACTTTTTTGAAGGAGAGGGGCATGTTGGGTCCCTATAATACTAGTGATTACCCCATTACTATTGTAGTTATACCCCTTATTAATATTGTTGTGCCCCTATTGCCCCCATATTGTTATTACTGTGCCCCATAGAATCCCTCTATTGTTATTTTTGTGGCTTTATATTATTATTGTTAGGTCGGCTGGGTTATATTGTGACTCCTTAGACTCCTATATATAGAAAGGAGGTTTTGTCATTTGTAACATCCAAGAATTGTTCATTTATGTAATGTAAAGGAGGTTGCCCCCTCGAAGAGGCTGAATTCTAAGGCGTTGATCTATCTTTTCTATCTTTTCTTGAGCTAGTTTCATAACATAAGCTCCATGTACCTGTCATCCTATTGACCTGCCTGTAAGATCTGATCCTATAAGTCTGTCCCATAAGAACTCATAGCTTCTATATGATTCACCTGTATCCACCTGTTAAGAGCATCTGCAACCCTGTTCTCCTTTACCTTGATGTACCTAATCTCAAAGTCAAACTCACTCATTGTGGCCAACCATCTATCTTGCCTAGCATTCAAATTCAGTTGATCAAACAAGTATCTCAACCCACTATGATCGCTCATTACTAAAAATCTCCTACCAAGAAGATAGTGCCTCCACATCTTCAACGCATGAATGATCGTTGCCAACTGAAGATCGTATGTCTGGTAATTATGCTTGTGCTCATTCAATTTCCTTTATTCGTAGCATACTACCTGTACCTCCTGCATAAGAACTCCACCAAGTCCTCTCTTGCAAGCATCTGTACACACCACAAACTCTTTATCTAGATCTGCAATCTTTAACACTAGAGCATTTGTCAAAAACTGCTTTAACTGTTCAAAACTTATTACACATTCCTTTGTCCTTTCAAATATCTTACCTTTCCTTTGCAGTGACGTAATAAAATATGTAATTTGAGAGAAGTCTCTGATGAACTTCCTATAGTAGCCTTCTAGCCCCATAAACGATCTTAACCTCATTCATGTTTCTAGGAGTTGCCCACTCCATGATAGCCCTTATCTTCTCTAGATCCACTGCTATACCTTCCTTGGAGACCACATGCCCCAAGTAATGTACCTATGTCTGAAAGAAACTGCATTTTCTAAGCTTAGCATACAACTGATGCTCTCTCAACAATCTCAACACTGCTATTAAATGCTCGGCATGCTCTTCCTCATTCTTAAAATATATCAAAATGTCATCAACGAATACAATAACAAACTTGTCTAGATAAGGATGCAACACATTATTCATCAAGCATATAAATGTAGCTAGAGCATTAGTCAAACCAAATGGAACTACAACAAACAAATAATTCATGTACATGGTTCGGAAAGTTGTCTTGTAATTTTCCTCTTCTTTAATGTATACCTGATGATATCTGAATCTACTTCTTCCTTCAAGTGATCAAACAATTCATCAATCCTCGGAATTAGATACATGTTCTTGATGGTCTCCTTGTTCAACTTCTTCTAATCGATGCATAACCTGAGAGTACCATCCTTCTTCTTCACAAACAATATTGGCGCGCCCCACAATGATACACTTGGCCTAATGTATCCATTTTCAAGCATTTCCTTCAACTGCACATTTAACTCTACTAACTATGGATTGTTCATCCTGTATGGTGCCTTCGATGTTGGTGTTGCCCCTAGTACCAACTCAATGGAAAAGTCCACTTCTCTATGAGGCGACAACTCTGAAATATTTGCTGGAAACACATCCTGAAATTGTTGCAAGATCAATTACCTGCTCAATACCTCCACATCCTCAACATCCTTACCTTTATCACTAGAAATATGCACTGCAAATAGCACACACCCTTTTCTGCGATAGCACTTTGCCTGCATAGTTGTCACCATTCTAACTAATGTTGCCTTCTTCTTACCCTATAAGATTCTCTATTCTCCATTGTCATCCAAATACTCAATGCCTTGTCCTAACAATCCACTTTGGTCCTATGATGATACAACTAATCCATACCCAAAATCATACTATATGATCCCAAAATAAATACATTCATATGTGTTGAGGTAAGAATACCATTCAACTTGAATGCAAAATCTCTTACCCAGTGATACACTCTCTTCTTTGTACCTATAGCCAACTGCACTAACAAGGATTTTGCATGCACTTCTTTATTCAAACCACACTTCTCCACCAGGTAAGGACTAACATAATTATAATTAGATCCAAGTTTAATCAAAATGGAAACAACTTGATCACAAAGCTTATTGTCCCTCTCGATAACAATTGCCTGGTCTTGTGCCTGCTTGTTATCCAACGTTGCATAAATATGTGGAATGCCCTATTCAACATCCCCAACTATCTACGCCTCTTGTGCACTGTAAATATGAGGCCTACCACCCTGATTTTGAGGAAAATCCATCTTAAGATGTTCCTTACCAAATGTCCAACACTCCAACCGTTGTGTATCATCGCCTCCATTCTGTTGTTGTGATCCATGTCCCTGTCTAGCTATGTTGAACTTCTTGTATGGTGCAACATTCTCTTTCTCTTCTGCATTATGAGGCCTTGTTCTTTTCGATTTCCATTTACCTTTATCTTTATCTTTCCCTTTCCATCCTTGCTGAGATTCATTCTTATTCTTTGACTTCTCACAATAGTGTTTTAATTTCCCAATAACTTCCTCAAGTGACCAAGGCTCATTATACTCAATCCGATCTCTAAAATCTAATGGAAATCCACTAGAAAATCTCTAAACTTTAGCTATCTCATCTTTAATATGTAGTACATATCTCATTAACTCCAGGAACTTGCTCATGTACTCTTCATTTGTCATCGATCCCATTTTAAGCTCATAGAATTCTTTGGCTTTGCTATCATAATACCTTTTTTACAAGTATTTATTCCTGAAAAGTATCTTGAATTCATGCCAACTCAAGTCTTATGTCATGATGTCTCTGACCTGTTTTACACCTTTCCACTAGATGTCTTCTTTCCCTTTGAGGCTAAAGATAACTATTATGGCCTTCATATTCTCTGTGTACTCATGCAGTTCAAATAACTTCTTCATCCCAACTAACCAAGCCTCTAGTCCTCCGACTTGTTCAAATCTCCATTAAATGTAGGTGGATTTGCTTTCTTAAAATCATTTGGAAAATATCCCATGTCACTCCTCCTGTAAGGGTGATAACGATGACGATCATAGTGCATATCAAAATCAGAACTATAATATAACTTGTGTCCATCACCTCTCCTGTCTGAAGTATCCAAGAGATTGCCATATCTAATTGTGTCATCTCTATCCGACTTGTTCCCACCATGAGATCTACCGCCATATGCCTCATTTGTTGTGTCGTCATGCCCATGGTTTATCCAAAGTGGTCCCTGTCTCTACAATTCTGACAAATCTTGGAGGATTACTGCATGGACTTCTACTTGTTTCCCCTGTGCCTGAATGATTTTGTCATCGTCTTCTTTACAACTTCTTATTTATGCCTTCAAACTCCTCGATGTATATGCTTAGCCAGAAGAGATCCCAACACCACACTACTCATATGATCCATAGGGAGAGTCTCGGGAACTATAGTCTACCATCTTTCTAGTCATATTTGATATTCTTCCTGCAAGTATACCATGTCATCTAAACTATAACATAACATAATCAACATACCTCAGTATATTTCTAGGGAGGATATCTCGTTTGCAAGATCAACCAAATTAGCACAATACATGTATAAACATAATCATAACAATACATAAACATCATTTCAATCATTATCAATGCATGACCATACCGACCACATACCATGACCTCATGCACGACAACTATTAACATTTCAATGTATGAATAACAATATATAAACACTAACACACATAACCAATGCATCACTGACATACACTCATGATGACAACATCCAACAACAACTGTTATGCTCTTAACCTACAAGACGATACCAGAATACCAAATCTGCGAAGAAATATACCCAGAACATAGAACAATGAAAAATAATAGCAAGTATTTTATTATTCAGAAAGCAATGTTCACTTGCCTCTTAGAGGGGGCAACCTCCAATAGAGCTGATCTCAAGTACAAAATAAGACACGGTGCTCCTCGAGGGGAGTCTCTATCCTTTATATAATGTTCGTACATGCAATACCATGGAGTAATACCATGGTTCTTATTAATACCATCTATCTAATACCATGGCCCATTTGCAACTAACTGTGGTCCCTTCATTAAATGCGGGTTAACCACTTACAATTATTAATATGGGCTTTATTGACTCTTTACTTAACTATAACTATGACTCAATCCTATTACATAAATAAGGGGGTTAGGGTTGGACCCTACAACAACACCATCAACTTTCACATGGAAACACCACTGCAACCATGACCAACACCATGCATATGAAACAAGTGCATAGACCACAAGCATAAAAGACACATATGCAACTGACATGAATGCATGACCAACACACCACCCATCCAGTCCAAGGGGTGAACCATGCTATGATACCACTCTGTAACACCCTCCTCCCACATTTACCAAAGTTAAACGGTCCGTTGGGGTAAACATGTGCTGAAAGGCTACTATGATCTTATTCAATTCCTTATGTATAGCTAAGGAAGTGGAACCGACAAAACACTGACCTTCTACACATGTTACAAGAATTTCAAGAGCTAACCAACCCTTCTAGGTGACAAACCCCTGAGGTAGCTTAACTTAGCTCACCAACCTAGAGCCTCAGTCACTCCCATTATATGGGCATTCATGTGACTAGGACGCTCTAGTTGCTCCCACAGCAAGGGCATGCTAGCAACTGGGGACTTTTTCAACTAGTTCTGAGCTTGCGACCCCAGATTCGGTGCCACTTTTTCAGGGCTAGGACTCAAGCCACTTCCCATAACTTCATGAAACTTCCAGAAATGAAAATTAACATAGAAACAATGATACTAATGCAAATACTTGACTGGACCCTGTTGAAGCCCCGAAAATCGGGTCTACAACAAGGGGGATACCCGCCCGGTCCGGAACTTGGTTGGCAGCTCCTTATCCATTTGGTATAGCGGGTCCAACTGGGGATATGGGACCAGTTTCCCAATCTATGAGTGTGTGTGTGTGTAGAATTTGATGTTCCTGGTCTAACAGTTCCTAATTTAAGATATTCTAATTCTAATTCTAATCTAATGCTATGCTGTTGTAATCTAATAAGAAGCAACATCTAAGTCTATACTAACCCGAGATGTAATTCTTCTATTATGCGATCTAAAAATATTTCAAATAACAACTGGTAATAAAGATCATTCAGCTATTATAAGAAAGGAAATCAATAAAGATGAACCACTTCGCATAAAAAGTTAGACGAAACAGTTGTGAAAAACATATCGCATAATGAGCTATTCATACATTAAGCATAAATAGATAGCTATCACCATACAAAAGTGCCAAATGATAACTCCGACATTCATGCAATAATACATAAACAACTAAAAACTGTATATCACTTTAACATATAAGCAGAAATGGTCAAGAGATAAAAGTACCATTTATGACTAGTCCTACTCATAAGCTTCAAGCGACAATGATTTATCTCTCCTTGCTCTAACATCCACTAAGAGTACAGAAGTGCAACATCAGTAGCAGACATCAAATGCAAACATCAAAAAATCCTGTTCCATTCATTCACCAAAACCTCCTCTGAGGGTGCAAAAGTGCATGTTCTGAGGACAAGTTTTTGATAAATTTCTGGACCCTTCTCTAAATGCATGAGAAGGGTTTAAATACTACTAACTAAATAACTTAATTACACAGATTCAGGATACGGTTTAAATGACCGCCCTTTTTCTAAGCAAAAATAAAACAAAACTATTTCTAAAAATTAAATCTAATATCTAACTATTTCTGCATTTGCTCCTTAATGTTGAAAGCATTCATTATTTGCCTGGGTAGAGTCGGCTGACTGTCTTCCGCTTTTGGTTGAGCTAAGCAAACAGAATTGGTAAGAGCTGGCACCATCTTCTCAGCAAATAGATGATATACTCGAGAGTCATCTTCTGACTATGTGGCTTTACCGCGTATGTCCAGTAATAATCTCAGTTCAACTTGGTTAACCCTTTGGATTGCTTTTGCCTTTTCTTTCTATTTCCAGTTTGTTTTTTTACCATTGCTTTCTTGCACTTTTCAGGCTTATAGGTGACTCAGCAGTTAGAGGCTTTCCTTCTCGAACAATTTTCTCAGCGATGCGCGATTAGCGCTAGGCGCTAGGCGCTAATCGTGCATCGGAAACTGCCTCCATTCTTTGATCTGGGCTTCTCTGATGCGTTTTCCACCTTTTGCGCCTCTTCATCTTTATCGGGTATAAGGCTTCAAAATTTGTAAAATTAATGGCCTTGTGAGCTTTTGACCCTAAGCATTAAACTGCCTATTGATATCAGCATCCTTCAGTACTCATTCAACCATGGTTGTATATGAAAGATCTGCAATGGATGGCTCAGCAGAATTCTATGAATCTGCGGCTCTGTTGCATGCGGTATCTGTTTATGAGGGCGTCTTTTCTCTGTCTTTGAACATTGGAGCTTTACCCTTTTTCCTCATAGCTTCCTGCACATTGCTTTGTGTAACTTTTGTTTTTCGTTCCTGCAGTTCACAGGTGAGGAGAGAGTAATGATAATAAATAACGACAGGAAAGCTTTAAATGCTACAGATATGCAAAAACACGCCACCTGATGTGAACTGGCTCTTTGAACAACACAAAACCATATTTTATTAACAACTGGCATATAATACATTAATTATCATTAAAGCGCATAACCAGTTCTTAGTTTATGGAAAACTTTTTCTTGAATATTGAGCCAGGAAAATCTGCGATGGAATGTTTCTGCGATCTGCATCGCAGTATCGCATTTCGCTGTATCACATTACCGCAATTTCATTGTCTATCGCAAGATCACAGATCGCTTAATCGTTAAATCGTTATGTGTCTTTTATGCAAATCGCATATCGCATATCGGCGATTTTTTAAGGTTTTTCCAATGTGAGTTTTTCTTAATGCATGCGATGCGATGGAGTTCGCGTCGCAATCTCGCGTTTTACCATTTTGACTCATAAGGAAATACCCTATCATTCTTTGCATGATGCAATGTTTCTTAAGGAGTAACATATATGAGCACTAATTAATTTTTTTGAATTTTTTGACTAAGGGTCCCCACTTACATAGTGTTATTGCTAATACTAAATAAGAAGGGGGGTTGTTGGTGGCCACAACAATTGGCGATTCACTTGGAAGAACCAGTTATCTCTATTTTTCTATTGAATTTTCTAAACTTCCAAAACAGAAAATTAAACTTTATTATGGAAAGATAAAGTACATTATGCTCTAACCTGTCAATGATATTTTGTTTCAACTATTTTCCACTTTGATTATTTGCTTCCTCAGGCTAGTCCTTGTATTTACATCAGTCATTACTTGGTCTTGTAAAGATAAAACAAAGTCTTCTCTGTAAACCAGTTTTAAATATGCTCATTTGTCGTAGGTAGAGCCTCTACTGCCAGCAGGCGTTTATAGCCTCGACAGGGTTACCTATTACCCAGCAATGATCCTGTATCCTACTTAAGGCAGCCTACAACTTTCAAAGAAAAATCCATATCCACACTTATTGCTTTGATTTTATTTTTTACTCTTAAAGAACAATGTCTTGGTTTGGTAGCCAAATTATGACACAGTCATTCACTAGATTTATAACTTTGCTGAACAAGTTGGCTCGTGATGAGACCCCTTGTCTTTTGATTGCAACAATCTTGAGTCATTGCCCTGTTGTGGTGTACAGTATTGGCAAAGTCAGCGAGTTATAATATCTGTGATTATGATAAGCCAGCTCATGATGAGACCTCTTATTCTTCAAGATAAAGTGTATCCTTGGGTTGTTCCTCTGAAAGTTGTGATTTCCTTAGCAGGGAGGAAGTCATTGTTTCCTTAAGATAGCTCTGGACGACAATAATAGAGTTTTTTGGAAACAGTTGTTCTACAGAGAATCTTTATTTTGTTATTGATACCTTTCATTGTACTGAGATAAAACAATTTCTTCACTAAAGGTTGTTTTCATCAAACTTTTTGAAGTTGAAACTAGTATCATATCTAGGCTAGAGTCTTTAACTGTATCTATCAATAATAAAGATCAATTTTCCAAAAGATTTGCTATTTATACAAGCGAAAAGTTCAAAACCTGAAAGAGAATTGGTGTCTTTTTCATAAATGCCTAATGTAACTACTCACAACTGGTTTTATTATGAAAAGAAAAATAACTACTCTACAAAAAATAGAAGAATAATCTTCTATGGAAAATATTTCTTGAGAATTTGTCCGTTAACAGGCAAAGAGTCTCTCTTACCTGCTAAATCCTGTAACACAAACGTTGATGGACCTATGACTTCTACAATTTGAAAAGGACCAAGCCACATTCTTTGAAACTTTGTATGTTTGCCTTTCTCTTCATGAGCCTTGTCCCATTTTAAAACTAAGTCTCCCATCTGAAAATCTTTTCTGGTCATTATGTTTGAATCAAAAGAGGATTTTACTAGTGCTTGATGATGAGCATGCGTTTTCTTAGCCTGTTCTCGTTGTTCTTCTAATTTGATTATCTCCATTTGTCTCAGCTGTAAGGAGGAAGTGGGTACTTCATCAATGTATTGAACTAGAGACAAAGAGGGAATTGTTAAATGAGTCGGAAGAACCACTTCTTTCCCATAAACTAAATTAAAGGGAGAAGTGCTGATAGAAGATTTTTGCGTTATTCGGTCTGCCCATAAAGCATATATCAAAGCCTTATGCCAATTCTTATGATTTTGGTCAACTGTTCTTTTGATAATCCTGATTAGGTTTTTATTTGTGGACTCAGCTAACCCATTGCCTTGTGGGTAATAATTGGCCGAATATTTAAGTTTGAATCCTCTTTTAAGTGCAAATTCAGTCATTGCATTTCCAAAAAAGTATGATGCATTATCAAACATTAAAGCGGAAGGCAATCCAAACCTGGTGATTATAAATTGATCTATGAACTCAATGATATTTTCAGCATTAGCCGTCTTGAGTGGAACTGCTTCTACCCACTTAGTAAAATAATCTGTTGCTGTGAGGATGTATCTATGCTGCTTAGAAGAGTGAGGAACGATCTCACCTATTATGTCCAATCCCCACTGACTGAAAGGTTTCTCAATGTTAACCGGCTGTAGTGGCAACAATGGCTTCTTTTGTCTTCCAGTAGTAGTTTGGCAGACTTGACATTTCCTCACGTAACTGTCCGAGTCTTTAAATAACGTGGGCTAGTGATATCCTGCGTGCAAGATTTTATGTGTAGTAGCATCTCCAGCATAGTGTCCGCTTGCTGGCCCATCGTGGAGTTCCTGCAAAACTTTTTCAGCTTCAGATTTCTCAAGACACCTAAGAAGAACAGAATCATAATTTGTTCTAAAAAGAATATCATTTATGAGCTGATATTGTTTGGCTTTCAACCTTAGAGCTCTTTTCTTAGTATGATCGAGGTGTGAAGGAGCATACCCGTTCTTAAGATAATAAATGATATCATCATATAATGACTCTGCATCGTTTAGGCTTACCTCACACATTTGTACCTCTGCAGATGGAATTTCAGAAATTTGTGATGCTCCAACCAGCATTTTGCAGAAGCCTTGGCCTCTTACAATGTTTGCTGGTTTAATCTCAATGTCATATTCCTGTAAGGCAGTAACCCAATTGGCTCTTTTCTCACCCACATCCTTCTGTACTAGAAGATTCCTTACCGCTGGAAACGGTACTATAATTTTAGTATGGGTTTTGAGTAAGAAAGGTCTGAAGTATTTGACCGCTTTGAAAACAGCATAAGCCTGTTTCTCCACGTCTGAATAATTTAATTCAGCACCCTGTAAATTTGAACTGAAAAACGCAATTGGGGCTTCCACTTTTTCTTGATTTTCTTGAGTGAGAATCGCAGCATATGACCTATCTGAGGCAAATGTATATAAAATAAGAGAATCGCAGCATATGACCTATCTGAGGCAAATGTATATAAAATAAAAGGCTCTGAAAAATTCGGAGTTGCTAACGATGGAGCATTAATAATAGCTTGTTTGATCAGGTTGAATGCTTCGTGTTCATCTTGGCCCCATTTAAAATTTGAGTTCTTTTTAATCATGGCTTGCAAAGGAGAGACGATTCGTGAAAAATATGGAACAAATCTCTTTACAAAGTTGATCTGACCAAGGAAAGATTGCATGGCTTTTTTGTTATGAGGTAAGGATATTTCAGAAATCTCTTTGATTCTGTCAGAATCGATGTGAATACCGGATTTTGACACTATGAATCCTAGAAGTTTCCCTTCACTTAATGCGAAAAAAGATTTCTTTGGGTTAAGTGAAATTCCATACCTTAAACACCGTTGGAAGATTTGTTTCAAATCTTTAAGATGGTCGCTTCGTTTCTTTGAATACACTGTTATATCATCCAAATAAATTACTACAGATTTATTGACTAAACCTTTGAATGCGATGTCCATGGCTCTCTGAAATGTGGCACCAGCATTAATCAAACCAAATGGCATCTTTCGATATGCGTATGTGCCCCATTTAGTTCTGAATGTGGTTTTCAATTGATCATCAGGATGTACCAACACTTGATTGTATCCTGAAAATCCGTCCAAGAAAGACATTAATTCTGAGCCTGCCAATGCCTGCAATATCTGTTCCATAGGTGGTAAAGGAAAATTATCTTTTTGGTAGGCCTTATTAAGGTTTCGAAAGTCAATGCAGATCCTAATATCTCCGTTTTTCTTTCTAACAGGTACCATATTGGAGACCCATTTGGAATGTCTGACGGGAAAGATTATTCTGGCTTTCAATAACTTATTAAGCTCAGTTTTTATCTGATTTTCTAAATTGGGATGGATCTTTCTCAGCTTTTGTTGGACAAGTTTTTCATTATTGATCATGGGAATAGTATGTTGGATGATGGAAGTGTCATATGTTTTCAGTTCGTCATAATTCCAGGCAAAAACATTTTTATATTGTCTCAAAAGACGAATATACGCTAATTTTTCCTCAGGGGTTAGGCCGAGACCTAAATTAATGTTTTGTGGTTTGGCATCGGTTCCTAGGTTTACTAATTCGTAGTTCAAGGTTGAACTTTGGATTTTTGAATTGGTAGACCTTTTAAACCGATCCTTCAAGTCATACAAGTCTTCTAACTTGACTACCGACTTAGGTATAGCATTGTTAGTGCTATCTTGTTGCAATTGTCGATCATGTTGGTCTTCGTCAATTATTTGATTGGAGTAGGATCCTTCAGATGTGAGGAAATTTACAATATCAGGATCGTCATTGAATACTCTCCAATTTGTGATGTTATTAGGAATGGATGGTATAAAGATTAATTCTATTGAGAATCTATCTGGACTAAAATCTTCTGAAGGAATAAGCTTAGAAGCTACATTAGCCAAAAGGTCTGCACTTGCATTTTGGAGTCTGGGGATTGAAGAAATATTAAATGCTATGAAATGCTCAGTCAGATCTTGAAGTAAGGATTGGTAATGTTTTAAATGACCTGATAAGCAATGTATAGTGTTACGTACCTGTTTAACCACAATCTCAGAGTCTCTGAAAACTTGAAGATACTTGACGTCTAACCCGATTGCTTTGTACAACCCTTGGACCAAAGCCTCATATTCTGCTGTATTGTTGGTGCAATCAAATTTGAGTCTGCATGTTAGCATGATTTTATCTCCTTCTGGACTAATAAAAACGCATCCTACTCCTGCTCCTTCGTTAGATCTAGAACCATCAAAAAATAATTTCCAAAACAAAGATTTATTTACAGGACTATCTAAAAAATTGATACATTTCGAACTATCAGTTCGAGAAAAAATTTCGACTTGGGACAAAACAGAGTGTTATAAATAGGGTGATGCATGAGCATTGAAATTTCCGAGGAAAGAATCTACCAAGTAATTTCCAATAATGCTACTGTTATATGCTATTGGTTCATTTTCCCCCTCTAGCTCTGTTACTATGTATTTCTGGTGTAGTTCTCGTTCAACTTTTATTTGATTCGGTTTACCGTTGTAGGGCAGCCACATGTGCGACCAGTTAGTTGCGAAGTATCCATGAAGTTTTTCTGACCAATCCCTGCTAAGAATTAAGCCATAGAATTATGGAATATCAGAAACTAAAATGTCAATAACTTGACATACCCTTGGGTTGGATGACAACCTTATGGTTACTTGATTTAGTTCGCCAATCACTTCGACTTGAGATCGATCTAGCTGAACTATGTGCACAGCGGATTTCTGCGGCTGAAAGTTTAACTTGGCACATATGGACTTTGGTAAAATATTGGATGAAGCACCAGAATCTATCAAACAATTGTGCACATTTTTATTGAAAATTTCATAAGTAAGGAGAAACGGGGGAGTATGAGATCTCGATCTTCCTCCAATTAGAGCGATTTCATTTGGATCAATCTTATTGATCGCGTTAGTTGGAGGTCTTCCCATGTTATGAGAAGCTTGAGAAAGTACAGCGGCAGGCAAAGGTGCAACTGGCACAGCATGTAATTCTTTCATCATTATCTTCTGTTGATGCTTTAACTTGCTCAGTTCGTAAAGGGTGATGTTGACCCTAGTCTTTTTCATATCTTCTATAATATTGTACTCCATTTCATCCGAAACGATCAGTGTTTTAGATGGAGTTGATTCATCTGTTTAGACTGGGCTGGTTTGAGTCGCTTTAGATTTCATTTTCTTTGTTGCGACTTTATCCTTTATTGCAGAGCTTGCGCTCTTTGGCTTAGGGATAGTTTGGGGAGGATCAAGCTAATTTTTGCTTCGTGTGCTAACTGGGAATACTTCTTGATCTTCTTCTTGTGGGAGGATGAAATCCCACATTCCTTGTAATTCCACAACTTCTTCTTCATCAATTTTCCCTTCAGTTGCAATTTCCTCTTCTTCTTCTTCGGATTCAGCATTTGAAATAGTGTTGGGCGGCTTTGAATCCGTTGAAGGGCCTCTTTTAAAAGCTTTGTAGGGCTTTTTTGAAGAAGTTTCTGCTACTTTCTTTTTGATGTCGACCATTTCATTGGACATGGTCTTTAGAACTTTCTGCAATCCTTCCAAATCGAATGGATCTTTTGCTTGTTTCTTCTTGGAGTCTTCCTTGAAGGTGACTTTCTTGGATTTACGTTCCTCTATTGCGGATTTCTTTTCCAGGGCTATTATACGTTTCTCTACTGCTATTGCTTCTTTCATGTTTTCGGCTAAGGTTGTTTTATTAGCCCTGTCCATGAAGATTGCTATGTTTGATGGTAGAGCGGTGATATACCATTCACTTCATACTTCTTCGCTGGGCTGGGAAGCAGTAGGAATTTTGTTTAGGATTTTATTGAAACGTAAATTGAAATCTTTGATAGGCTCTCTAGATTCGGCCCTAAGGTTGGATAGGTCGTTGATTAACGTTGACGTAGACCTGTCATCACCAAACTTAGTCAGGAATTGCTCCTGGAAGATATCCCAACTGGTGATAGATCCGGAGGGTAATGAAAAATACCATGATTCGGCTATTCCTTGTAGAGTATAAGGAAAGAGTCGAACAACAGCATCTTCATTAGTAACCCCATTGAGATTAATGGATAGCATAAAGTTGTTTATGTGCTCTTCTGCTAGCATGCCTGCCTCGGGATTAAATTTAGGCAGCCATTTCTTAGGATGGGCCGGTATTTGACTCAAGGGTGCAGGCATTAAGACTACCCCAGGGTTATTCCATGGAGACTGGGCCATTGTTGTACTACTAACAGTGGAAAGTGCAGAAGATGATCCCTGTGGCTGGGAAGATGAGGATACTACGATTGTAGATGATTGAGGAAGAGTTGTGGGGGTTCCAGTGGACGGATGGACGATGATCTGAAGTGGCGGAGTGGATGGTTGACTTCGCGGTGAAGAAGTTGAGATGGATGATGTTGACGAAAGAGTCTCGCTGTCAGACTCTTTAGGTGATTTCCTTGCTCTTTTCCTGGTGGGAAGAGGTAATTCGGTTGGCTGAACGCCAAACTTTTCACTCTTTAGCCTGGTCAGGGGATGAGCAGGGTTATAATGCGAAGTCACGCTGCCTTGAGATTTATCAGACCTTTGAGGAGAAATGGAAAATCGCTGAAGTTTGTGAATTAGAGATTCGACTTCAGGAAGTTCAACGGTAGATTGTTCTGAAGCGTCAGGGTTTGTAGCAGCGGTTGATACTTGAGCGACTTCTAACTCTGGATTTAAGTGTAATGGAGAAGTCAGGGGAGATGGTGAGGGCGATTTACTCTCAGAATGGTATTCAGATTTAGATTTACTTGCCATTCATAGTTCAGGCCCTCCTTCTAGCGCCAAATATGTTGAAGCCCCAAAAATCGGGTCTACAACAAGGGGGATACCCGCCCGGTCCGGACCTTGGTTGGCAGCTCCTTATCCATTTGGTATAGCGGGTCCGACTGGGGATATGGGACCAGTTTCCCAATCTATGAGTGTGTGTGTGTAGAATTTGATGTTCCTGGTCTAACAGTTCCTAATTTAAGATATTCTAATTCTAATTGTAATCTAATGCTATGCTATTGTAATCTAATAAGCAACAACATCTAAGTCTATACTAACCCGGGATGTAATTCTTCTATTATGCGATCTAAAAAGATTTCAAATAACAACTGGTAATAAAGATCATTCAACTATTATAAGAAAGGAAATCAATAAAGATGAACCACTTCGCATAAAACGTTAGACGAAACAGTTGTGAAAAACATATCGCATAATGAGCTATTCATACATTAAGCATAAATAAATAGCTATCACCGTACAAAAGTGCCAAATGATAACTCAGGCATTCATGCAATAATCCGTAAACAACTAAAAACTGTATATCACTTTAACATATAAGTAGAAATGGTCAAGAGATAAAAGTACCATTTATGACTAGTCCTACTCATAAGCTTCAAGCGACAATGATTTATCTCTCCTTGCTCTAACATCCACTAAGAGTACAGAAGTGCAACATCAGTAGCAGACATCAAATGCAAACATCAACAAATCCTGTTCCATTCATTCACCAAAACCTCCTCTGAGGGTGCAAAAGTGCATGTTCTGAGGACAAGTTTTTGATAAATTTATGGACCCTTCTCTAAATGCATGAGAAGGGTTTAAATACTACTAACTAAATAACTTAATTACACAGATTCAGGATACGGTTTAAATGATCGCCCTTTTTCTAAGAAAAAATAAAACAAAACTATTTCTAAAATTTAAATCTAATATCTAACTATTTCTGCATTTGCTCCTTAACGTTGCAAGCATTCAGTATTTGCCTGGGTAGAGTCGGCTGACTGTCTTCTGCTTTTGGTTGAGCTAAGCAAACAGAATTGGTAAGAGTTGGAACCATCTTCTCAGCAAATAGATGATATACTCGAGAGTCATCTTCTGACTATGTGGCTTTACCGCGTATGTCTAGTAATAATCCCAGTTCAACTTGGTTAACCCTTTGGATTGCTTCTGCCTTTTCTTTCTATTTCCAGTTTGTTTTTTTACCATTGCTTTCTTGCACTTTTCGGGCTTACAGATGATTGAGCAGTTAGAGGCTTTCCTTCTCGAACAATTTTCTCAGTGATGCGCGATTAGCGCTAGGTGCTAGGCGCTAATCGCGCATCGGAAATTGCCTCCGTTCTTTGATCCGGGCTTCTCTGATACGTTTTTCGCCTTTTGCACCTCTTCATCTTTATCGGGTATAAGGCTTCAAAATTTGTAAAATTAATGGCCTTGTGAGCTTTTGACCCTAAGCATTAAACTGCCTATTGATATCAGCATCCTTCAGTACTCATTCAACCATGGCTGTATATGAAAGATCTGTAATGGATGGCTCAGCAGCATTCTGTGAATCTGCGGCTCTGTTGCATGCGGTATCTGTTTATGAGGGCGTCTTTTCTCTGTCTTTGAACATTGGAGCTTTACCCCTTTTCTGCATAGCTTCCTGCACATTGCTTTGTGTAACTTTTGTTTTTCGTTCCTGCAGTTCACAGGTGAGGAGAGAGTAATGATAATAAATAATGACAGGAAAGCTTTAAATGCTACAGATATGCAAAAACACACCACCTGATGTGAACTGGCTCTTTGAACAACACAAAACCATATTTTATTAACAACTTGCATATAATACATTAATTATCATTAAAGCGCGTAACCAGTTCTTAGTTTATGGAAAACCTTTTCTTGAATATTGAGCCAGGAAAATCTGCGATGGAATGTTTCTGCGATCTGCATCGTGGTATCGCATTTCGTTGTATCACATTACCGCAATTTCATCGTCTATCGCAAGATCGCAGATCGCTTAATCGTTAAATCGTTATGTGTCTTTTATGCAATTTTGCGAGATGCGATATCCGATATCGCATATCAACGATTTTTTAAGGTTTTTCCAATGTGAGTTTTTCTTAATGCATGTGATGCGATGGAGTTCGCGTCACAGTCTCGCGTTTTACCATTTTGACTCATAAGGAAATACCCTATTATTCTTTGCGCGATGCGATGTTTCTTAAGGAGTAACATATATGAGCACTAATTAATTTTTTTGAATTTTTTGACTAAGGGTCCCCACTTACATAGTGTTATTGCTAATACTAAATAAGAAGGGGGGTTGTTGGTGGCCACAACAGACCCTTACTAGCCATGACAGACATTTCGTCAAACATGTCACAAATATGCATTCTATAGGTCATAACAACATATTTGAGCATATGGGTCTCATACTTATCTGAGAATCGCTAAGAAGAATTGATGGCTTATCACATTAGTTGCGTTATCATCTATTAGGTTGTATATTCATTGTTAATTCATTTACAAATCAAAATATGGTGAGAGCCATACATCATCACTATCATAAAACATATTGATAACCAACATATTAACAATAGAAATAATAAGGATACAACAGCCATAAAATCCACATATGAAATTCCAAGGAGAAGGAACTCTTATTAAGGAGTGAAAAAGCCAACCAGGTATGGAACTTCCACGAACAACCCGACCATGGATTAGCTTAACCAAATCTTTCTTTCAGCCAATCACCCCCGTGCTATATTCCAAGCATGAATGTGGGAATTATAACAAAAATCAAGTAGGGCTTCCCTAAGCTAAACCACCTCACCCTCATCAAGAGAACCAGGATTTACTGCAATCCCCACCAGTTCACTAGGCCTTAAACAAGCATGGATTCCACTGTATTTCTCCACCTACACTATGAGGAACTTGCCTATCTCCTAGTCTCTAGGCTTTACTGTACATCCCACCATACAACAGTTGAGGATCCCTAGGCCTAATCAAGACTCCACCCTCCAGGATTTACCGTATATCCTACCATTTACCGGCCAAGGATTCCTAGGCCTGATTGAGGGCACCCGCCTCTAAGCTTTACCATATATCTTGCCATTCACCATTCGAGGATTCCTAGGCCAACCTAGGTAACACAAAATATGGCTTTACCGCAACCCAAAGTCTGGTTCAGGGGTTACTAGGCCAAGGCTTTACAGCAATCCACAATACGATTCAAGGATCACTAGTCCATGTGTTATTTATTTTAGAGACCACTTCATTCAATTTTGAATCCATCCAACAATCCAACACAACCAAAACATGAGAACCTAATCACACCATTGTTATCTAGAAATGGAAAGGCAAGGTTGAAGAACATTGTCACACCTGGAAAAATACATGCCCATGACAACAAGAGAACCAAGAACACTATGCATAACCATGCATGCCAAAACTAGCAATGAAATCATACATGCAACTCGATACCTGCAAATAATCCCATATTAGTCACTTGATCCTGCTCTTCCTTGCTTGATCTTTGCTTCCTCTTGCCTTCTTTTATTTTCTTGATCCAATGTTGAAGTTCTCCTCGAAAACTCTAAGTGTCCCAGAGTGTGAGAGAGAGAGAATAGAGAGAGAGCTCCAAAACTAAACTGACAAAAGGTTAAAATTGACAAAAGGTACCAATTCATCCTTAGAAGCCTTTTTATTAATGAGGCCTCTATTTTCTTCAATTTTTATTTTTTTCCTTCATTTTCCTCCTCATGTGCAACTTGTGACCTTTCATCTTCGTTTTCTCCTAATTTCCATTATTTTCATAAATAAATTGTCAATTAATGCCTCATGCCTTTCCAAAGCCTTTATCATTGCCTTTGTCAATTTCCTTAGCCATAATAAACCAAATGAACACCCACACTAGGATGTTTTGCCCAACATTCAGCTTGGAATAAGTGTCTCATAACCGTGGTTATTATTTTTCCTTTTATTAACTTTTATTACATGGAATTTTCATCAGGGTTGTTACAACCTAGGGCTTCTAAGTTGTAAAGGAGAGGAACCTTTCCTCCTTCTCAAAACTGATATTTAATAATTTACAAAAATCTCCAAAAATGGAGAGTTGTTGGAAGTGGTTAAGATCCATCAAATTTGGAGCTTGAAATCTTCTTTTTCTCTATTTCTGGTGTGATACCATTGCTCCAAAATACCTTAGCTTCAACCTCTCCAACATATCTCCTGTAAAAACCAATCAAAAACCAAAATAACATAAATGAATTTTCTCATTAAAATCAAAATACCAAAATTAGGAAAACAAAATCTCAAATTAAAATCAAATTAGATAAATAAATTAAAAGAAAACCATGCTTCCCGTTGATCACTGTCAAGACTTCTATGGCTCAAGAGGGTTGCCTTCAAACCAATTTACAACAACAAAAGTTTTGGTAAATGAAATTGTTTCAAAACAAATTTCCCAAATTAATTTTTGTTACAATTTTATAGCTCCATCTTCTGCTAATTTTTAGGCATAGTAAATGATCAAATCTGGTTGGTTTGATGCTTCCAGATTGTTCTCCATGATTCTATATTTCCAAAGAACCATATTGGGCCTCATTTGACTAAGTAGGACTCAAGATAGAGCTCTCCAAAGTTGGGTTATCAAAATTTCCAATATGCTGGAAAATGCATGTGTGGGCAAATATTTTGTATTTTATTAATTTAATAATTATATAAATTTAAAAATCTAGAATATAAATTTTAATAAAGTTTAAAATTTAAAATAATATTAATAATAATAATTGATATAAATTACATACTAGATTGAATAATAACTAAAATTGTCCATGGGGTCTTGGATAGACGGTGATCGGGTTCTCTGTTAAGGCACTCCTTGATGTGAAGTCACTAGTTCAATTCCCTGCCCCAATCGGGGTGATATATTGGACATGATGAAGATGTAGTCCTACCAAGCTTACAAACAAAACAAAAAAATGATTTTATTTACCACATTAATAAAATGAATTAACAAAAAAAATAAACAAAAATAAAAGGCACGTGAGTTTTCAATGGTTAATATATGAGGTTATAAAAGTGCATCAAGAGGAGCCTAGAAGCCTAGGGATTTGTAAATGGAGAAGGGGAGTGAGGATCTTGGGCTCCACATGGAGTGGGCCCCTCCTCCCCATTAATTTATTCATTAACACCAAAGCTTAAAACAAGGTATCTCTTATGATGTATTGCCGTTAGTGTCAAATGAAATGATATTTTAAAGTCCACGAGACTAAAAATAGTCTATGGGACTATTAGTTCCCTGATTTTCGTCTTTTGAAATTCAATCCTTTTCTTGTTCAAATTAATGATGATCTGGCCCAACTTTCCAACAATCCCCTCACCGAAAAGACAATGCCAAGAAACCGATGCTAGCATATTCTCATAACTTTCTCTGATGTCTTTGAATGCATCACATTCCAAAATGAAATGTTTTTTCGATTCCAGTACCCCATACGTGCAAAATTTACACACCCGTTCTTCCCAGGCTTCTTTATGTATTTTCCACTGTCCTGTTTCACACCGAAGTTGATGCGATTTGGTTCTTAATTGAGCAATAAGAACCTTTTCCTTCCATGGAATGCTAGCTCCAATGAACTCTTTTTGTTGTGGATAACACGTAGGGTTGAATTCCTCAATTTAGTCCTTCTTCTTTCTACCCAACTCTTTTCCCCATACCTGTTTAAGGAACTTCTCCATAACAAAATACTTTAACTCCTTGCTATTTGTGGGACAGGCATTGAGGTAGATATTCCATTTTTTCATCCATATGTAGTTTTGTTTCATCCATGTTTTCTTTCTTTCACTCATGCCTTCATTGAAGATAACATTAGGCCATCTACCTACTCCCATTTGCTCAATTCTTTTTAGATATGTTATGAGCCACACCATAGCAATCAGTTCGATGGGAGTTACTCCTGTTTCACTCACCATTATCTCATAAGATATCGAATTTTTTATTTTGAACTTGCTCATGATCAAGCGTTTTTGGATTTTCTCAATTTTTTTCCATTTTGAGACGGGGGTGTTGCTAGCCCACAATTTGCACCCATATAGCATCACTGGATAACCTAGGAGTGCAAAAAGTGTTTTAGTCATTTTCCAATCCCATAAATCTACCTCTCTACATCTGTTTTGAAGAGCATATAATGCTTTCCACCCTCCTAAAAATCTCTTCTTTATGCAGTCCTCCCAATTAAGTTTGTTGTTGAAATCAATCCCGAGGTACTTGTACTCATTTACTTCTTCAATAATCTTTCCTTCAAAGAAGAACGTATGTTGGCTCTGCTTCCTTTTATTAGAGAAAATCATTATTTTGGTCTTGCTAGTATCGACTTGCATCCCCACTTCTCTACAAAAATGCTCAAGGGCATATAGGTGCATTTGTAACCCATGGGCTGATTTAGAAAACAATACAAGATCATCCACATATAAAAGAATCTTTATCACAAAGTACCCCAAATAAACACCATCTCCACCTTGTAGATTTATCCACTCTTCCAATTTATCAATATATAATCCAAAAAGAGTAGGAGATAGAGGGAAACCTTACTTGACTTCAATGTCACTTCTAAAGCTTTCTGAAATACCTGCTAAGATTGTAATTTTGACTTTCACTTCTTCATAAAGTCTATGGACAGCGGCTCTATAATGTAAAGGAATTTCAAGTTCTTCCAGTCTACGCCACAACTTATATCTAGGGACTATGTCAATTGCCTTTTTGAAGTCAACAAAGAAACAGAATGCTTCTTCTTTGTCCTCCCAAACCTTTTCAACAATGTGTCTCAACGTGATACCATGATCCATTGTAGAATGCTTCAGCCTAAAACCCGCTTGTCCTCTTTCCCTCTTTTCTTTTACTTTTGCCCACTTACTGATTCTATTTTCTATGATGCTGTCGAAAAGCTTTGCAAACAAAGGATTGATCATAATGGTTCTATAATTGGAAGGATTATTAATGTCTCCACTTTTGAAAAGGGGTATTGCTAGGCTAGTTGTCCAGTCCCTGGGGGATCATTTTTGAATGATGTTGTTAAATAATTCCATGATGTGCAGTGCAAGAGTGTTCATTCCCCATTCTAGATACTCTGCTTGAAGCTCAACAAAGTCCTTTGCCTTTCATGTTTTCAGCTTCTTAATTCCAATCTTCACCTCCTGTAACATGAAGAGCTTTGTAGTCGTGTTAATCCTGCATGGAGGCTCTGCCTCTGATTCCTTCTCATAGAGTTGCTTTGCATATTCAAACCATTGTTGGGTTGTAATATTATTTTTGATCTGTTTCTTCCTTGGTTGAAGTTCCTGCCAGAAAAGCATTGGGTTATTCTTGCTTAGATATATTAACTCTTCTCTCCTTGTTTGCATGAACTCATCTTTTTTCCTTTTTAGTATCTTCTTATATAACTTTACATTCATCTTCTCCTTGCCTGCCTTTTTCAAGGTTCTCCTTGCCATTTTGCATTCCTCATCAAACCAAGCATTTACAGGAAAACAATTTGATTCTGATTTCCTATTTTTTGCTCTTTTGCACTTCTCAAGTGCACTTTGGATTATATTTGTTAACTCGTGACTGTTGAAACTTTTGAAACTAGTTTTCTCCTTCTGAATTAATCTCTCTAACATTGTCTTGAAGATAGTACAATTTTCTTGTGTTAGAAGAATTTTTCCCCTTGATAGTGATTGTCGAGAGCATTGGGTTTTTCTCCCATTCTGTCTTTCTTCTAACCATGATAACTTTATATAAATTGGGTTATGGTCTGATTTTAAGTCCCAAATATGCTCTCCAATCTTAACTTCATCTATCTTTTCTATCAAGCTTTGTGAACACATCACATAGTCAACAACACTTGCCCCATTGTATGTGTTGCAAGTGAAATTCCAAGGCCTTTTTCATCTATGTAGAACATTGCAAATAATTAAGTTGAAAGCCCCACATAGCGTAAGCAAATTCTCTCCAAAATGATTGCTAACTTTGTCAGCTTCTGAACACCTCACCCATTGGGGATTCTCCTCTTGAGTGAGCCAAATAGGATTGTGATCCTATTTACAACAAAGAATACTAGCTTGATGATTTGATGTTCTAGCATTGAAATCTCCCACTAAAAGAAATTCTCCTTGCTGAGAGTACACAGAAATATCTTGCTTTAAAGATGCATACGATCCTTGTTGTATAGCCCCTTATTTTTGTAAGTTTTTGAGACATGAGGGGAAAAATAACATGTTGCAATTCTTATGTGATTCTCATTCTCTGATATTTTGAACCATAAATATTGTTTATTTTCATATTCTCTAATTAACTAAATGTGACGACCTTCTTTTTCTTTCACTAAAACTAGTATTCCCCCATACCCTTTGCCATTTTCTGCTACCTTGTTCCAAACTGCTAACTTCAAATAACCGTCAAACACGAGTTTTTCAACCATCATGTTCACGAGTTTCCGTGAGACAAATTATGTCTCTACCTTCCGCAATAGGCCCTAATCCATGTTCCCTCCTCCAAGGGTAACCTTGACAATTCCAACAAACTAAACTTAGGTAGACCTGGGTAGGATTTTCATCCATGTTGATCTTGTTGTTTTCCTCCCTATCATTGAATTCTTTGTTTTTTCTTTACTGCCATCTTGCTGCCCTGTTTTTCCCGGAGGCCTAAACACTGCAATAATTGCTTTACCATTGTACAACCATGCCCTTTTCCCTTCATTTCTTGTTGCTCTGATTTTCTCCACTTCTTCCCTTCTCTCCTCTTGTTGTTTTCTGGTTAAATATTCATCTAGGAAGAAGTGTGAGCCTTTCAAGAGTTTCTCCTTTCCCAAGGGTTGGTGTTTATCTTGCATGCTTTCCATGGTGACTTTTATGGGTCGAGGCCTCTCTTCACATATCTTCCCCACCCTCCTTGCTTGGCAAATTTTCCCGTAGTTTCTCTTTCAGAAAGTCCTTTTTCAAATTGAGAGTCCTTTCATTCTTCCCATAATCTCTTATTCCCCTGATAGTAATTTTTTTTCCCTATCCTTTCTTTCTTTGTGTTCTCTTTCCTATGTTCTACGAGCTCTTGCATATTATTCTTCCTTTGTCCTTATGTAACCATTAGCGTCTTCATCTCTAACTTTGATTTCTATGGCACCATCTTTCCTATTGTTCTTTTTTGCCCTCTCTTTTGGAAGGTATGTTTGTTGAGATACTTGTGTATCTACCTGAGTTTCTTTAGCAATTATCACATCCTTGTTCGCTACTATTCATTCTTTCATGGTTTGCCACTCTATCTTCATGATTTTCCATTCTTGTTTTCCTATATCTAGAGCCTCTTGTAACATTATTACTTATTATTTTAAAATTATATTACCTTCCATTAAACATTGATTTGCAACTGTGATCTCTAAAATTTTGCAGTCCCTTTCCTTTTCTTTGGCTTCCAAAATCTCCAACCTTGTCTTGGCCTTCATCGGTTCTTGGACCTAGAGATTCGATGACCAAGTAAGAGGTGTAGATGTGGGACTGTAAATGATTGATTCTTCTTTATTTTTGCTACTCTTATTTATTTTCTTTCTCTGGAACAATTTTCTTCTTCTTTGTTCCCATTTAAGGCGAGCAAGCCTACGCCTTAAAATGCCCCGATATTGCTTTGCATTTACCCAAATCCGCTTTCATATTTTCTCTGTTGAAGAACTTTTGACTTGACCCAATTGATTTGTTTCCAGAAAATCCTCCTTCTCTCCAACTTTTGTGTCCTAGTCTACCATTTTATGCTTGAGAATCGCCCCCTTGTCGAGAACCTTCATAGCCATGCTCTCTCCAGTTTCTGTATTTTGAGCAAATTTAACCTTCTCAAAGGTACCTTCACCAATGGTTCTTCTGATCTCATATTTTCCTACCTTGATCATAATCGTCCTCCTCGACCTCGTCATACTCCCAATCAACCTACACGTCTATATGCCTTTGAATGGGGGATTGTACACGCCCTTCTTTTACTCGTTTTTCATTTGTTATGTTGCCTTATGGGTGGCTATCACGCGTAAACTACTCGGATCCTAACGTAAACGACAATGCTATATAAGAGAACTCGAAGCCTAGGTTGCTTTGAAATTGTGTTTAGTTTTTCTTCTAAGTTCCAGGTATTTAAATTTTAGTTATATGTGTGTGTATGCATGTGTGTGTGTGTGTGAGATTTATTTGTCGTATAGTTAATGTACATAGAAGATTTTTGAATCTCGTTGTTTTGTAGAGTAGTTAAAAATAATAATTAATTGGTAATTAGAACTTAAATTAATTAAAGATTAAATATAATAAAATTATTTACAAAATAATTACAATTAATTAATTAATATTTACAACTTAATTAGCTAAAATTACAATTAACTAAATAAACTAGGTTAGTAAGATTAATTAAATAATATTATTTACAAATTGTAAAATTAATTATGTATACAAAAATAAAATATATTTTGTACAATTTTTAACCTAGGTGGTAAAAATTAACCGAAACTTTGAATAAGCGTCATTTGCAAATTGTAAGTCCAAACTCAGCAAAATCAGAGTCATTGGGAAGTTGGTGAGAAACCACACTCAATGAAGCAATCAAAATGAAAATCCGAGGAAAATAAAAATCCCGCAAAATAAACCAAACCAAGGAAAATAAAAGCAATTTAGCCAAAATTTACATGGAGGGTCCCCATTATTATTATGAAGATAATAAAGTAAAAATGGGGGGTTGTTTTGCCACAACAGGATATCACTTCAGTTTGGGCTCTATTATGATTTCTTGAATGAACAAGAAGTAGACATATGTTGCACTCAATATTGTAGAATTTAAATATATTGTAGCGTGGTTAGCAAGTTGTGAAGCAACATGGCTTCAAAAACTACTTGCAGGATTGTTTGCAGTTAACAACCATGATGACAGATCAAAACATAGTGATATCTAGTACTAAGACATGATACAGAAGGAAGCATTTTGGCTCTAATATTATTCTACAGTAAATAAAATTTCTAACAAAGCATGTTTCCTAGGATGAAGTTTGTATACTTTGAGGACAAGCTTGGAGTGATTGAGCATGTCTCTCTTAGCAAGCGAGAGTGATGAAATTGCAGCATCAAGGGCAATCATTATCCCTAGTTCAAGTTGACCAAGATTAGGGAGGAGGGTTTGGAGTGTTGATGTGAGAGAATATGGGAAAGGCATTCTCTCTTTGTCAAGTGTGTTGACTGGGATTAGGAAGAAAGGTCCGGCAGAGGATAATCATTCTTCTTGCCTCAAGTATGTTGAACGGAATTAGGATGAATGATCTTAGAGGCCCGAAATCACTCAATTGAGTGGGTTCCTTTTAGCACCAGGCTCATACTCTACAGATAGATTAAGTGATCACATTTAGCATTAGGCATGGAATTACTTATAAAGAGTGAGGCCTTTGGAGATTTGTCATGAGTCAAAGATAATGACCAGGATGATGGTGAACCAAGACTAGTCAATATACCATGGGTCAAAAGGACTGGAATTATGGTGAGTAGTTGATGTTAATGATGTACCATGTGTCAGGAGTGTCGACCAAGATTATGGTGCATCACATGTCATAGGTATCAACCGAAATTATGGTAACTAGTTGATGTTGATTTACCATGAGTTAGAGTTGTTGACTAGGTAGTTGAATGATGTTGATGTTGATGATAAATTATTGTAACCTTTTCTCACATAATTTTTTCAACAAGATAACATTTGAAGAAGTCATTATGAATACCTCCCTAGCTAAGAGGGAGTGTTGAATTTTGTAGCTATGGTCGGTCTTCGTAAATAATATTTTTTAACCCCTGAAATATATGTCATAATAAATATCAAACATGTTCTTCATGTTGGTTTCAAAAGAGATTTTTTGAAATTATAAATTTGAATTTTTGGCTCCAAAAATATCATGTCGACCATCCAAACTATCAGGTCGGTTTTCCCCTATAGACAAGTTGATTTTTGGGCAAAAGAAATCTAGGCAGACCATCTCTGAGTAGGTCAAAATTACCTGAGGTGACAACAAACTAATTTTTGAGGTAGGAGGATGAAATTTTAGGGGGTCAAGATTTTAGGAGGTTGAATCTATCTGTGTATATTTTTGGTCAGTTTAACTTTGTTTTTTACTGAAAATTTCAGATTGTGTTTCTTATTGAATTGATCAATTTCTCTAAGGAAAAAGTCCCTAGGTTTTCCCCAAGTCAGTTTTCACAGGGTAAACTTCTTGTGTCTCTTGATTTGTTGTCTCTTTAGGATCCTACTGTAATTTTTATTCTATTGTTGAAGATCTTATGTGTAACTGCTTAATGATGAATGTGAAATACAAGAGGATTTAAAGTAAAATTCATTATAAGTAATTATCAGCAGGAATATCTTTGAAAAATCAACATGGTATTAGAGCGTGGGTGAAATGTTAGTTTTTGTAGCATCAGATGGTGTTCTAGTCTCAAACTTTGTGGAGAGGCTAAAACACATGAGTTCTCCAAAACCCATAAATCATTTCTGGAAATTCCACCTAGAGATAGCTCAATTAAATTAATTGACCATCATTTAAATTTTTCCTAAGTCTAACTTAGGAAAATTGGTTAATTAATAGTAATTAATTGAGAAATGTGAGAATTCTCTAGAAACTCACATGGATCAACTTGAATATGATCTCAACCATCGATTAAGTTTTAATTACATTCATTGAAAACTCAACTAGATATTATAAGAGGACTTCAATGCGTAGATAGAGAGACACACAGAGTGAGAACTAGTGGTGTGAGTTCCTTGGCAAGTCAAGTTATCCAGCTTAAGAGTTCAAGAAGAGGAAGAGAGTCAGAGATAGAAGGGACGTAGATGGGTAGAGATAGTGATTCCAGAGGAGGAGTCCAATTCCAAAGAGCCAGGAGAGGAGGCCAAGTTATTTTTTCAGGAGGTTGTGCAGGGCTTGCGTAGAGCCTCAAAGAGGCAGTTCGATTTAGCTAAACTTAATTTGTTTATGAAACTTGAAGGTGATATACAAATTGCAAGTGAAGTTTTATGTATTTTGGGTAATGGATCAAGTTACTAAATACACAAACAAATGATTTTTAAACTTAGTTAATAGCCAAATAGAGACAAAATGCCATATCAGAAACACATAATAGCAAACATGATAAAGGATTTCATCCCTCTCCTGGGCTACATCTCCTAGTCTAGCTTCCAATGCAGGGCCTCTTTCATTAAGTGCTCAAATTTGTGTTTCATGGCTTTACAATGCTCAGAATGCAAAACAAATGTCTCCAATGGATCCAGAACTGTCAAAAACCCCCATATGAGTTCTTTATGCACCTCATTTCGCGAAAAACTGAGAAGTTATGCTTGTCCTAAGTTTTTTCCCAATTTCAATAGCTAACCATCCTCCAATTCAACCCAAATATAAGAAAAAATTCAAACCACCAATATTAAAATAAAATCTAAACCAATCAAAATCAACCATTTTTCGACCAATCTAGAGAGGCCAAGTGGCAGCCTGGTATTAGCCCAAAATGTACAGTCACCCTGTCAATTCTACAAATTTTTGCCTATTTGGGAATTCGATCAGAACGCGATATCGGGAGCATACGATATTGGTTTTGAACGATTAAAGTTGTCTTGGATTCAGATCACTGAGATCTATCTAATGGTACAAGTTTTGAGCTCTGTCACACACTTTGATTTCTAAGCACTAAATTGATCCCTTGGATCACTCCTCCCCATTGGAAGCTTTAGACCTCCAAAAGTCTACTTTCAGTCAAAAAATAGATGAGGGTACAGTTCCCTCACCCTTCCAACCTCAATCCATTTAGATTTTCTTGGATTTGTGCCTTTGAGACCAACATGAAGGTACTCCACATTCCCTCATTTTGAAGTTCTTGTCCTTCTGTCAAGGATAGTATCATGTTGCAATTCTTCAAGAAATTCTGGAGAGAAATATTCTATTGAAGGAACCTTAACATGCTTTCCTTGATCATCAATCGAAGGAGGTTCATATAATCTCAAATTCTCAACATTAACAACTGCACACATTTGTATATAAGGAGGAAAATCCAAAAGGAAGGCATTGATACCAATCTTTTCTAGAATCTTAAAAGGTCCATAACTTGATGGTTTCATTTTTTTACCTTCTCCTTTAAGCCTCTCCTTGATAATGTAAGGCCAAACTTCATCTCCAACTTGAAAAGTGTGGTCAACACGTTTCTTATCATGCCTTGTCTTGTACTTGGCTTGGATTTTTTCCAACTATTCTTAAACCATTTGATGCACCAATTGAACTTGTTCAATGAATCTCTTGGCCTTATCAATGTCTTGTGACCTTCAATAGCAACATCTTTCCCAAAGATAAAATCTAAAGGAGATTTTGGTAAGTAACCAAAGCATGCCTCAAATGGAGATGTTTGAGTTGATGAATGCTTTGCCTGGTTATAAGCATGATGAATGTAGTGTAAGTGTTCATCCCAAAGCTTGGGATGTTTGCTGCAATAACCATGAAGAAGATGTACTACTGTTTTGTTCACCACTTTTGTCTGGCCATCAATTTTTGGATGGAATGTTGTACTCTTTTTCAACTTGGTGTCCATGAGTCCCCATAAGCTTGACCAAAAGTTCCCAATAAATCGAGAATCTCGATCAGAAATAATGGATTTGGGCAACCCAAAATGTACCCATACATGTTGAAAGAACATTTGTGTAGTTTATTCAGTTGTAATATGCTTCTTACAAGTCATCAAAATACACATCTTTCTGAAACGATCCACCACAACATAAACATAATCATGATTTTTTTCAGACATAGGCAGTCCTCCTACAAAGTCCATAGAAACACTTTTCGAAGGACGAGAAGGAAGTGGAAGTGGAGTATACAATCCTAACTTTCTACTGTCATGCTTACTTGCAGTACATAAAGAACATCATCTTACATATCGTGACACACTATCATTCATTCTAGGCCAATAACAATACCTTTGTAATTGTGCCACCGTCTTACCTACACCAAAATGGCCAGCAATAAGAGAAGTATGTGCTTCCCTTATGATGTTGACTCTTTCACCCTGTGGAATGCATAGCTTTCCAAGATGATACAAAATTTTATCATGCACATGGTAATCCAATTCCTCTACTTGGTTTCCTTGACACAAAGTTGCATATACATCTTTAAAGTCATCATCTAAAGCATATTTTTCAACATAGCTCTCATGCATGATAGAATTATGCTTAAGAATAACTGAAGCACTAAAAATTGGTCTAGAAAGCATGTCAGCAACCTTGTTATAGATACCTTTCTTATACCTTATCACCAAGTGAAATTTCTGCAAGAAACCCATCCATCTGAAATGCCTTACTTGATGTAGCTTAGTTTGTGATTTCAAGTATTGTAATGGTTGATGATCAGTGTGAATGATAGTTTCCTTTCCCATCAAATAGTGTTTCTACTTTTTCACACTTTGAACCAATGCATGTAGTTCCTTGTCATATGTAGGATAGTTAACTACTGTGCCATTAAAAGTTTCAGAATGGTAATATATGGGCTTACCATGTTGCATCAAGACCGCTCCCATGGCATAGTCACTTGCATCTGTTTGTATACTTAAATCAGGAAGTGCAAGAACTGGAGTCGTATTGATTCTCTCCTTCAATGCATCGAAGGCTTTCTATTGCTTTCCTCCCCACTAAAAAACCGGCTTTATACTTCTCAAGGCATGTAATGGAGTTATAATTGAAGAAAAGTTAGAAATGAACTTTCTCCAATATTGGGTTTCTCCCAAAAAGCTTCTAACCTTAGTCACATTATTGGGCCTTGGCCAATCTACAATGACTTTGACCTTTGAGGGATCTATATTCAATTCACCCCCTCCAACAATATGTCTCAAATACACTAATGAGATCTTTCCAAACTCACATTTAGACATCTTTAAAAACAACTTTTCTTTCTTCAAGACATCTAAGACTTTCCTAACATGCCTGACATGTTCTTCATGGGTTTTACTGAATATCAATATGTCATCTAAGTAGACAATTACAAAATCATCAAGAAAAGGCCTTAATACATCATTCATAACTCTCATGAATGTTGCAGGAGCATTACAAAGCCCAAAAGGCATAACTAACCATTCAAACAAACCTTGCTTTATTTTGAAGGTTGTCTTCCATATGTCTCCTTCAACAATCCTAATCTGATGATAGCCACTTCTCAAGTCCAACTTAGTGAAATACACAACATCTTTCAACTGATCAAGAAAATCATCAATTCGAGGAAGAGGGTAATGATTCTTTACCGTAATCTTGTTCAAGGCTCTGAAATCTACACACATGCACCATGTACCATCTTTCTTTGGTACTAAAACAATTGGTGACCCGCATGGTGATGTGCTTGGTCTGATGACCCCTTTATCAAGAAATTCTTGGATTTGTCTTTTTATTTTTGCATTCTCCATGACTGACATCCTATACATGCCAATGTTTGGAAGAGGCAAATATTGTTACAATTGGATCTCATGTTGGATTCTTATTTTATGAGGCAATCCTTTGGGTTCCTGAAACATCTCATCATAGGTGTTAAAAACCTCATACAAATCATATTTTAACTTTGCATCACATCCTTGGAATGCTTCATTTTCAACGTTCTCTTTTGGTTTAATCATCAAGAGTACAAAGTTCTTACTAGCATTAACTAACCTCTTCATTTGTCCAGCATTCACAAGTGACAAATTCAACTTCTTATTATGTGCTCTAAAAATGTACTCAATTCTGTTTTTAAACAAGCGATATTTATTCTCATGGCGATGAAAGATGGATCTCCTATCATATAGATATGGAATTCCAAAAACAATACCACAAATGTCAAGTGGAATGACATCAATCTCTACCTCATCTATAAATTTTTCTAACGGCAAATCTCAATTTGCACATTTTTGTCACATGCAATTTTGCATTGTCACATATCCAACCTAAATAATATGGTTTAGGATGAGGAGCTGTTTCTAAATTCAATTTCTTGACAGTGTCTTTAGAAATAAGGTTTGCTTGTGAACCACTATCAAATAATGTATCTATCTTGGTATGTTTTGAAATGAATCTAATATGGAAAAGCCCTATTCTTTCTTTTTCATGTTGAGTTTCATTAAGGCTATTTGAATAACTAGTACTTGCAATAGATTCCTTACCTTTGAATCCCATGGTTGTGATCTTTGTTTCATCCCCGGAGTCAGATCCTAAATCATGTTGTGTAGTTGTAGCAGTATTTTGTTTCCCATTGTTGTTAAACTTTTGGGTTTCATTTTAGGATGAAGTTTCCAATAGTGGTCTTCATCATGGCCTTCTTTAGAACAATGTTTACATGTGAGCTTTTCTCCCTCTTTCTTGACTGAAGCATTCTTCTTCCCTTTTCATTTGAATTTCTCCTTTCCTTTGTCTCCACTCTTAAATGGATTTTTTCTGCCCTCTTGAGGAATATTCTTCCCTCTTTCTTCTAAATGAATTGCCTGTACACAAACTTCGTCTAGTTTTGTAGGGTTAAACATGAGAATTGTGGGTCTCAAATAACTATGCAATCCTCCAATATATTTGAGTAGAGTGTCTTGAGAGGATAAATCTATACCAAAAATCAAAGCTATTTTTGACCTTTATCTTGCCTAAAGTTTTGTCAAACCATAATAGCTTTTTGCATGTATGCTAATGATAAAATTGTCTTCTTATTGCAACAAAAAAATCATTCCAAGAGGATGAAACCTTACCATGTTTCTTCATGTCCTCTTGAGTTTTGGATTCCCACCAAATAAGTGTTGCACCTTCCAGTCTAAGAGAAAAGCTGAATTTTGGTATTATCTTCCTTGATTCTTTGTATCCTACAATACACTTCAATCTGACGAACCCAATTATCCAATTTCTCAACATTTGCCTCCCTATTATACGTAGGCAATTCAAACTTTATATAAAGCTTAAGCAAAGGAGTTTTACCATGTCCCTTTGGAGAATTTTGAGGTGTTTATGAAAGGGTAGAAGAGGTATAAGAGGAGGATGAAGATGAGGATGAGGATGGAGGTGAAGGTGGTGGTTTGCCACCATTCCCTCCATTTCCTTTCGGAGGCTTGTCTCATTTTCCTCCATCTCCTTTTGGAGGTTTTGAGATCTCTCCATATAACCTTGAATTCCTCTTGTCATAAAGAACCTTTACCATCTTAGACATTTCAAAGAAATATTTTCTGAAATTTCTTTCATCTCCAAACATCCCTTCAGTACCTTATTCATGTGCCATGACTATTGAAGCTTGAGGTGTGTTTTTTATCCTTGAAACAATTTGAGATCTTAGCTCCACAAGTTCTCCTTCTCCTCTTTTAAGCTTCAACCTTGTAAGCATCAAAAAAACACTTGCAAACAAAATCAAACCTTCACAATAACCTGATGCTCTAATACCAAAATGATCTGTTTATGAAACTTGAAGGTGATATACAAATTGCAAGTGAAATTTTATGTATTTTGGGTAATGGATCAAGTTACTAAACACATAAACAAATGATTTTTAAACTTAGTTAACAGCCAAAACAGAGACAAAATACCATATCAGAAACACATAACAACAAACATGATAAAGGAGTTCACCCCTCTCTGGGGCTACATCTCCTAGTCTAGATTCCAATGCAGAGCCTCTTTCATTAAGTGCTAAAATTTGTGTTTAATTGCTTTACAATGCTTAGAATGCAAAAATAATGTCTCCAGTGGATCCATAACTTTCAAAAAACCCCATCTGGGTTCTTTTTGCACCTCATTTGGCCAAAAACTGAGAAAGTTATGCTTGTTCCAAGTTTTTTCCCAATTTCCATAGCTAACCATCCTCCAATTCAGCCCAAATATAATAAAAATTTTGAACCACCGATATTAAAATAAATGTTGAGCCAATCAAAATCAACCATTTTTGGACCAATCTGGAGAAGCCAAGTGGCAACCTTCCACTAACCCAAAATGTACAGTCACCTTGTCAATTCTCTAAATTTTTACCTGTTTAGGAATTTGATCAGAACACAATATCTGGAGCATACGATATCGGTTTTGAATGATTCAATTTCTGTTGGGTTCAGATTGTTGAGATCTATCTAATGGTATAGGTTTTGAGCTCTGTCGCACACTTTGATTTTTGAGCACTAAATTGATCCCTTGGATCATAACTCATGGTGGATTCAGTTGCCAGAGGCCGAGAAATTTTCCAAAAGGCTAGGAGGATCATTTCCAATCTAGAAATAGGAAGAATGAATTGAGTGGTAGTTTCTCTAGGCTAAGTGTGACAGGTTTTGCAGAGGTGATGCAGAAGCCTACACAGAGGGTTTGGACGACTTACTTGGAGTTGTCAGATTGTGTCAAGATTTTTTGGAGAGGAGGTAAATTTCCCTCTATTGATTTTGCTATTACTTTTCTCATATAGAAATGTTAGTTTGGCATCATTTTATTGTACTCAAAATTTCTTTGTTGCATAGTAATAGAAACCCTTAGTTGTCACACTGGTTTTCCCACATTGGGTTTTTCCAGGGACAGTTGTCCAAAAATAATTGTCACTTGTTATGTGTGTGTTCTAGCATTTCTCAATTTCCAACATTTTATTTTCCACAACGTTTTTATGGTGAAAATTGCAATTGTGATTTTATTCATTGTTTGTTGTAGAAAATAAACAGCGTAATTAGATTTACAGTCAGAAAAATAATTTCCATTTGTTGTAATAGAGTTAAAATTTCACATGGTATTATAACATAGTTGACAATAGGAGGCTTAGATTCAAAGAGGAAAAAAATTTCTATCCAGAGGGAGTAGTGGGAAGAATTTTTCAGAGGTTGCGTGGTGCCTAACCAAGCAATGTGAATTGCTGGACAAGGTTTGATTTTCTAGTTGCATGTGGCAAGAAAGTTTAATTTGTCCAAGAAGTGATTCTAGCTGGCATAGGTGAGGAACACATTATTTTCACAAAGCATAGCTCTTGTCTAGGCATAGTAGGGTTTTGCAGCAATTTGCAATAGCATAATCAATGTTGGGTGGAAGACAAATTAAACACATACATGGAAATTTCTCTCAGAGGGTTTCTAGCTCATAAACCCAAAAATTTCTAGTTACAGTAGGTAGTAGCAGCAGGTAGATTTTCTCACCCCATGAAGGAGTGCGAATAACAGTGTGTTGCGGCCTCAAAAGTCTGTTGCCGAAACATGGGGGATAACCAACCAGTCTGGACCTTAAGATGGCTCCTTTTCTGTTTAAAGTGGTGGCTCCGACTGGGGATAATGGGACCAGTTTCCCAATGTGGGATTTAAGATGAGAGTGGGTGGTTCATGAGTGTTTTCAATAGAATAATGATAATCTAAGTGACCTATTCTATGATCTAATTTCTCTAACTAACTTATTCTAATATAAACCCAGGTATTCTTGTGTGGTATGTGATCTACAAAGATATATGTTTAACATGTGATAATAAAGATTGAACACAACTAAACAGAGATGATAACGTAAAAGATAATTCCTTTGACTAAATAGTTAGTCAAAGGAATTTATAAAATATATCGCATATATGATGAGTTATATATGAAAATCACAATTTCAGCTAGGCATCATATAAAAGTTCAATTAACGCTTAACAGAAACAATAAATCTCACATATAATTCATGAAAGTAAAGTTTTTCCACTAATTAAATGTAAACATAATCAATCATACACGATAATAGTACCATATGTGTGAAATCCTGCTCATTTGAAAAATGACATAGACCAACTTCTTTCTTCAAATCAAATTGTCTCCCAAGAATACAAAAGTGCATCAACAAAGGAAAGTAGTTTGATATCTAAAAGAAACAATCATGTTCCATAATTTCACCAAAGCATTCACAAACTTACAATAGTGCATTCTTTGCAAATTTTTTTGATAAAATTCTAGACCCTTCTCTAAATGCATGAGAAGGGTATAAATACTATTCTAACTAATGTGAAAAAATAGATTATACAAAATTTGAGGTTTCAAACAACCTTCCTCCTAACTAGGTAACTAACTCCAAAGCTGCATCTTTACAATATTAGTATGTGGACCTGTGGGTTATGGGCCCACGTATATATCGGAAGCCTTTGAATTGGCAGAATTTACACAAAACCCATCCAATCACCGGTCGGTCAACAAACAGCGCAATACAACAAAACCCGACCAATGAACGTCGATCCCACTTTAACGTTTAAGACCTGGAACTAAAAAGGAAATAAACCCGCATTGATAACACATCGAATCCGCTCGAAATGTTAACCTGCATGCACTTTTCCGCGCGATTACCATCCGATCAGTCAACCAATGAACGGTCACGATTATCGAAACTCAACAAGGTTTTAACCCCGTTGTATAAAATTTCATCGCATCCGATTTTGAAATTAACTCTCGTTCATCTTCCGATGCCATATGCGTCCAATCAGCTATTCAATGGACGGTTCGATCCTTCGGAACCATAAACTCAGTTTAATGATTTTCTCGGGTCTATTTTTAGAGTTAAACTTCAGCGCCTGTAGCCATGCGATGACCGTTAGATCTATGGATCTGTTGATCGGACGATCCATATCTACTCTGGGGTTTCTCCACGAACTTGTCAAGTTTCTCACCTTCCGCCAATATTATCCGTCAATCTAGATGATCTGACGGTTTCCGCAATGTTTATTCAATCTCCTCCGTTGACCTGATCCCGTTCACTTATTGGTGGAATTCACATTATAACACAGATCTGCCTTACTTTATCTAAGGCGCTTACAATAATCCATACAACACTCACTCTATGATATCATATTATCATTGGATCACCATCGATCCTTATAGTGATTGATGGTCGATCAACAAACCTGAATGCGGGATTTAACTCTTTCAACGCATACATCTAAACTATAGGTAAACAATATACAGATACACAAAATCCAGACAACACACAATATTTCAATTATATACAGAACAAGATTACAGTCTAGGGCATCTCAGCCTTAGTCACAAATTCTCCTTCGACTACATTGTATCCAATCTCTCCTTCATCACAACACAAACTCTTTATATAGAAAATTACAAAAGTGTGGATCATCTATGATCCACAATTTCCTCCCTGAAATCGCTCAATCAAACCCCTAAATCTCTTTATATGCATACATGGCAGATAATTATATTTAATCATGCCTTATCAATTCCATCAATTTAGCTCTGTTTTAAACAGAATTTGCTCCTGTTTACAAAGATTGTCCACGTTTCCTCTTTCACAGCTCAAAACTTAAATTTTGATTAAGGGTGGTCTAAGGCTCCTACATCAGACTGCCAAGGCACAAAAATTTATGACCTCCTGGTCATATGCTTCTATTTCATCCCTTAGAAATTCTACCCAGATCCTCTGTGGAATTTGCTTTATGATCTTTATGTGAGCTGCAACGAAACCTTTACAGTAACAATTCCTCCCAGCTACACATGCCTCACCAAGCTTCTCTCCTCTGAGCTTAGTCTTTTGGCATCTCTTTGGTTCTCTCTTCTTTGGAACCATATGAGCACTCCATGCTCTAGGCTACTGCAATTGTCTCACCTTCTTCTGTCGCTACCTGCACGACAATATAAAGACCATAAACTCTCCAACATTCAATATAATTGTACCACCTCCTTTTGTTCGCAAACTCCTTCTCGGAGGAAATATTTTCCCTGATCTAAAACCAAAAATGATGACAGCTCAACCACTTTTACGCAACAAAGCTGCATCTTTACAATATTAGTACATGGACTTGTGGGTTATGGGCCCACGTATATACCAGAAGCCTTTGAATTGGTGAACTTTACACAAAACCCATCCAATCACCAGTCAGTCAACAAACAGCGCAATACAACAAAACCCGACCAACAAACATCGGTCCCACCTTAATGTTTAAGACCCGTAACTCAAAAGGAAATAAACCCACGTTGATAACACATCGGGTCCACTCGAAATATTAAATTGCACGCAATTTTCCACGTGATTACCATTCGATCAGTCAACCAATAAATGGTCACGATTATCGGAACTCAACAAGGTTTTAACCCCATTGTATAAAACCTCATCGTGCCCGATTTTGAAATTTACTCTCATTCATATTCCAACACTATATGCATCTGATTAGTTATTCAACAGACGGTCTGATCCTTTGAAACCATAAAATTGGTTTAATGATTTTATTGGGTCTATTTTTAGAGTTAAACTTCAACACATGTAGCCACGCGATGACTATTAGATCTATGGATTTCTTGATTGGACGATCCAGATCTACTCCGGGGTCTCTCCACAAACTTATTAGGTTTCTCACGTTCCGGCAATATTATCCGTCGATCTAAACGATCTTGCAATTTCCACTGTGATTATTCAATCTCCTTTGTTGACCTGATCTCATTCGATTATTGGTGGAATTCACATTATAACACAGATCTGCCTTACTTTATCTAAGGCTCTCACATTACTCCATACAACACTCACTCTATGATATCGTATTATCATTGGATCACCATCGATCCTTATAGTGATCGATGGTCGATCAACAAACCTAAACACGGGATTTAACTCTTTCAACACATACATCTAAACTATAGGTAAACAATATACAGATACACAAAATCCAAACAACAGACAATATTTCAGTTATATACAAAACAAGATTACAGTCGAAGGCGTCTCAGCATTAGTCACAAATTCTCCTGTGACTACATTGTATCCAATCTCTCCTTCATCACAACACAGACTCTTATATAGAAAATTACAAAAGCGTGGACCATCTAAGATCCACGATTTCCTCCCTGAAATCGCTCAATCAAACCCCTAAATCTCGCTATACACATACATGGAAGATAATTATATTTAATCATGCATTATCAATTCCATCAATTTAGCTCTATTTTAAACAGAATTTTCCCGGGTTTACAAAGATTGTCCACGTTTCCTCTTTCACATCTCAAAATTTAAATTTTGATTAAGGGTGGTCTAATGCGCCTACACCATGTGTCCTGAGTTGTCCTGTGAAGATCGCATTGGTGAGCGGTGGCAGCATCCTTTGAGTCGTATGAATGGAACAATTGAGAGTCATAATATGGCTATGTGGCTTAACAATATACTGCTAATATGACTTCCCGTTGGTCGTGGTCAGTTTTGTAATTGCCTCTCTTTGACTCCCCGCCTTTTCTTGTCAGCCTTTATACAGAGCATTTAAATTGGTCATTTCTTTTGTATTGCCTTCTTTAATGAGATTGGTGGTGAACAGGATGTGATTCACTGCCTTAATGATATTCTTTTATACTTCGGCTGCCCTTGTGACTGCTAGCTCGGCCTGTTCTCGCATCCCAATCTGTGAAGAGAATGTCTTTATGAGTTTCCTCAATCTCGAGTAGATTGGATTTCCTTCCATCTTTTGTTTCCTGCCATTCGATGAACTCAGAGATTCTGGTGTTTAAATCATTAAACTTCGTTCTATGTTCGATTGCTTTATCTGTCAACTGGTCGCTAGTAGTCAAATAGGGAGTAATGTGTGACATCTTCTGGCAGAAATACTCTTGTTGTTTCACCAGAAGGGAATTTAATTCCAGGGCCTCTTTAATGAACTCCTCAGTAGTGGGAACATCCTTATATCTTTCCATGGATTGCTGCATTTCTTCGAGTTTCATGTTTTTGGCTGATATATCAGCTTCATGGCTTATTTTCAGGACCTCCATGTCTTGCTGCAACTGTGCGAGCTGCTCAGCCACCTACCTATTTGTGCTTGCTATCTTTGTCTTGAGCTCTTGTTTGAGCCGCGTAATCCTCTCCTCTTTCTCCCTTAGTAAAGTAGATACCTCAGTAGCCTTGTCCATAATGGCCGATGCATATGCTCCCGTGAACCGTGATAGTCTAGTCAAGTTCTCGACCAGATTGAAAGGAATGTCCTTCCAAACAACGTCCATCAGCTCGTTTCCAGGTGGGAATTCGGGTGTATATACCCTTCTCCTTTTTCTCTGCCTTCTAACTACAGCCTTGTGGAGAGGGCTATAGAACACATCAAGTGGAGGTATTTTAGTTACTTTCAGAACAATTTCTGATGTGGGCAGAGCAGGGATAATTTTAGTATGTTGGGACGTTGTTTCTTGTTCCTCCATAGGCGTGCATTGTTCACCAATAGACTTGGGCTCTGTATCCTTATGAACATGTAGAGGAGTTTTACATTCCTTTGTTTCTTGGGTATTTGAGGCTTTGGGAGTGCCTTGCAATTTCTAATTAAACTGATCCCACTCATGCTCCAAACTACTGCCTTTGGCCTCTGAACTGATCTTTGTAGTTGGGGTGCTTATCACTTGTTTCTTAGCTGACTTCCTGCTGGACTCAGCTGTGTTGTCTGCATCTTGGGGTTTCCCTGTGTCTGGTGTCTTCTTAGTGTTTACCTGAGAGTCTACTTGAGAGCTAGGACCTCCACTATCAACAGTGAAACTTGGTGTAGACTTATCCTCGAGCTTTAATAGATGCATTGGGATCACCCAGAGCCTCTCATCTCTGAATTCCTGAAATATTTGAAAATATTCAGGTTTCATATTCACATTTTCCCATTCGAACTCTTTTTCTAAGGATACGGCCGACTGTCACAAATCCTCAAAATAATTATCTTCATGATTGTATGGCTTTAGCTTTTCTCCAGTAGTGACATTATATGCCACTTTGTTTGGATCAAATTGCCTCTTAGGCAATGTAAGCCTGAGGGCTTCCATATGTGTTAATTCCTTAGTAGCATGAACAAAATTCGCTAAGGCAAAAGAACCGCATTTGAGAGATAAAGTGGGCCATAATGACTTCTTGTCGTCTTTTAGAACTTTAGTCAGGCCCCTTCCCATAGTCTGGTAGGAAATCTCTCTTGCTAATAACTTATCAGAAACATATAAAGGAAGGACATGTGGATCAGTTGTGCTACCAAAAACCCTAATGTAGGTGAACCATTCTTTAATGAAATACTTGCCGACAGTAAGAAGGTTTGTTGCGGCTTCTTGGGAAAACCTAGGGGCTTTCTTATTGAAAATTATTTGATGTAGGGGCAACACAACAGCATGAAATATCTTATAGAAGTGAGGTATGTAATGTGATTCCCATATTTGTTTATGACTGAGATGGATTGGGTAGGGATCTTGTAAGGTCCATTTCCAACCCATGGTTGGAAATTTCATGCAAAAATAGATAGCATCCATAATGTAGGTAGTAAAATAGAAGGGAGGGAGGTTATTTGAAGAGGAGGCTTTCTTCTGTCGATATTCGGTAATGGTGGTGGCTAGGTTGTCAAATAGGATGGAAGGCCAATTCATGATATGGGAATTAACACAGGCATCAATCAAAGGAATCCATTCTATTGAAAACTTAGTATTATTGGGTAGCCCATACAATCTACATAACATGGTTGTTTCATAGTTGTAGGGGTTTGCCAAAGAGGCTATAGCATACATACCCGATTTTTCATATTTGAATTTGTTGTCCAACACTCTCTATCCCTGAATTAGCTTGAAGGTGTATGGGTTCTTCTTTGCGAAGCTAGCCACAAATGTGTTGTTGTAGATATCCTACGGGTCAGGTATGTGGTACATTTTCTTCAAATCCTCTACTCTGAATGACCCTATGAGCTCTATTCTTGAATTCTTGAACTGCCTGTCTTCAATGATAAGGTTTTCGATCACCCATCTGATCATATCTATGTATGGGAGGATTTTAACTCTTTCTCCTATCATATGAAGGAAAGAACAAGAAGCATCTCTGCATTGTAGTCCTGAAGGCCTTTATTGAGTCAGTTGTTGCTCCCGTAAATGTTATTTTAGGACACTCGTCCTCCATCCTATTGTAAATCACTTCCCAATTTGTTGCGCCTCCGGTAGCATCACAAACTGTATCAGCAAAGATAGGGGCCATCTCTATAAACTCAGATTCAATAATGGTCTATTTGCTCTGTTTTTGCATCACCTTTCTTAGTGACATGTCTTTTGTCGCTTGCCTGAAATAGACAAGATATATCAGCGCAGACGATATCAGGTAATTAAGACTGAAAGCTTCTCTGAAATGACTTTGGATCGTGAGAAAGGTTTAATGAGATACTCGATTATAACTACCCATAACCTGGAAAATGATTATCCTTCCTCGGGCCGCTAAATATTTATTAACCTGTCAACTCGTTTGTTTTGGTATTTAAAATGTAATTATTTCACACGTTTTACCACTCTTAATCGCGCATCGCAATCTTTAAAGGGATACAATATAGCGCTACCAAATGCATCAAGCGAAATGCGATTGCGAATATCACAATATCGCATTTCGCAAATCGCTAACGGTCATTCTAATGGCATGGTTAAGTTTCTTGCGAACTCTGTGAAGTGCGAAATGTGATTGCGAAATGACAAGGTGTTGTTATCGCAGCGGGAGACCTAATCGCATATCGCAATTTTTTGAAGGTGTTTTAAAATAGTCATGCAGAAAAGTGTGATTTGCGATTTGCAATGTGGATTTCATCCTTAGTTCGTTTTGCAAGGTTTTGCTAGGTATTTTCTTAGAGTTAGGTATTATTATCCTAAGCCTAAAAATTTAAAAGGGTGCCCATTTATAACTCTAACCTTAGCTATTGTTCTTTATAAATGGGGGGGTTGTTTCGTAGTACAAAAATTGGCGATTCACTTGGGAGAACCAGTTATCTCTAAATAGTTTTCTGAAATTTCTAAAAACTTTCAAAGTAATTAGAGTTATAAGAATAATGATTACATGAGTTATAAGGTAAACAAAAATTTTTCTGGAATCATCATTACTTACTCAGCTTATCTACTTAATTACTTTATTCTTGTAGTGATAGAAGTATAAACATTCACATCACCCAATAATAAGATTTAAAGAAATATAGCAGGTGCCTTCTGTAGATTAGTTTTTTGGTGTTTACTCATTTATCATAGATAGAGCCTCTGTTGCCAGCAGGCGTTCATAGCCTCGACAGGGTTATCTTTTAACCAACAATGATTCATTATCCCATCTGTATGAATTTTCAAATTTCAAAATGATATTCACTTGGATTGAATCTCACTTGGACCTTGTCCCTTTTTTCCCTTTTGAATGTAATCTTTTTCTTTTTTGGTTTCTTAAAAGACATTGTCTAGGTGTGGTAACCTACTAATGACAATGCCATTCACTGGTTGTAACTAAACTGAACAAGTTGGCTCTTGATGAGACCCCTTGTCTTCTAATCGAGGAGATCATTAGCTATTACCCTGTTTGATATGCAGTATTGGTAATATCAATTTTAATCACTTCCCTATGAACATGGTAAACAAGCTCGTAATGAGACTTTTTATCTTTTAAGTTTATATATTTTAGAATTACACTTTGAAAAAGGAAAATTTTAACAGATGGGGTGGATCATTGGCTCTTTTGAGAGTTTTGGGTGATAATGATAGAGTTTTTAAGATATTAATCTGCAGAAAGCCCTTACTAGGCTAAAGATTATTTTCTTGACTGATAGCAAAACCTTCATATTCTATAAAGATAAGAGTTTGTTCGTAAAATAAATGTTTTAAGCAAGATCAAGTTTTTCCAAAGAAATCAAGTTTACTTTAGTACTCAAATGTCCTAATTATTCCTTTTAACTCTTACTTTCTTATAAAAGCGAAAAACAGAAATGTTATCAAAGATTTTATTTTGAAAAGCCAAAAATAAATACTAGTTAACCATTATTTTCCTAAAAAGCAATATGTTACAAAATTGGAAGAGGTTATCTCCTAGGAAAAGTATTTTTTCAAAATTTTCCCATTAACGGGCAAAGAATCCTTCTTACCTGACAAGTCTTGTAAAAGAAACGTTGATTGTCCAATTTTTTCAATGATTTGAAAAGGGCCAAGCCATAGTCTTTGGAATTTGGTATGTCTACCTTTTTCCTCGTGTGCTTTGTCCCATTTCAGAACCAAGTCACCTACTTCAAGATTTTTTTTACTGGCAGAAGTTGTGTCAAAAGAAGCTTTGACTAACTGTTGATGATGGAAGTGGGTTTCTTTAGCCTTTTCTCTTCCTTCTTTAAGCTTGAGAATTTGAAATTGTCTAGCCTGGAGAGAAGATGAAGGGTTTTCATCGATGAATTTTACTAGGGCAAGAGATGGGATTGCTACATTTGTGGGAAGAACAGCTTCTTTTCCATAAAATAAAGCAAAAGGAGAAGAACCAATAGAGGCTTCCTGAGTAATCCTGTCTGCCCATAGAGTAAACGTTAATGCCTTGTGCCAATTCATGTGGTTTTGATCAATAGTCCTTTTGATAATTCTAATGAGGTTCGTGTTTGTTGATTATGCTAATCCATTACCTTGAGGATAATAATTGGCTGAATATTTCAACTTGAAACCTTGCTTAAGACAAAATTCTACCATTATATTTCCAAAAAAGTAAGATGCATTGCCTAACATTAAAGCTAAGGGTAAGCCAAACCTGGTAATTATGTACTAATCAATGAAGTATCTGATGTTTTCTATATTAGCTATCTTTAATGGGACAGCTTCTACCCACTTTGTAAAATAATCAGTAGTTGTAAGGATGTACCTATGTTGTTTGGAAGAGTTAGGAACAATCTCACCAATTATGTCTAATCCCCATTGTTCGAATGGTTGTTGGATGTTAACTGGTTGTAAAGGGAATGTTGGCTTTCTTTCTCTTCTAGCTATGGTTTGACAAGTTTTGCACTTCCTTGCATATTCATGTGCATCTTTAAATATGTTGGCCAATAATATCCTGCATGTAGGATTTTGTGAGCAATGGTATTTCCTCCAAAATGTCCTCCAGTTGGTCCATCATGTAATTCCTACATGACCTTTTCGGCTTTAGGTTTCTCTAGGCATCTTAGCAATACTAAATCATAATTTTTCCTAAACAATACATCATTGACTAGCTCATACTGATTTTATTTCAATCTTAAAGCTCGATTTGTTTTATAATTAAGATGCATAGGAGCATATCCGTTTTTTAGATAAAATTTCAAATCAGCGTATTGTGATTGTGTATCATTGAGGCTTACCTATGATATTTGCACTTCATTACCTTGATCTTCTTCTGGTGGTAACTGGGAAGCTCTTGTTAACATCCTGCAAAAACCTTGGCCCTTGACAATTTTAGCTGGCCGGATTTCTACATCATATTCTTGGAGTGCAGTCACCCAATTAGCTCTTTTCTCCCCTACTTCTCTTTGGATCAATAGTTGTCTTACTGCAGGGTATGGTACAACTATTTTTGTATGGGTTTGAAGAAGAAAAGGTCTGAAATGTTTCAAAGTTTTAAAAACATAAAATGCTTGTTTCTCGACATCTAAATAATTTAATTCAGCGCCTTACAAGTTAGAACTGAAAAAGGAGATGGGTGCCTCGATATTTTCATCGTTCAGCTGCGTCAAAACTGTTGCATATGATGTATCAGATGAAAAGGTATATAATACAAAAGGTTTGAGAAAGTCAGGGGTTGCCAATGAAGGAGAATTAATAATGGTTTTTTTAATCAACTCAAACGACTCCCTTTCATCCTTGTTCCATCTGAAAACTGCATTTTTTCTTATCATTGCTTGAAGGGGTAGGACAATTTGTGAAAAATCTAGGACAAATCTTTTTACAAAATTTATTTGGCCTAGGAATGATTGCATGGTTTTTTTGTTGTGTGGGAGGGGAATCTTTTCAATCTCTTGGAATCTATCAGGATCAATGTAAATTCCTTTTTTGGATACTATAAACCCACGGAGTTTGCCTTCTGGTAAAGCAAAATAAGATTTTTTGGGATTTAAGGAAATGCCATATTTCTTGCATCTTTCAAAAATGTGCTTCAAGTCACTTAAATGATTGTTCCTATCCTTAGAATAGACTATGATATCATCCAAGTAAATAACAACCGATTTATTAATTAGACCTCTGAAGGCAATGGCCATAGCACGTTGAAATGTGGCACCAGCATTAATGATTTCGAAAGGCATCTTCTAATAGGCATATGTTCCCCACTTGGTCCTGAATGTTGTCTTTAATCTGTCATCTGGATGCATAAGAATTTGATTATATCCTGAGAATCCATCTATAAAAGACATTAATTCGGAACCTTATACAACTGATTGCAATATCTGTTCCATAGTAGGAAAAGGGAAAATTATCTTTTTGACAAGCTTTATTCAAGTTTCTAAAATCAATACAAATCCTAATATCACCATTCTTTCTCCTCACGGGTGTAGAAATTCCCATTGTAGATCACCTGATAATGCAATAGACTAAAGCAAAATACAAGATATACTTCTACAACAAACTTTGTGGAAGCTTAATCGAATAGAGAAAGATCAATGAGAACACATATAACTGAGAATGAGAAATCAATCACACATAACACAGAAGAAATAACCTAGGGAAAGCCTCAGCCTAAAACCCCAATCTTTGTATTATCACACAAGTGGAAATCTTGTTCAAGTTACAAAAAGAATCATCTCTCAAGCTATCTTGTTCTCTCTGCAATCAAACAATACTGCTCATAGACAGTCAAAAGCTCTCACAACCTTCTCCTTTGTCGTCCAAGCCTCCTATTTCCTTGCGCAGTTTTTCCTGGGGTCTAGTGCTTCCTCTTGTGTGAATTCCCACCTCACACAGCTCACACAGCTCAAAAATAACTGCATAAACCTGAAGGAGATAATTCCTTCTGCATGGATGAGTTTCCTATATAGGAAAAATCCTCCAACTGATAGTACATTGTCCCTTCCTCTGATCTCAACTAGGTCTTTGACTGAACTAACATGCATGAGTTATTTATAAGAGAATATTCAGTTATCTGAAGTGCAGCAGTTACATGCATGCATGCATTAACTAACTGAACTCACAATTAGTTCAACAAACTATTTGAACTAATCTAACTGGACTTAACTCAGATAACTGAGCTAACTAATTACAACTCAATATTACGACTCATCCTTATCTCTTTAACTGATGGATAAATTCCTCAATTAATGGAGAAAATGTTGCATGTCCCCACATAGACTTCATGTTTGATTTCCTACAACTAATTAACTCAAGATGAATTAATTAATTATTTTACAAACAGCAGCTAAGATCAAATTCGAATTTTACTTCTCAATTTTAGTTCAGGAACTAGCTAAAATTGGAATCTATCCCGAAATACTATTTATAGCAATGCTATTTTTAGCATTTCCATTTTTTCATTCCTTGTTTCTATTTCCAACACTGGTACCTGAACTGCTATTTATAGCATTTCTATTTTTAGCATTTCTTGTTGCCATTTTCAACAACGGGTACCATATTCGATACCCATTTAGAATGTCTAACAGGAAAGATTATTTTGGCCTTCAGAAGCTTGTTCAATTCAGATTTGATTTGACTCTCAAGGTTTGGGTGAATTTTGTGAAGCTTCTATTGAACTGGCTTTTCATTTGAAGTCATGGGTATGGTATGTTAAATTATAGAGGTATCATAGGTTTTGAGATCTGCATAATCCCAAGCAAAGACGCCTTTATATGTTTTCAATAACCTAATGAATGATATTCTTTCTTCAAATGATAGGTCAAGACCTAGGTTGACATTTTGAGGTTTTTCATTTGACCCTAAGTTCACTACTTCAAATCTCAGAGTAGAACTTTGAGTTTTGGAGTCAGTATTTTTCTTGAATCTATCCTTTAGATCATAAAGATCTTCCATCTTAACCACAGACTTTGGGATTGGATTTTGATCATGATTATGCTTGATTTCTATATCATGCTCGTGTTCATCTATAATTTATTCTTCATACGATCCTTCTAATGTAAGGAAATTAACTATATCTGCATCGTTGTTGAATACTCTCCAATTTGTTACATTGTCGAGAATAGATGGCCTAAATATTAACTCTATTGAAAATCTGTCTGGACTAAAGTATTTTGAGGGTATAAGCCTGGATGCCACATTAGCAAGTAAGTCAGCACTTGCATTTTGCAGTCTAGGGACTGAAGATATGTTGAAAGCAGAAAAATGAGAAGTCAATTTCTGAGCTAAAGATTGATAGTGTTTAAGGTGCCCAGAGACACAATGGATTGTATTTCTCACCTGTTTCACAATTATTTCAGAATCACCATAGACTTGTAGGTATTTTACATTAAGACCGATGGCTTTATATAGTCCTTGGATCAATGCTTCATATTCAACGATATTATTAGTGCACTGAAATTCAAGTCTGCATGCCAGCATGGTTTTCTCTCCTTGCATATTGATCAAAATGCATCCCGCACCTATGTCATCTTCTGATTTAGAATCGCCAAAATAGAGAGTCCAGAACAGAGAGTTATTAGAAACTCTATCTACTAAATTTATACATTTGGAAGCATATGTTTGTGAAAAGTTTTCAATTTGAGAAACTACAGTGTTATCTAGAAAGGGAGACCTCTGAGCATTAAAGGGTCCTAAAGAGGACTCGACTTCGTTGCTTCCCTCGAGGTAGGTGACTGTATACTTCATGAATTTCTCTCGGTCTACCCTGATTTGGTTTGGTTTACAATTGTGTGGCAACCATATGTGAGACCAAACAGTTGCAAAATAACCTTGCAATTTTTTAGACCAATCCCTACTGAGAATTAAACCATAAAATTCAAGGGTATCATCCACCAAAATATCAATTATTTGTGAAACTTTTGGATTAGAGGAAATCCTAATTGAAACTGATGCTATTTCTCCAAGCACCTCTACTTTTGTCCTATCTAACTGAACTATGTGCACTGCAGATTTTTGAGGTGTAATGTTCAATTTGGTACACACAGCTCTTGGCATTATATTTGAGGAGGCTCCTGAATCAACAAGGCAGTTGTGAACATTTCTGTTGAAAATTTCATAAGTGAGCAGAAATGGAGGAACATGAGAAATAGACATGTCACCAATTAGAACTACATCTGAAGGATATACTTTGTTTGGGGATGAGGGAGGTTTTCACATATTGTAGGCAGCTTGAGTAACTACAGCAAATGGCAGGGGAGATACTGGAATTTTTTTCAACTCTCTTAATAGAATCTTTTGTTGTTGCTTGAGTTTAGTGAGCTCATGCAATGAGATTTTATCTCTAATCTTTTTTCATGTCTTCCACTATATTGTGTTCGACCGTATCTGAGATTACCTATGTTTTTTAGGCATTTGGGGAATCTGGAGGAATAGGATCGATTTGGCTAGTCTTAGATTTCTTAGCTATTGCTTTCTCTTTTGCAGGAGTAGCAGATTTTTGCTTCTGATTTTTGATAGACATGTTAGGAGAGCTTTTACTTCTTGTAGTCACTGGCATTGCTTGTGCCTCTTCTCCAGTTGGGAGGATGAAATCCGACATCCCGTTTAGTTCAATTTCTTCTTTTGTTTCATCTTCCTCTTCATTTGGCAAATCTTCTTCTACTTCTTGGTCAGACTCAGCATTTGAAATGGTGTTTGGGGGTTGTGATGCAGAAGAAGGGTTCCTTTTGAATGATCGAAAAGGTTTCTTGGGAGTAGAGGATTCTGTGACCTGTTTTTTAATTTCGACCATTTCATTAGACATTGTTTTTAACACTTTCTAAACTCCTTCAAGATCGAAAGGGTCCTTTGAAGCTTTCTTCTTAGAGTCATCCTTAAATGTTACTTTCTTGGACTTCCTTTCATCTGTTTGTCATCTCTTTTCCAAATCTATGATTCTTCTTTATACAGACAGGACTTCTTTCATGTTTTCTACAAGGGTAGCCTTATTGGCTCTATCTACAAAAATCGCAATATTAGAAGGAAGAGATGATATATACCATTCTATTTGTACATCTATAGCAGGTTTAGAGGCAGCTAGGATTTTATTTAAAATTTTGTTAAATCTAGAGTTGAAATCTTTGATCTTATCATCTGGATTAGCTTTCAAATTAGAAAGATCATTGATCAAGGATGTTATTATCCTATCATCACCAAATTTTGCAAGAAATACTTCTTGAAAAGTATCCTAGTCTCTAATTGAACCCGCTGGAAGGGAAAAATACCAAGACCCAGCAGATCCTTGGAAAGTATAAGGAAACAGTCTGATTACAACATCTTCATGTGCAACCCCATTGAGATTCATGGCTAACATAAAATTATTTAGATGTTCTTCGGTCAGGAGAGCATCGTCAGGATTATACTTAGGCAGCCATTTTTCTGGGTTTGTTGGGAGTGCATTTGGATTTGCAACTAGGACAACACCAGGATTTGTCCAAGGTTGATTGGCCATAACTTGAGTTGGGAACTGAGAAGATGGGAAGGTCGGTCCAGAAGTAGGTATAGATGGCGAAGAACTTACTACTGGATTAGTACTGTTAATTGTAGTACTAATTGGAGAAGTGGATAGTTGAGAAGTCGTGGATTGAGTAGAAGTGGATGGGGAAGTAAATGGATGGAAAGGTGATGTGATCTCGCTGGTATCTGATTCAGATCTTGATGAAGTGACCTTCCTACATTGTGGAGGAATGGAGAACTCGAAAGGGGTAACCCCAAGTCTTTCACTTTGCAGTCTAGTCAATACACCAGTTTGTTGTAATAAGGAGGTAACACTTTCTTCAGACACTTCGGGTCTCTCTGGTTTCTCGGCAGAAATGGATATCTGTTCCAATTTCTGTATCAAATAATGAACTTCAAAAGACTTGTGGGTGTAATCTGGAGAGGGTGGTTTCCTTACTACTCTAGGAGATGAGGGAGATGTTTCTACAACTTCGGACTTCTGATCAAGAGATTTTGAAAAAGTTTCAGAAGTTGTAGAAATGGTGGAGGGGTTTTGACTCTTATGAATGCTTTTCGAATGATCTTTAGGTTTATATGCCATTCACAGTTGAAGGCCCTCCTTCTAGCGCCAAAATGTTGTGGCCTCAGAAGTCTATTGCCGAAACATGGGGGATAACCACCTGGTCCGGACCTTAAGACAACTTCTTTTCCGTTTAAAGTGGTGGCTCTGACTGCGGATAATGGGACCAGTTTCCCAATGTGGGTTTTAATATGAGAGTGGGTGGTTCATGAGTGTTTGCAATACAATAATGATCATCTAAGTGACCTATTCTATGATGCAATTTCTCTAACTAACTTATTCTAATATAAACCCGGGTATTCCTGTGTGGTATGCGATCTACAAAGATATATGTTTAACATGTGATAATAAATATTGAACACAACTAAACAGAGATGATAACGTAAAAGATAATTCCTTTGACTAAATAGTTAGTCAAAGGAATTTATAAAATATATCGCACATATGACGTGTTATATATGAAAATCACAATTTCAGCGAGGCATCATACAAAAGTGCAATTAACGCTTAACAAAAACAATAAATCTCACATATAATTCATGAAAGTAAAGTTTTTCCACTAATTAAATGTAAACATAATCAATCATACATGATAATAGTACCATATGTGTGAAGTCCTGCTCATTTGACAAATGACATAGACCAACTTCTTTCTTCAAATCAAATTGTCTCCAAAGAATACAAAAGTGCATCAACAAAGGAAAGTAGTTTGATATCTAAAAGAAATGATCATGTTCCATAATTTCACCAAAGCATTCACAAACTTACTATTGTGCATTCTTTGTAAATATTTTTGATAAAATTATGGACCCTTCTCTAAATGCATGAGAAGGGTATAAATACTATTCTAACTAATGTGCAAAAATAGATTATACAAAATTTGAGGAGGTTTCAAACAACCTTCCTCCTAACTAAGTAACTAACTCCAAAAATAAACAGAGGCTAAATAAACAGAACTAAAAGGATGACTTGATGTCTGCCAGCTTGTCCTTTAAATCGCAAATATCGGTCATCGACTGAATTTGAGGAGGTGCCCTGAAATGTGTCCTAAGCTATCCTGTGAAGATCGCATCGGTGAGCGGTGGAAGAATCCTTTTAGTCGTATGAAAGGAACAGTTGAGAGTCATAATCTAGTTATGTGGCTTAACAAGATACTGCCAATACGACTCCTAGTTGATCGTGGTCAGTTTTGTAATTGCCTCCCTTTGACTGCCCGTAGTTTCTTGCCAGCCTTTATACAGGGCATTTAAATCGGGCATTTCTTTCGTATTGCCTTCTTTAATGAGATTGGTGGCAAACAGGATGTGATTCACTACCTTAATGATATTCTTTGATTCTCTGGCTGCCCTTGCGACTGCTAGCTCGACCTGTTTTATTCTCAAATCCCAATCTATGAAGAGAATGTCTTTATGAGTTTCCTCAATCTTGGGTATATTGGATTTCCTTCCATCTTCTGTTTCCTGCCATTCGATGAACTCAAAGATTCTGGTGTTCAAATCATTAAATTCCATTCTCTGTTCGATTTCTTTATTTGTCAACTCGTCACTAGTAGTCAAATAGGGAGTAATGTGTGACATCTTCTGGCAGAAATACTCCTGTTGTTTCACCAGAAGGGAATTTAATTCCAGGGTCTCTTTAATGAACTCCTCAGTATTGGGAACATCCTTGTATCTTTCTGTGGATTGCTGCATTTCTTGGAGTTGCATGTTTTTGGCCGATATATCGACTTTAGGGCTTATTTTCAGGACCTCCGTGTCTTGTTGCTACTGTGTGAGCTGCTCAGCCACCTGCCTATTTGCGCTTGCTTTCTCTGTCTCGAGCTCTTGTTCAAGCTGCGCAATCCTCTCCTCTTTCTCCCTTAGTAAAGTAGATACCTCAGTAGCCTTGTCCATAGTGGATGTGCATATGCTCCCGTGAACTGTGATAGTCTAGTCAAGTTCTTAGCTGGATTGAAAGGAATGTCCTTCCAAACAACGTCCATCGGCTTGTTTCTAGGTGGGAATTTGGGTGTATCTACCCTTCTCCTTTTTCTTTGCCTTCTAACTATAGCCTTGTGGAGAGGGCTATAGAACACATCAAGTGGAGGTATTTCAATTACTTTCAGAACAATTTCTGATGTGGGCATAACAGGGATAATTTCAGTATGCTGGGACATTGTTGCTTATTCCTCCATAGGCGTGGACTATTCACCGATAAACTTGGGCTCTATATCCTTATGAACATGTAGAGGAGTTTTACATTCCTCTGTTTCTTGGGTATTTGAGGCTTTGGGAGTGCCTTGCAATTTCTTATTAAACTGATCCCACTCCTGCTCCAAACTACTGCCTTTGGCCTCTGAACTGATCTTTGTAGTCGGGGTGCTCATCACTTGTTTCTCAGCTGACTTCCTGCTGGACTCAACTGTGTTGTCTGCATCTTGGGGTTTCCCTGTGTCTAGTGTCTTCTTAGTGTTTACTTAAGAGTCTACTTGAGAGCTAGGACCTCCACAACCAATAGTGACACTTGGTTTAGACTTATCCTTGGGCTTTAATAGATGCATTGGGATCACCCGAAGCCTCTCATCTCTGAATTCCTGAAATCTTTGAAAATCTCTAGGTTTCAGATTTGCCTTTTCACATTCGAATGTTTGTTCAAAGGATACGGCCGACTGTAACAAATCCTCAAAATAATTATCTTCATGATTGTATGGCTTGAGCTTTACTCCAATAGTGACATTATATGCCACTTTGTTTGAATCAAATTGCCTCTTAGGCAATGTATGAAGCTTGAGGGCTTTTATATGTGTTAATTCCTTAGTAGCATGAACAAAATTCGCTAAGGCAAAAGAACCGCATTTGACAGGGAAAGTGGGCCATAATGACTTCTTGCTGTCTTTGAGAACTTTAGTCAAGCCCCTTCCCACAGTCTGGTAGGAAATCTCTCTTACTAATAACTTATCAGAAACATATAAAGGAAGGACATGTGGATCGGTTGTGCTACCAAAAACCATAATGTAGGTGAACCATTCTTCAATGAAATATTTGCCGACAGTAAGTAGGTTTGTTTCCGCTTCTTGGGAAAACCTAGGGGCAGTCAAAGGGAAGACCCCCGGGGCCGTTGCGATTGCGATATGCGACATGCGATTGGGGCCGATAGCGATGTGCCAATATCGGCGATCGGTGAATCCTCGATATAAGGAGCCAATGCCAATGCGACGTGCGATTGCGACTTGCAACCAAGGGCGGACCCGATAAGGATTATAGATGCAATTTCATATGATTTGAAATCCACATTTGTGGATTTTCTTTGTATTTCCGTGTAATTGGGTTTTGGCGTTATGCAATGTGATTTGAGATGAGCGATGAAGAACACGGACCCGACAGGTTTATAGGGGCGATTCTATATTATTTGAAGTCCGACTGAATGGTTAATAATGTGTTTTTCGTGCGTTTCTCTGTGTATTGCCATGATGTGTTTGTGTGTGTTTTCCTGTGTATTCCATTATGCTGCTGTTTTCGGGATTATGGCAGGAGGAAGGCCAAACGACCAGGTTTCCCACACCGACGGTTCCTTTCCAATTGTAAATTGCTTCTTGTAAAGAAATAGTTGGGCTTCCATGTGTTAGGGCGACTGTAGCTGCTGTGTATTAAAAACACAGAGAACACAATTGAGAAGGATTCGCGCAGAGGCTGAGAGATAACACACAGAGGCAGAGTTATGCTCAGGAGAAGTGCAGAGAAGCCCAAGAGGCTCAAAGATGCTTGAATGCTGAGTGTAAGCCCAGAGGAGGTAGTATGTGGAGTCGAAGTGACTTAGAAGCAAAGATTCGCTTGGAGGTCAAGTGAAACCAGAAGCTCGTGAGAGCCAGAGCTGAGAGCCGAGAGCTAGAGCTAGAGCCAAGAGTCGGAGCCAAGAGCCGGAGCCAGATCCTGAGAGCCAAAGCCAAGAGCTAGAGCCAGAGAGCCAGAGCCAAGAGCCAAAGCTAGAGAGCTAGAGCCAAGAGCCAGAGCCAATAGGCAGAGGCAGAAGCCACCAGAGGTTGGAGGAAGAACAACAAAGAGATCGAAATGATCAAGCTGTTGCTAGTGTCTAGAGTGTGCTGAAGACAGAAGAAGGAGTTCCAGAGACAGTTAAGAGAATTCTAAGGGAGTCAGAGAATCTAGAAGCTCAAGAAGCTCAGAGCACTGATTGAAGGAGTCAAGTCCAGAGAAGCCTAAATATATCTGTAGAGTGAGGACAGCCATGGATAAGATGGTATTCTAAACCCATAGGTTCAGTTGTAAACCAATGGAGTTGAGCATGGAGCTTGTAAAAGAATTTAGCCATAATCCCAAAGAGCCTAATCGAGTTGATTAGAGCTCAAGGAGACATAGCCCAAGATATCAGGGTGAACTCCATATTATATTGTTGTTATGTGTGATTGCTTATTGTTGCATTGTATTTGCTGCTTTATTTACTGTTATATGCATTTCATATTAGTTTAAGCAAATGAACATAAGCACTTAACAGTTAAAGGCAAACAAAGACATACACCTCTTTCAAGCACTTTTAATTCCGCAATTGGTTAATCATAAGCTAGATCTTGGAAATTAATAAACTTTGGAGTGGGAGAGGTTCTTGTAAGCTGAAAAAAAGCCTTTAGGTCCCCATTTCAGATCAAGTAGTAAGGTCAGATTTTTGTTGTTGGAGTTCCTTCAATCGTCAAACACTCTTTAGATTTTGATTTGTAGTTCTTGACTTGCCACTCGTAGATCTTTATATCAAAACTCTGGACAATAGAGAGGGGTGAGCCTGTCAAAATTTCATCAAAAGCATTTGGTTCAGCATTGTTGCTATCTTCATGTATTACTTGGTACCACCATCTCATTTATGTTTCTTCTTCACAAGCTTTGATCCATGACTTTCCTTCACATGGATCTAGAGGAATAATGACTTTATTGTCACTGCCTTTAAGCTTGATTATATGTTTCTCTAGTGATATAATTTCCTTCATCCTCCGACCCCATGATCTTCCGACTAGATTAGATGCCCATGTTTATCATTGTATCTCACGGAAGTATATTGAATTGAGATCCACAGTTAGAAATGACTTGTTTTACCATATATCCATTTATTTCAAGCTAAAATTGTGGATCATGGTCTCCAAATTTCTTTCCTTGTGAGAGTTTTCAAACTTTTTAACATTTTTCTCTGCTTTCATTACAATCTTTTAACATGTTCATAAGTTCTATAAAATGACCAACTAAATGTTCTTATTTTAAAAGTTCTAAAAATTCTTCTAATATGACATCTTTCGCCAGTTTTTGTGAGTCAACTTCTTTGGAGAAGAAATCAACTACTCTTTCCATTGTGTCGTTGTGTGCCTGCATATCCAAATATCTAGTCGCATTTTTGGTTGGCCGAATAACTTGCTAATTATTATCTTTTCCGTTGCTCTACCTCACAACTACATGAACATTCTTTGAATTTTATATATATATATATATATATATATATATATATATATATATATATATATATATATATATAATGAATGATCACTCAGGCATCACATGTTGCAAAATTATAGGTCGGTCTTATATTTTAGTGGATAGTTCGAGGTTGTATGTCCTTCTTGGAAATACGTAAAATAGTAAAACCTTCCTCGACCTTGACCCTGACCTCAACCTCTACCATTGCATCCCCCGCATTGGCCACCCTAACCTCCTCGACCATTTCCTTGTTCGTCATATGATGTTATCTCTTGAACTGATCCATGGCTTGTGTATGGTACACAAAATGATAGTTTGGCTTGTTTTTCCCATTGAGTAGGCACTCCTATGTTGAATGTGTACTATATTAAAAAATAGTGCACCACTTGGGCTTAACATTCCAATGATTGTATTGATAGTATTTAGTCGTATGATTAGAATGTATTTGACATATGTCACAATATATATAAGATTATATTCATTGAACATCATAATCAAAATAACCAGCATATTTACAAGTATCCTTAGTATGTCCTTTGATTCGACAGTTACTGCACCACAAGTTGTTCTTCTGGAATGTCAACGTGAGCAACAAGCTCTTTATTTGTTCAATTTTATCTTCAAGTTTATTATCATTCGATGAGACAAACTGACCTTCATTGCTTGTTTCGATTCACTATGCCAGTTTAAGAGCCTCTTCACATGTTGTAACTTCGTGTATTATTAGGGGACCACAAATATTTTGATGGAGACCAACTACATACCATTGGTATAATAGGTGTTAATTAATAACATATGGGAGATCTTTGAATCTTTTATCATATTCTCTCACTGTCTCGTTTGATCGTTGTTTGATCTATTTTAGTTTATGGGCCTTGAAGAAGGTGAGAAAGTTGTTCTTGATTTCATCCATCGACTTTGGTTGCTTCTCAGTAAGATTCATAAACCATGTTAATGCTCACTTCCTCCAGGTGCTTGCAAATTGAGCCATTTACTTCTTTTCCTCCGTAATATCCTTTGTAGACCATAATTTTTCACAAACGAACCAATGTTTTTTTGGATCCTCATCACCCTCATAGAGGGGAATGTGATTTAATCCCATTGTGCTTGTTGATCTCAATGTTCCAAATGTCCAATTATTGCTTTACTGGTTGTTTACGACATGATCAAGGGTGGGTAAACTACTTTTAGGTGTGGTACTTTGTTCCTTATCAACGATGTCTCCCGACAATGACTCATTGGTTTGAGCTCCTTTATTTGTGTATTCGGTAAACTGATTCGCTCTAGGTTGCTTCTCTTCACCTACCAGACTCACTTTCAACTTCTTCGACATATACTAATTGCGACAGGGGGGCATGGTCATGAGATTGCTAAGTTGGAGAAGCACTTCTTCAATTTCTTGATTCTCACTATTTGGTTTATTTTCATAAGGATTTACAACTTATGGTTAATTTCTCGATTATCTTCATTATGCCAAACAACGAGTATAGTTGAATAATGTCACAATGTTTCCTAAAGGAATTTTCTCACATTGGGACTTGATATAACTATAGTTAGGATCAGTTGGATGGAAAGACCAGAGTCATCAATTTCCATTGCATCTACCTACCCTCTAGGACTTACAAGTAGACCATTGTTCTCCGTCGGAGTGAGGGGTGCAATGCCTCTCAACTCAACTGAAGAGTCCCATGCATCTTCGCTCACACAGTCACGATTTTGTATTCTCATTCTTCGGTATTCTTCTCTTATTTGTTCTTCTCGTTGTTATCATTTATCCCTTGCTAATTTCTTGATATCAATTGACTGCTTATATTGTCGATTATAAATGTGTCGAGCAATTTCTTGCTGTTGTTTTTTGGCAATCAACCATCTTCCTTCCATCTTTATAACTTTCAACTACTTCTCCAACTTTAATTCTTTGTTTTTTTTTTCTTTATATCTCATGACTCATTACTCCCCTGCCATGCCGACCTGACTTAGTGTTGATGAGTGAGGGAGTATGCAACAACCATGTTTATTTGAATATAACCCCAAGCTTCTCTTTTGTTTTTGCAGTGGGCATCTAAGAATTTCTACCAATCGGTTTTCCGCTTTTGCTAGTCGGTATTTATTAGAGTCTGCAACAGGGGTCGATATTCGATGATATGACATGCACCCTTATCAAGGATAATTTTATGTAAAATGGTGGGAATAAAGCAAAAGAAGTTGTCCTGTGAATCATTGAAGAATCTAGCTTTGACACGGTTGATAGAAGTCCATTATTTTATTGTTGGTTCTTTGCAAAAATCATCCAAAATTGATTCGACCCACTCATGCAGATTCGTTCGACTACCATTTTAGAGATTTAGTAAAAGTTGCATATCAGATTCACTTTCTGATTTTTTCTTGAGCGACTTGATCGAGGAATTTCTTTATTTCTCTCAGGGTGGCTTTGATGAACTTCTCGTCTACTTCAATACTAAATTAGCTCTACATTGTGCTAAAGACAGTCAATTTTTTAGTGCATAGTTCTTCAGCTAGTTATTTATTTTCGTCTCCCACCACAATTGTATCTCTTATAGGGTTAACGTTTATGCTTGCATTTTCATGGCTCGAGTCCAACTACTGATAATGGAACCAATATTGTAATATAGGGAAAAGTACACATGGTTACCAATAGCATAAACATAAAGTATTCACATAGAAAAACACATAACATAAAGAAAGAGAAGAGATACAATTATTGGAGAACACGTAGAATCACACTTTATATTATGTCTCTTAAAAGCCAAGTGGAATGGATACATTGATACATAGACAAATATTTATACCATGTTGGGACAGTTACAACTGTCTAACTATCCAACTAGACTCTTAATCAATCCGACTTAAGTTATCTTAACATTTGTCTTTACATTATATGCTTATTCGACTTGACTGGGCTAGCCAACTCAGTTGGCTAGTCTCTCCAACAACTTGTATTTTTTTTTATTTTACAGTTAACTTGTATTTTCTTAATATTTTAATATAAGTATTTTTTATCTTTTTTTTTTAACTCTGTAATGCAAGTACCTTTTATTTTTAATTTTTAATTTAACATTAATTAACACTAACATGACAACCAGGGTACAAATTTGATGGGCACTATTAATCGTCAAGTAAATTTGTTATGACATGTTTCCTTTTAAAATTTTCCTTCACATAACATTTGATTTTTTATTTTTTTTATTTTTACCCGTTATTTAAATATCACACATTATTTGTTATTGCTAATTTTTTGTTGTGAACGTAAAAACATTTTTTTTGTGATAACATAAGTTTTGTGTAGGTAAATTTTTTAAGTTTGGCTTAACCATGAAATAAAGTCCAACCTAGATGTATATGTTTAATATTTCTTTAAAGAGATCAAACATATTCAACCATGTTCATTCCTACTCCCAAAATAGCCAATGATTTGGTACAATTATGTATATTCTCTTTTTACTTAATTTCAAAGGTTTTACAAATTATGCAAATCCATTCTTGAAAAGCTTTCAAGTAGCTTGGTCAAACCCATTAACTATAATGTATTTTGAAGAGGAACAATTGATCTTAGCTTTCAATTTGATGAGTTGGACTTAAGGAGGACCTTATAAATAATAATACACATTTGAGTCACTTTTAAATAAGAAATTGGAAAACTTGTAACATGTCAAGCAATAATAATATGCAGGCATGGATTTTGAAGAAATTCATAATCTTTTGACCTGGCTAACACCTAAAAGGCACAAACCCAATTATGTTTAGATTCAAGTGTGAAGTATAAAAAGTTTCATAGCCTTCGAAACCACACATTTGAGATTTCCATGTCCAATCAAAAAATATATTGGTTTTCTAATCAAAATAATAAATAGACTCAATTTATAAAAACCAATATCTATCGCCAAAATGCACCAACACTAAAGAAACTACATAAAACTCTCAAAATCAAATGAACAACAATTGTTTCATCGACATAAACAAGAAAAGTCAGCTAGTGTTTTATATAGAATACCAATGACCTATGTATGTGGACATGTCATGTGAGTCTCAACCTTTAAGCTTTAGGATTATATGTTCACGCTTTATGCATAAGTGTGAATAAAGAACAAAGATGATTTTTTTCTAATTAGTCCAAAGATCCACTGTGGATGAGTTTATACTTATCTTAAAGTCTTAGTATTGTGGGTGTTGCACAATGTGACACTTATCTTAGAGTCTCAACCAACACAATCGCCAACTTCTTTTGTTTTCTATAAGTTTATTTGAAAGTGCACACACACACAAACACATATATAAGTCACCCATCAAATTGATGATTTGAAAATTTATATAACCGTCAACAGTGACATGCATATTTTAAAATGATTAGTATTTGACAACTAAATAAGGAAAATATGAGTGGTCAAATTTAACCCTCGATGACATCTCTTCATCTTAAATTTTAAAGCACTAAAGTCTTGACTCAATAATATATTATTAAATCTCAATGCAATATATATCCTTATCCACCACAAAATCTAAATAAAAATAAAAATAATGACAACAGGATGGTATCATTAAAAGTGGCAATGTTGCTATTGTAATAATGAGCACAAAAATGCTTAGTATATTTATGAGCATAAATTCTTCACCAATTAAAAACTCACTGCATGAATGCTTTTATACATACCAAATAAGCTAATGTCACATATGTAAAAAGCACACAATTATAATCTCATGCATATTGGTGCTTATTTATTAAACATACATTGCTGCATTCAAATATGTAAAACAGGTTGATGCTTAAAAATGATTAAATTACTCTAATATGTTTTAGTGCCAAAATTCTCTACACTTCATTTAATAATTTTCACAACATGTGGGGGATTGAGAGTTGAGGGAGCAGGGTCGGGGCGACTAACCATAGCTACTTCGACCTGAGTACATGCCTCTCCTTCTTTCCCATCGTGACTTTGTTCCTTTGTAGGTTTTGTTGCTGGTTCATGGTTTTCGTTGCTGGTTCATGGTTTTCGTTTGAGTTGAGTTGAGGGGTTGGATTTTCAAAGCTCTTTGTCATGCCTTTTCCCTCCAGGTTAGTCACTACGTCATGGATTGGGCTTACATGCTGGGGATTTTGTCTATTGTGTGTGGTCTTCACAATATTTGTTGCGTCTCCTTGCCAGCGTCGCCATCATAACAACCATTTTTGTGCTACTTCCAACTTCTACCCGCCGCCAGCCGTTCGATCTCCTGAGGGAATCTTCACAGTTCTCTGCAAGGTTCTACGGGGGTTCTCGCTAGGCGTTGCGACCCATTTTTTTTTTATTTTCTACGGCATTGATCTAGGTTACATCTTGAAGCTTTCAGGGTGGCTTGTACCCTACTTTCTTTTTTAGTTTTCTTCTTTTGTTAGAAGGCTTTCCGCTCTGATTTTTGCCTCTTGCTGTTGCATGGTTTGTTGACTAGAATCGTTTCTGCATTCTTGGTTCTGTAGGGTCTTCGGGGCTCTTTGGGTGGCATGTGCCCAGTATTTTTAGTTAGCTCTTTGACCAGCTTCGTTTTTGCTGGGTTTTCTTTCTTTTTTCTTTCTTCTTTTTTCGTATGTATTGGCTGCTTATTCGAGGCTTCTTGGGGTGTATTTTCAGGGGTTTTTTTGGTCGGATTGCATGCCTTGTTTTTGATAAGCTGGATCAGTCATTTCTTGGAACAGGATTGCATATGCACACTATGCATCTATAGAATTTAATTTTTATTTTCATTAATGGAAATTATGGATTTTTTTCTCTCGGAAAAAATTATTTTTCAAAACATGTTTAATTTCTTTTTAAAATAAAATTCAAATTATTTATTAGGAAATCGAATAATTGTTTTTTTTTTTACAGAAACAATTATGGAGTGATTATATTCATCTTGGCCTGAATACCGAAAATCTGTTTACAATGAGGATGTCTAAATCCTTGTGCGTCTCACTGTTGAGAGTGAGGATGTTGCTGAAACTTGAGGTCTTCTTCCTTGCTTGGGTTTCTATAGATTCTATTTCCAAAATTTTTCCCCACTTGGAAATACAAACAAATTTATTTAAGATCAAGCAGTAAAACATGACGATAAACAGCTTATGGGATGGGTTCCCATGATTCTTCTCCGTCTTTCATCTTGACCCCGGCAGAGAGGAGGGCAGCTTTGTTGGCTTCACTGTCCGCATCTTTATTATGAGTTCTCAGCACATGATAGTAATTCAACTTCTGAAAAGCGTTTTCCAAGCCCTTAATTCTGGATATCAGCCTAGCTAGCTTAAGATCTGAAGCTGGGGAATTGGAGACCATTGCGTTTATAATGATCTGGGAGTCGCCTATAACTGTTGCTTCCTTTATGTTTAGCTCCTTAAGGATCTTGAGGCCTTGCAAGAGTGCCAAAGCCTCAGCTTGAATGCTGGTTGAGTGTCCAAGCCCCCAAGCATAGGAGTGAATTTTTTCCCCAATTGAATTTACAACAACACCTCCTGCACCAGCTCTGCCCGGATTGCCCTTAGCTGCCCCATCGAAAAAGAGAGAGTGCCTTGAATGCGATTTGAGCCAGTCTTGAAAGTCTGCTTCCGATTTCCTTATTTGCCAATCTTTAAGAGGAGGGACAATTCTAATTGCTGGTTGAAATTGTAAGTCAAGGAATGAACCCCAAGCGATATCCTGCTGGCTGAGGCTAGAATCATCTTTTATATCAGTCAGGCATTCCTTTAATTGACATTTGATCTTGACTTCTACGGCCTTGTGATGCTGTCTAGAATTTCTAAAAATTCTTCTGTTGCGTTCTAGCCATATCTGCCAGCAAATAACTTTTGGAAGGATAGCCCATGTTGTTTTGATTATCAGGTTTTTAGGAGGGGGACCAGGATATTTGTTTGCCCAATTAGAGAAAAGATCAGCGGTGGAACAAGGGAGCAAAAAGTTGGGATCCAAGGAGTAAATAAGGGAGAACCAAATCTGCTTGGAGAAGATGCATTCCAGAGTTAAATGGGCTGCTGTCTCAGCATTTTCATTGCATAGCGAGCAAATAGAGGGACCGTAGAAACCTTTTTTCTGCAATCTGTCAAACGTTAGGATTCTGCCATGACAGAGAAGCTAGGCAAAAAAATCGATTTTGGGCCATGACTAGAAACGCAAGACCCCTTGCCATGGTGTTGGATTGGGGGGCACATGAGGTCTCTCGTTCAACTTGGCAAATCCCGCGGAGACAGTATAGCCTCTGGCTTTCAGCCCCCAGCCTTTCGCATCTTTTTTCCTCCTGTGCGTGGGCGCCAGACCATGGAGAAGATCGAGCAGCGTGGACCATTCGTTGGTCAGATGGACTGGCACTTCAATTCTTTTCCACCCTGCCCAATCAGTATCGTTCCAGAGAGAAATGTCCCACAGCGTACTCAGCCCCTCTCTATCCATCCAGTCTCGCAGCACTCTAGTGGGGGCTCTGTCTTCAATCGGATCCATATGCATGATTTTATCAGTCCAAATGTTGATCTTTTTGCCGTTTCCAGGGATCCAGTGGATGTGATCCTTGATTAGAGGAGCAGCTTTGGCATACAGCTTGAGGAAAGACGAGTTGGGCAAGCGGATCACATTTTCTAAGCAGCTAGAACGTGGACCTCGGAAGTATTTTTTGTAGTCTGGGTCACCTTCATCGTGCGAAGGACGAGCGAGGAGCTCGTGCGAAATGTGAAGTAAATGAACCATGGACGAGTTTATAAGGTGTTGGGCGAGTTGAGGGGGCGGTCCCACGAGTTGGGCGGGCCGACCCTCCTCCTGGGTGAGACAACACATTGTAAACGAGTCGGCTTGGGCGTTGGGCATAGGTCGGCCGGGTGACATAACCAGCCACCCGCCCATATATATTGGCGTGCGTTTGTGGAGGCAAAGGCATCATTCGATCATCACGAGTTCGATCAAAGGAGTTCTGCAGTGCGTGGATGAGCCCGCACTTCGGGCGGAACTCGGGTGAAAAACTCGTGCAGAAAACTCGGGTGAAAAACTCGTGCAGAAAACTCGGGCGAGGTCGTCGGGCAGAACTCGGGCGAGGTCGTTCAGGCAGAACTCGGGCGAGGTCGTCGGGCAGGAAACTCGGGCAAGGTCGTTCGGGCGAACCGGGTGAGGTCGTTTGGGCAAGCCGGGTGAGGTCGTCAGGCGACCCAGGTGAAGTCGTTCGGGCGAGCCGGGTGAGGTCGTTGGGCGACCCGGGTGAAGTCGTGTGGTGACCCGAGTGAGGTCGTTTGGCGAACTGGGTGAAGTCGTGTGGCGACCAGGGTGAAGTCGTGTGGTGACTCGGGTGAAGTTGTTCAGGTGAATGAGTTTGGGTGAATGGGTGGACGTGCGGATGGGCGGTCGGGTGAGGGCACGCCGTGCATGACGAAATGAAGAATCGTGCAGACAGGAGACTTGGGTAGGGTGCACTGTGCACGATGAAACGGTGGAAACGGTGAAGTGTTGGAGTTGTGAACGAAGGTGTGGCTTGTGCGGAGGCACCCGTGTGTGGCAACTTGGTTACGACGAGGCGCGCCCAAGTTGGGCAAACAACATGATCGTGCGACGAGGTGAACGAAGGGTTGGTGAGTCGTGCGATGACCGCGTCGAGGCGCCGACGAGCTGGACAACCGAGTTTGCCGAAGTTGGAAATTTGGCTAAGTGTAAATTTGGGGTTTCCCAAGATTTAACTTGTACTTATAAAAGAATATTATATATATTGATTCGGGCATACTCATATTGCAGGGAGTTGCCCCTCCCTTTATACTTTATGTGAATGTTATGGGATTTCATTGTATAAAGGACAAAGATAATGCTTGGTAACGAAAAATAAACTAAGTATGGAATGTTAGGGATAGTCTACAATCGTAAGTATTAGTGAAAAGAAAACGGTTGGTAGTGCCGCACCTCGCTATAGTGCGGTTGGAAGAGTACCGCCAATGTAGGGGCGTGACAGGTGGTATCAGAGCTGGTGAAGTGCAAAGGGGATTTGCGGAAGAAGCTGATCCCACTGTCACTTCGTGACAAGTGGTATCAGAGCTGATGATCAGGAAGCTGATTGGGTTGACGACGAAGTGTTGATCCCACTGCACTATCGTGACAGGTGGTATCGGAGCTGGTGAACTGAATCAAGGAGTTGATTCCATGAAGACTGGAGACTTGAAAGGGAGTTCAAGTTTTGCAGGTGACAGGTGGAATATCAAGGTGATTCAGGTGAATGGTGAAACAGGTTTAGCAGAGGTGAAGCTTAGTGCTTGGGCCAAGCTAAACGACAAGGCATGGCAAGTTTGGAAGAATGTGAAGGGAAGCTCTTGCTTACCTTATACAGGTTGAAGCAGATGAAAGAAGAGAACCTCGGATTCAAGATAAGCTTGAAGTCTTGGAAAAGAATGTTGAAGACGAACTTCTTCAACTTGGTTGGACAATGGAGTTGGATGAAGTTGCAGATTGTGCTGATAAGGAAGAGGAAGTTGTGATGATTGAAGATGTTGCAGATGTGACCATGATGGAGGATGAATTTGAAATTGATCAAGTTGGACCAGGATCGTGCAGTTTGTAGACATGGATGGATGGGGATACTCACATGGAGGAGCCTCATGATAATGATGTAAGTACTATTGATACTTGTGTTTCACTTGAGAATTTGGTAGATGGAACATATGCAGGGAAGAGAAAAATTAGTTTGCCGATGCTAGGGAGGATCTTACCATGGATGTCTACGATGAGACCTTGTATGGAGAAGTAAGGATTGTTGACTGTTGCAGGACTTGTTGGGGTTGTTTGTGACCTTATGGTAAAAGGTGCAAAGGCCCGTGACAAGGGAGGAACATGATGATCGTTGTGGAGGAATGGGTCATGCTTTAGCCACATGGAGAATTGGCTAAGTGCCCGGCATGACTCATGGACAGATTGGAGGGCACACACTTGAGGTATGATGATGCTTGGGTGGACTTCTCATGGCCGAGACCAAGAGCAAGTCTTGGTGGAACCTTCAGTGGGGGAGCTATGATGGAAAGGATTCGTGATGATGATGATATGGTTGGGTGACCGAGTTCACTAGACCGGGGATTGCAGACTTGGATGAGGATGACCGATTATTGTGATGGGTCTACTTGGTTGGACTACATGGGCAACTTAGTCGATGCTTTTAATTCAATGGTGTTGTTACTCCACTAATGTTGATACTTCGTCGATGCTTTTAATTCACTGGTGTTGTTACTCCACTGGTGTTGTTACTCCATTGGTGTTGTTACTCCGTCAATTTTGTTATTCCACCAGTGTTGTTACTCCGCTAGTATTGTTACTCCACTGGTGTTGTTACTCCACCGGTATTGTTACTCTGTCCATGTTGTTACTCTGTCAATGTTGTTACTCCTTCGGTGTTGTTACTCCTTCGGTGATGTTACTCTGCTAATGTTGTTACTCCACCCATGTTGATACTCCATCAAGGTAAGTTACCAGGTACGTCCCTGACCGACTTCGTGGATTTGATTGGTATTTCACTTATGACATGACTAAACACGACTGAGGACGGTCATCCCTTAGTTGGGGGGAGGTATCACACTTAATGTTAAAGATATCATATTTAATAGCAATAATGTCATACCATCATTGCTATTAAACCTCGCGCCAACTCGTACATCCCACGATCATTACCATTGTGATCTGTATCAATTTGTGATCCCCACCATACCCTACACACTTATCCACACACATTGGAACTTGAATCATGTATGACAACATTAATTTGCGGTCTTTTCCAATACATTGGATTAATTACTATAATCATCATGGATTTACCATTGGTTTTCCCATAACCTTTGTCTGTATTTCCCTGTCACTGCATTCCTTGTTACCACAATCCCTGTCACCGCAACTTTACCGGCTAACACCCCCTCAACGGTTTTGCTACTACTCTGAGTGCTACTACAGAGAAACTAGTGGAATGGGTGGTCAAGTTGTTAGGCATGAGCCAGAAGATACAGTGCAGGTCCGACATCAACCAGATGTATGGCAGTTTTTTCAAGATGTCGGATGGCACACCTACTTTGAGAGGTTGCAGGGGTTCATCAAAGGCATTATAGTCGATTTTGCATTGAACTTGGAAGGGAATTATTCCAGAGTTCATGGGCTGGACATTCCTATAACAGAAGAAATTATCTCGACTGTTAGCGGATTATCACGGGGAGGGCAGAAAGAGTTTTCTCAAAGAACACCCTTGCCCGAATTTACATAATTTTTCTTGCAAGCAAGAGAAATCGTGGTTCAAAGGGGAGAGGATATGATCAAAAATATTTGTTGCACCCATGGGCCGAGGTTGCATACTTCGTCATGCGATACATCACTTGTGAAGGTCATCTTTCCACTCTGTTTAAATATCATTTTAAGCTTCTTGCATGTCTTCGGTTCCGTCAAGTGCATTCTCTAGATATTCCATTTTTCCTTTGGAACAATCTTCAATTAATGGCATGGTCTGCATGCTAATCGCACCAACCATTGGCAGTCCTCACAAACCATGGGCTTGTCAGGCTGCTGCTGGTGCATGCCCTGTCACAAACCCTCGTGACTTGGCCACAATTCATTGAATTAGTAGAAGAAGAGCTTGCGGCTATGATGTCAGCAAGGGTAGAGGAAGGAGTCACAGTCAACGTTCTTACACAAAAACCAGCGTCAACTGTTGAACAAGTGGGGGAATTGGGGGAACATAAGACGGAAGAAGCAGAGGAAGAACTTCCAGTAGACGAAGGAGTCACAATCGACATTGTTACACAAGAAACAACATCAACTGCTAAACAATTGGGCGAGTTAGGGGAACAAGCGACGAAATAAGTAGAGGAAGGAAGGATATAATAGCCAGCTGATATAGGGGATGGAGACGAAATTAGAGAAACTGAGGTAGAAGGCATTGGGATAATGGAAATTGAGGAAGTTACCCCTCATTCTTCACTCCCCACTTCCCTGCCAAAAGGGGCAAGGAAATTCCGCTCTCCTACCCGCACAGTAAGAGAAAGAATCTCTCCTCCGGTATTAAAGTTTGTAGGAGCAATTACAAGAGAAAGCATCATTGTTGACACTGTAACACAAGAACCAGTGTCAACTGTTGAGCCAATGGGGGAAGAAGCTATCCTTGACATTGATACACAAGAACCAGTGTCAACCGCTAAGCCAATGGAAGAAGAAGCTACCCTCAACACTGCTACACAAGAACCAGTGTCGATTGGTGAACAATTTGAAGAAATTATTGTTGACACTGTTACACAAGAACCAGTGTCGACTGGGGAGCAAATTGAAGAAATCATTGTCAACATTGTTACACAAGAATCAGTGTCGACCGGTGAGAAAATTATTGTCGACACTATTACACAAGAACCAGTGTCAACCGGTGAGAAATTTGAAGAAATTGTTGTCGATATTGTTTCACTAACACCCCCCGAGCAGTTGGAAAGAGATATGGCTATTGGTACTGAGCTGCAAGGGCCAGAATCAATTCCTAAGCAAGTGGAAGGAGAAAGTGGGGAACCAGAGTGGCCACAGGAAGAAAATGTTGAGGATACTACTCCTCAGGGACCTATAGTGGCTTCAGAGCCATTTGGAGGAAATGTGGAGGTACCGGGACCTACAGAAGAAGGCACTGAAGCCACCCCTCGAGTTTTTGAACAAATGGAAGAGATAAGGGTAAAATAGGAACCGAATGATGAGTTTGTTGATGTCAATCTTCCAAACCCAACATCGACCATGAGACTGATGGAGGAGGTCTTTATTAAACAGGAATTTGTTGAACAATGTAAAAAAAGGAGAGCCCCCATCTAGGATAGGTATCGGTCGATGTTCAGAGAAAACATGCAAGTCATAGAATGATAGAGAGGTAGTATAAGGAAGAAGCCTTACCCTCATTTATTTCCCTATTAATTTGAGGAGGTGAGTATTACACTTGCGGATACGAGCGAGAAATAAAAAGAGGAACATCGGTCAGGCTATCGTGACTCCCGGAGCCAAAACAGCTTTGGCAGTAGTACAGACGGAAGATAGGCGGATGACCTCGACAGCCACACACACTGAGTCATTCTTGCATTTGTTTGAGTCTCAGGAGTTTCTACTAACTGCAGAGATTTAGAAATGGAAAACCACTACGTCTCGTCTTCAACAGGGATCTATCTCTTTGGAAGATCACTGAGAAGAGGTGAAAGGAATTCGGGAACAAGCAACAAGAGTGGTGGCTGATCATGTCACCTAGATAGAGAAAGCTAAGCAGAAACAAGAAAAACAGTAGAAAAATATTGAAGAATTAGAAGGGAAAGTGCAGTTACTGAAGGCTGACAAGGATGAAATGTTCGCCCTAACGCAGCAGGTAATGGCGTGTCGACCTCCTGCTAATAGCTATGCTTTGTTTCTTCACGAGCAATATCTATTTTTGTGTCTGGAAAGTACCCACCAGGAAATTAGCCATGACATAGAAGATTCTATGCAGTTCCTATGGATCCTAAGGGCTCACAATCTACTGAACCAACACTTGATGTGTGAACTTTATATGCACAATTATATCCTGGAGAATGATCAGTCATTCAATCCAGTGCCATATGTGGGAGACGTTCAGCTGAGAGAATTTACTTCCTTCATGATTAATTAGGTTAAATGGAAGAAATCCTTCGACACGTTCGAAGAGAATCAAGCAAAATCGACCACTTGTGATCAGAATGGAACATTGTCAATCAATGGACATTTATAACAGACATCACACCTTTCTGCAGCTGGAAGGATGAAAAGACCAGATGTTGACAACATAGAAATGGTGTGTTGACATGTGTACAAGGCAGATCCTTATTTGTCAGGAGGAAGCCTGGGATGCCTGTCAGAGATGATGGATGTTGTCATCATCAACAATGAGGGTACATGAACCTTTTGGGGCCCCTAATCTCTCTCGGGCTTTGGAGCGAATTCCGCGATATATCACATGCATCCGACACTGTGGGACCCAGTGGATAGGTTTGAGATTTTAGTTTCCCATTATTTGGCTGCCTTCTGAGTAGTACACACCAGCCTATGTGATAGCAGAAGATTGGTGGAAGGACATCATTTGTATCAATGGTTTCAAACTTCTTGAGATAGAAATGGCCGCGAGATACAACTTCATGCCAATCATAGTGGTTCCAACCCCGACTTGCAAAGAAAAAGAGTTGCATGAGGACATGCAGAAAATCTAGTTGGGGGGAGATGTTGGTTGCTAAATTTACCTACCTTTTTACCCCTTTCCTTCACCTATTTCATGTCCTTTCACGGTTAATTTGTATCTCGAGCAACGAAGGTATATCTATTTGTCATGTCTTTGTGAATTATTAATCAATGAAGCGTAGTCCTAGGGGAGCGTTGCTTATGCGACTTGCTAACCCATGTTTCTTTACAGATTTGAAAGGATGATCAGCAGACTACAATTCAATGTATGGTTATCGATGAGCTGGAAGCGCTATCTTAGGATGTTGGCTGTAACAATGATTCCACCCAAGAGAGTCTGTTGGACCAATAAATTTGTTATCTTCATATTCTATTTATGTCTCAATGATCACTGTGTATTTGTAGGCAAACAGCTGTCATAATCTTTGTGTATCATTGATACTATCTTTGTTATATTGAATTGTATAACTAAGGTTACGGGGTTGGGAAAGCGGGCCACCGCTAAAGAGAGATACAAGAGCTTTGAGCATGTAACAACAAACTTTTGTAATCTTATTTCGATTAATGCAATCCTAATCTTCTGAGTATTTATTAGACTTTGATCTTTTACCACAGCCCTGATCAAGGAGTTGGGCCCACTCTCCTGACCAGGTGTTGTTGGATTAGTGGTGTGCGTAGATTTATCTTCTGTTATGTTTATTTCTTTATTGATGTAACGGTTTATTAAGTTGTGTTGTTGTGAATCTTAACTTGTTGTTACTATGATTGTTGTTATTGTTATTTCTTGCTATTACACGTTGTTATGTTGTTGATTAAATGCTCAATGCTAGGTAGGGAAACGGTGGCCTGCATAAATATTGCATGGTAGCCTTGAAATAACCAGACGAGGCCCGGGTTGACAATTAAAGTGGGAAAATGGTGAATTCTATAATTCATATCTAAACACCAATAATTTTTTTGATAATTATAATTATTAATTTTATGTTAATTATTTTACTTATTTATTTTAAATTTTATTTAACTTTTATTTTTATATAATTTCACTGAGTCAAGATGTTAAAAGTGACATTACATTACAACATCTCTACCATACTAGGTTGGAAAGCACCTCTTGGCATAATGAATAATTTATATTGTTACAATGGAAATATGTGTAATCAACTACATTAATGTAATGATTATGTCCAAGCACATTTAAAATATAAAAACCAATACCATTATAACAATTATTTGATTTCCTAATAAATAATTTGAATTTTATTTTAGAAAGAAATTAAAAATGTTTTGAAAAATATTTTTTTCCGAGAGAAAAAGAGCCATAATTTCTATTAATGAAAATAAAAGTTAAATTCTATAGATGCACAATGTGCATATGCAATCCTGTGCCAAGAAATCACTGATCTGGCTTATCAAAAACAAGGCATGCAAGCCCACTAAAAAACCCCTGAGAATACACCCCAAGAAGCCTAGGCAGCCAATACATACGGAAAAAAATGCTAGAAAACCCAGCAAAAACCAAGCTGGTCAAAGAGCTAACTAAAAATATTGGGCACATGCCACCCAAAGAGACCCAAAGACCCTACAGAACCAGGCATATAGTAGCAATTCTAGTCAACAAACCACGCCACAGCAAGAGGCAAAAATCAGGGCTGAAAACCAACCTTATAACAAAAGAAGAAAATTAAAAAAGAAAGCAGGGTACAAGCCACCCTGAAAACTCCAAGACGTGACCTAGATCAAAGCCGTAGAAAATTAAAAAAAAAAATGGGTCGCAACGCCTAGCGAGAACCCCTGTAGAAAATAAAAAAAAAATGGGTCGCAACGCCTAGCGAGAACCCCTGTAGAACCTTGCAGAGGACTATGAAGATTCCCTCAGGAGATCGAACGGATGGCGGCGGGTACAAGTTGGAAGTAGCACAAAAATTGTTGTTAGGATGGCGACGCTGGCAAGGGGACACAACAAATATTGTGAAGACCACACACAATAGACAAAATCCCCAGCATGTAAGCCCAATCCATGACGTAGTGACTAACCTGGAGGGAAAAGGCATGACAAAGAGCTTTGCAAATCCAACCCCTCAACTCAACTCAAACGAAAACCATGAACCAGCAACGAAAACCATGAGCCAGCAACAAAACCTACAAAGGAACAAAGTCACGATGGGAAAGAAAGAGAGGCATGTACTCAGGTCGAAGTAGCTATGGTTAGTCGCCCCGACTCTGCTCCCTCAACTCTCAATCCCCCACATGTTGTGAAAATTATTAAATAAAGTGTAGAGAATTTTGGCACTAAAACATATTAGAGTAATTTAATCATTTTTACGCATCAACCTGTTTTACATATTTGAATGCAGCAATGTATGTTTAATAAATAAGCACCAATATGCATGAGATTATAATTGTGTTCTTTTTACATACGTGCCCATTAGCTTATTTGGTATGTATAACATCATTCATGCACAGAGTTTTTAATTAGTGAAGAATTTATGCTCATAAATATACTAAGCATTTTTGTGCTCATTATTACAATAGCAACATTGCCACTTTTAATGATACCATCATGTTGTCATTTTTTTAATTTTTACTTAGATTTTGTGGTGGATAAGGATATATATTGCATTGAGATTTAATAGTATATTATTGAGTCGAGACTTTAGTGTTTTAAAATTTAAGATGAAGAGATGTCATCGAGGGTTAAATTTGATCACTCATATTTTCCTTATTTAACCGTCAAATACTAACCATTTTAAAATATGCATGTCACTGTTGACAGTTATCTAAATTTTCAAATCATCAATTTGATGGGTGACTTATATATGTGTCTGTGTGTGTGTGCACTTTCAAATAAACTTACAGAAAACAAAAGAAGTTAGTGATTGTGTTGGTTGAGACTCTAAGATAAGTGTCACACTATGCAACGCCCACAATACTAAGACTTTAAGATAAGTATAAACTCATCCACAGTGGATCTTTGGACTTATTAGAAAAAAATCGTCTTCGTTCTTTATTCACACTTATGCATAAAGCATGAAAATATAATCCTAAAGCTTAAAGGTTGAGACACACATGACATGTCCACATACATAGGTCATTGGTATCCTATATGAAACACTAGCTGACTTTTCTTGTTTATGTTGGTGAAACAATTGTTGTTCATTTAATTTTGAGAGTTTTATGTAGTTTCTTTAGTGTTGGTGCATTTTGGTGATAGATATTGGTTTTATAAAATGAGTCTATTTATTATTTTGATTAGAAAACCAATATATTTTTTGATTGGACATGGAAATCTCAAATGTGTGGTTTCAAAGGCTATGAAACTTTTTATACTTCACACTTGAATCTAAACATAATTGGGTTTGTGCCTTTTAGGTGTTATCCAAGTCAGAAGATTATGAATTTCTTCAAAATCCATGCCCGCATATTAGTATTGCTTGAAATGTTACAAGTTATTCCAATTTCTTATTTAAAAGTGACTTCAAATGTGTATTATTATTTATAAGGTCCTCCTTAAGTCCAACTGATCAAATTGAAAGCTATCAACGATTGTTCCTCTTCAAAATACATTATAGTTAATGGGTTTGACCAAGCTACTTGAAAGCTTTTCAAGAATGGATTTGCATAATTTGTAAGACCTTTGAAATTAAGTATATAGAGAATATACATAATTGTACCAAATCATTGGCTATTTTGGGAGTAGGAATGAACATGGTTGAATATGTTTGATCTCTTTAAAGAAATATTAAACATATACATCTAGGTTGGACTTTATTTCATGGTTAAGCCAAACTTAAAAAATCTACGTACACAAAACTTATGCTATCACAAAAAAAAAAGGTTTTTACGTTCACAACAAAAAATTAGCAACAACAAATAATGTGTGATATTTAAATAATGGGTAAAAATCAAAAATCAAAAATAAAATGTTATGTGAAGGAAAATTTAAAAGGAAACATGTCATAACAAATTTACTTGATGATTAATAGTGCCCATCAAATTTGTACCCTGGTTGTCATGTTAGTGTTAATTAATGTTAAATTAAAAATTAAAAATAAAAGGTACTTGCATTATAGAGTTTAAAAAAAATGATAAAAAATACTTATATTAAAATATTAAGAAAACACAAGTTAACTGTAAAATTAAAAAAAATACAAGTTGTTGGAGAGGCTAGTCAACTCAGTTGGCTAGCCTAGTCAAGTCGAATAAGCATATAATGTAAAGACGAATGTTAAGATAACTTAAGTCGGACTAATTAAGAGTCTAGTTGGACAGTTAGACAGTTGCAACTGTCCCGACATGGTATAAATATGTGTTTGTGTATCAATGTATCCATCCCACTTGGCTTTTAAGAGACATAATATAAAGTGTGATTCTACGTGTTCTCCAGTAATTGTATCTCTTCTCTTTCCTTATGTTATGTGTTTTTCTATGTGAATACTTGATGTTTATGCTACTGGTAACCAAGTGCACTTTTCCCTAGATTACAATATTGGTTCCATTATCAGTAGTTGGACTCAAGCCATGAAAATGCAAGCATAAATGTTAACCCTATAAGAGATACGATTGTGGTGGGAGACGAAAATAAATAACTACCTAAAGAACTATGCACTAAAAAATCGATTGTCTTTAGCACAATGTAGAGCTAATTTAGTATTGAAGTAGACGAGCAGTTCATTAAAGCCACCCCGAGAGAAATAAAGAAATTCCTTGATCAAGTCGCTCATGAAAAAATCAGAAAGTGAATTTGATACGCAACTTTAACTAAATCTCTCAAATGGCAGCCGAACGATTCTGCGTGAGTGGGTCGAGTCGATTTTGGATGATTTTTGCGAAGAACCAACAATAAAATAACGGACTTCTATCAACTGTGTCAAATCTAGATTCTTCAACGATTCACAGGACAACTTCTTTTGCTTGATTCCCACCATTTTACATAAAATTGTCCTTGATAAGGGTGCATGTCATATCATCGAATATCAACCCCTATTGCAAACTAATAAATACCGACTGGCAAAAGCAGAAAACCGATTGGTAGAAATTCTTAGATGCCCACTGCAAAAACAAAAGAGAAGCTCGGGATTATATTCAAATAAACATGGTTGTTGCATACTCCCTCACTCATCAACACTAAGTCAGATCGGCATGGCGGGGGGGTAATGAATCATGAGATATAAAGAAAACAAAAACAAAGAAGTAAAGTTGGAGAAGTAGTTGAAAATTATAAAGATGGAAGGAAGACGGTTGATTGCCAAAAAACAACAGCAGGAAATTGCTCGACACATTTATAATCGACAATACAAGCAGTCAATCGATATCAAGAAATTAGCAAGGGATAAATGATAACAACAAGAAGAACAAATAAGAGAAGAATACCAGAGAATGAGAATACAAAATCGTGAGTGTGTGAGCGAAGATGCATGGGACTCCTCAGATGAGTTGATAGGCATTGCACCGCTCGCTCTGACAGAGAACAATGGTCTACTCATAAGTCCTAGAGGGTAGGTAGATGCAATGGAAATTGATGACTCTGGTCCTGCCATCCAACTAATTCTAACTATAGTTATATCAAGTCCCACTGTGAGAAAATTCCTTTAGGAAACATTGCGACATTATTCAAATATACTCGTTGTTTAGCATAATGAAGATAATCGAGAAATCAACCATAAGTTGTAAATCCTAATGAAAATAAACCAAACAGTGAGAATCAAGAAATTGAAGAAGTACTTCTCCAATTTAGTAATATCATGATCGTGCCCCCCCCTGTCGCAATTAGTATATGTCGAAGAAGTTGAAAGTGAGTTTGGTAGGTGAAGAGAAGAGACCTAGAGTGAATCAGTTTATCAAATACACAGATAAAGGAGGTCAAACCGACGAGTCATTGTCGGGAGACATCGTTGATAAGGAACAAAGTACCACACCTAAAAGTAGTTTACCCACCATTGATCATATCGTAAACAACCAGTAAAGCAATAATTGGACATTTGGAACATTGAGATCTTCGACAAGCACAATGGGATTAAATCACCTTCCCCTCTTTGAGGGTGATGAGGATCCAAAAGAACATTGGTTTGTTTGTGAAAAATTATGGTCTACAAAGGATATTACTGAGGAAAAGAAGTAAATGGCTCAATTTGCAACCACCTGGAGGAAGCGAGCATTAACATGGTTTATGAATCTTACCGAGAAGCAACCAAAGTCGATGGATGAAATTAAGAACAACTTTCTCACCTTCTTTAATGGCAGAAGTGTCCTCAAACACACAATTTTATTAAACAGAAAAGAAATTACATATTGATTTCGCAAGAGTTTACACACACACTCCAACACTCTTGCAATCAGGAGAATGAACTATATATAAGCTTAATTTCCTAACCTATTCTAGTTATGGACTACTTATTTAATTAACAAGTGTCCATTTACAATAAATTCCATTCTAACCAATCTACTAACTCTACTCCTAAATTTGAGCCTAAGATACGACATTATTCTAGATGTCATATATTTTACAACCATATTCTATTTCTAAGTGTCTCCAATATTTAATTAAATATTCTAAATAAATAAATATTCTATCCTAACTTTGTGAACTATGAATTTTGCATTTTGGATCATCTAACATTCCCCCCATGATCCAAAGATACATTACAACAAATACCAAGTTCATCTATGAACATAGTAAATTTGATTCTGCCAAGTGGTTTTGTGAAAATATCGGAGACCTGAACTTCTGAAGGACAATAAACTGGCTTAATGACGTCCTTGGCAATGAGCAATCTAATGTGATAATACTTGGTGTCCACATGTTTTGTTTTGGAATGAAAAACTAGATTCTTGGTAAGCTTTATGGCTGACTGACTGTCGATGAATAATGATGTAGCTTCTACTTGAGGAATGCCCAAATCCTACAAAACTCTGTGTAACCAAACAATTTCACATGTTGCTTCCCATGCTGATATGTATTTTGCCTCGGCTGAAGAAGTGGCCACTATAGCTTGTTTCTTGCAACTCCAAGATACTGCAGTTGACCCCATGTTCATTAAATAACCAGAGGTTGATGCTCGATCATCAATACTGCCAACAATGTCGGCATCTGAAAATCCACCAAGTACAAATTTTTTAGTCTTGTTGTAAAGAAGATCAAAATCTTTTGTTCCTTGGATATACCATAGAACCCTTTTGGCTACATTCCAGTGGTTATCTCGTGGTTCCTGCATAAAACGTGAAAGAATACTAATTGCATAAGATAGATCTGGTCGAGTCGTTGTCAAATAAATCAGGCTACCAATCAACTGTCTATAAGTAGTGTTGTCCACCTTTCCCCCCCTTCAAATTTTGAAAGTTTCAAGTTTTGTTCCATGGGGGTAAGAATGGGCTTGCAATCCTGCATTTCGAAGTGCTGAAGAACTTCTGCTGCATACTTACTCTGAGAAATGAAAAGATGATGTGGACGTTGGAATACTTCAACTCCTAGATAGTAGTGAAGTAGTCCCAAGTCTGTCATCTTAAAACCTGCATGTAACTCCTTTTTCACCTGTACAATATGATCATCATTGTTTCTAGTAATGATCAAATCATCTACATACATAACAAGAATCACCAGATTTTGACCCTATTGACATACATACAAAGTATCATTAGATTCACTTCGTTGAAATCCAACTTTCCGAAGGTATTCATCCATTTTGGCATACCAAGCTCGTGGAGCTTGTTTTAACCCATATAAAGCCTTAATCAGTTTACAAACTTTATGTTGTTGCCCTCCAATTTCAAAACCTGGCAGTTGTGTCATATATACATCTTCCTGTAAATCTCCGTTGAGGAAAGCACTCTTTACATCCATCTGATGAACTTTACAGCCTTTTTGTGCTGCTAATGCGAGTGTTAAGCGGATGGTGTTCCATTTGGTTGTAGGAGCAAAATTCTCCTCATAATCAATGCCTTCCTACTACACAAAATCCTTAGCCACAAGTCTAGCTTTGTACTTGTCGATTTCTCCATTTTGGTTGTACTTAATTCTGTAAACCCATTTTCATCTGATGGGTTTAACACTTTGAGGACAATCAACAAGTTTCCAAGTGTTATTGTCTTGAACTGCCTTATATTCTTCAACCATAGCTTGTTTCCATTCTTTATATTTTACTACCTCTTTGTACGTGGAGGGTTCAGTAAAAGCATTCGTGATTAAGGCAAAATTTCCTTCATGTCTGGTGGACCCCCTTGTTCCGGTTTTATTTTTCTCATCAGGCCTTACATCTTTCAAAAGTTGAACAGACCATTTTGGCAATTGATGTTCACTTGTTTGAGATTCTAAAAAGTCACCATCATTATAAAGAGGATTAATGTAAACAGAGGTACGTTGATCAACTGCAGATTCTGGGGGCGGAGAATCATTGTTAGAAGAACTACTGCTACTGGGAGATTCTGATGAACTGCCAGAAGACCTAGACTGTGTTTGTGAAGTAGATGCACTGGATGAATCTTATTCAGAGGAAGGAAAATCAAGTTCATACCAATTTTGTGAATTTGATTGACTTTGAATGTTTCCTTTTCTTTTATCTCCTTTTGTTTCCAATTTTTGAAGAAGATGTTTTATTTCTTCAGCACTCTTACTCTCAGTTTCATAAAAAATGACATCTATGCTGACAATAAATTTCACATTTGACAGAAGCCTGTACCCTTTCTTTTCATCTGAATATCCAATCATTGTGCACTTCAAACTTCATGAGTCAAGCTTAGTTCGTTTTTCTTTTGGAACTAAGGCATAACACACGGAACCAAAAACTCTAAGGTGTTTAACTTTAGGTGTGAAACCAAACCATGCTTCATAAGGTGTGATTCCATCCAAAGAAGCAGTGGGAGACCTGTTCCTTAAATAAACAGCTGTATGGATTGCTTCTGCCCAATAAATATGACTTAACCTTTTAAAAGTTAACATAGATCTCGCCATTCCTAACAAAGTGTGATTCATTCTTTCTACTACTCCATTTTGCTGTGGAGTGTAGACATTTGTAAGATGTCGTTTGATCCCATTGTCTCTGCAATAACTTTGAAATTCATTTGAAGTGAATTCTCCTCCATTGTCAGTTCTAAGAGTGCCAATCTTTTCTTTGACTTCATTTTCAACAAGTTGACGAAAAGTTTTAAACTTTTCAAATGCCTCCGATTTATGCTTTAAGAAGTGAACCCATGTCATTCTGCTGAAATCATCAATAAAGAGTAAGAAATATTTGCAACCTCCTAGAGAGGCTTGCAAGGGTCCACAAATGTCACTGTGTACTAATTGCAAATGCCTGTTTGCTTACCATGAACTTGTCAGGAAAGGTTCTCGACTTTGTTTTCCATAAATGCAAGCTTCACATCTTGCAATTTCTTTCTTTAAGGTAGGAAGTCCCTTAACCATTCCTTGTTTTTGCAGTTGAGAGAGACTGCCAAAGTTTAGATGTCCATATCTCACATGCCATAATCTGATAGGTGAAATGTTTGTGTTGGCTACCCCTGCAAAGTTAGAATTCCTTGGAAGAACTGTTCCTTTCATTCGTAACAGTTTTCCATCTTCATATCCTGTCATCACTGTTTTCATGTTCTGTTTGATTGAATTAATTTTAACTAAGCCATCCTCCAAAACCACCTAATGTCCAGGTTATCGGATCGAAACTAAAGACAACAAATTCTTTTTAAAGGTGGGTACATACCATACATTAGAAATCAATCTTTCTCCAATGTTAGGAAGATAAACTTTAACGACACCTTTTCCATAAGGAGTATGTTTTGTATCATCAACAAGAAAGATTGAACTAAGGTGGCATGGTTGGTAGTTCCAAAAGAAGTCTTGTCGAAAAGTCATGTGTTGAGTTGCTCCTGTATCTAAAATCCATGCATCTTCATAATCACTTTGAAAAAAAGTGGAAACTAATGCTACTGATTCTGATCTTTGACTTGATGTGAAGACATATTCTGAACCATCATTATCTTGATCAGTGGCAAATTGAGTTGTGTTTTGATGGAACTTTGGAATTTTATCAATGGAAGTTCTACAATCTTCTGCAAAATGGCCCACTTTGTTACATCTTCTGCAGACAATTTGATTCAAGTCTCTGCCTCTTCCTTGATACTGTCCTCTGCCTCTGCTTTGACCTCTGTTTTGAGTTGGCCCTCTGCCTTGACTTTGACCTCTTCCTTGATTGTTTCCTCTGCCTTGAAAGTTGCCTCTATTTTGAAAGTTTCCTCTGCCTTGACTGTTTCCTCTTCCTTGAAATTTTCCTCTATTTTGGCTTCTTCCACGACCTTGTCCACTATGTGCTGTTGGATGTGGATTGAAACATCCTCTTCCTCTAGAATTGTCAGTTGATGATTTACTTGTGCTGACTTCTGTGAAGAAGACATCTTCCCCTTGTTTCTTCTTCCCAAAAGTTTTGTCGTGTTGAGCTAACATCTCACTTAGCTCATCAAACTTTAATTTATCTAACTTTCCAGTCACTTGTAGAGTTTCCAAAAAATGCGTGTAAGAAGAAGGCAATCCAGCAATTAGAATTGTGGTCATGAAACTGTCATCTACTGGTGGAAATCCGGATTTTACTATTTCTTGCTTAATATTTTTAAGCCTGGAGATATACTCAAGGACATCTCCTCCTTCAATTAGTTTTTGTTGAAGCAACTTAAGTTGTAGATCAACCTTTTTTTATTCAGGTTGTGTATCAAATAGATCTTTGAAAGTATGCAAAGCAGACCATGCATCTGAGGCGTTTTCAATATGAATATACATCTCATCATTAACTGAAGACTTTATAAGAGCTAGTGCCTTGACATTTTTAACTTCCCATTTTGCAAGTGAAGCTACATTTGTGGGTTTATTTGGCTTAATGTCTCCATCACATATGTCTTTCCACAATTCATTATATATTAGAGTGCTTTCAATGAGACGTTTCCATGTTTTGTATGATTTTACCCCTTCAAGCTTATCAAAATCAGAGAACAGATTAATTAACTTCGACATTATAGTTTTGAAGCTTTGCACCAAAAAGAATCTAGCACAAGAAAAATATGAGCAACACATCACACGAAAAACGCCACGCAAAAACGATCTATCAGGGCTTGGCCTTGACCCTTGTATAGTCGTTGAAGGAGAAAAATGACTGAGCTTTGCACTTGGCTCTAGTAAATTTCTCTTAAGAATTTTACAATAAATCTTTCAAAATTTTACTATGTACAATCCCTTGCAAATTTTTATGAACAAATGTTCTCTAATGCCCCCTCAAAGTAAAAAATTACTTTGAGTTACAATGTCACACTTATCTCTCCAAATAAAATAAAAAATTACAGATAAAATCCCCTTATTACTCCAAAATTTTATCGGCCCAAACATTTACAAATAACCCTGTAGTGACCAATCCAGGGGTCTAGATTAGACTAAATTTAATGTCAACCAAGGTAGGTAAACTTAGAGGCACGTGTCTACGATCTATAGACCTAAAAGGATCTCATCTACCTAGATAAGTGTCTATTGTGACAGGCTACAACACTCTTTTACAAGAGATTGGAATATGTTTCCTTTCACACTTTAAACACTTAGATCATCTAATTTAATTAACTGTTCTAAAAACACAGCGTGTTACTAGTCTGAGTTTTCAATCCTCTTACAAGGATATCATTCACAAAAACTCTTTCTCGGTAACACACTAAGCATCCTAACAATCAAATTCATGAAAACTAAAGACTCTTTTAAGCATACTAAAACTCAAATGCATGAAAACGGAGTCCACAAAGATACTTCGAAATTCAGTGCTCAATTAAATCTTTTACAAGATCTTGTTCAATAATTTAGCAATTGAAGTTTCAAGCTATCACCATGAATCATACAATAACACTCGCAAGAACTTCTAATCGAATTAATTAATTCACAAGCAAAGAAATGGCATCAAACGCTATTCAGATCTGAAGTCTAAATGCTATGAAAATGAAATGAAAGTATACCAGTCCCCACGTAGGGCCCGTCCACGCATTGATGGTACACTTAGAAAACTTCAGATGATGAAATCGTTAACACATAAAACACTGGAATGATGAAACGCTGCCTGTGATTAAAGTCTGGAAATCAATTACATGCAAGAACAGAGTTCTGGAATACGCAGTCTTAAGCCTACTCAAATCTATTATCCTTCGTTCACTAACATTCCTTAAGGTTTACAATCGAATGTACATACATTATCACGCAGATGTTTCTGCTTTTACAGTCAAAAAGGCGATTTTTGTTTTTTTTCTAATCTTAACTGATTTCTAAAACAAAACGAAATCAGTTTAGGTAACTTTGGCTTTTTGTTGCTTTTATGACCAAAAAGGCTGGGTTTGACCAGCATTGACCATGTATCCAGGAGCTCCAGATGCGATGCTAAATAGATCTTTCACCATGTATGTACATCCGTGATCACGTCCCTATCCTCTGTTTTGATTTTCCTGCCATGCCACGTGTCACAACATAAACCAATTACAGGAAGTCATGACATCCCGTAATTTTGTTGAAAATTTCTAATTTTTAACATAAAAATCCACAAATTAAATTTAATGTAAAATAACAATTATAATGCTTCATTAATCAATTTCAATGGACCATCAGGGGTTTATGGGAGAAAATGATAGATAAATGATGGCTTTTTAGAAGAAAAGAATGGCAATAAAATAGTACCAACATCTCCCCCAAACTCAATGATTTAGCATGTCCTCATGCTAATCCTGATGTGCTCCCTTTATATTATGTTCCTGCTTGTGCCTCTGCCGCTTGTAGCAAGACATCTATACTCTTCTGAACTTGGGCATTCTTCTGAACTTGGAACTCATGTTTCAGATTCTTATATTTTTCTTTGAGAGCTTTTTTCTGAGTGTACCATTTTGTCACCCATTTGCACGTTTCAGTTTGATCAGTCTTAAGTTCTTTTATTTGCTTCTTCAGTTTCTCATTTTTTTGCTGAATCTTCTTGCTCTGAGCTCTCAACATTTCATTTTCCTTCTTTATGACCTTCTCCAACATGTTTGCTTCCATCAATTCCTCTTTTAGCTCTTCAATTTGTTTCTCTAACCTTCTCTGTTTCTTGTTTGTAGGTACTGGCTCTTTCCTTTCTTCCTTGTTACTCTCGATTTCCATTTCTGCTTCCTATTCTGGCTGTGAATTAGTATTTCTTTCAATGTTCATTGGTGCATTTGCATTTGACTCTGGTTGATCATCTTGTGTTTGGTTCTTTTGTATTCTCCTTGATCTTCTCGTATAAGTAGTGAAGATTTTGTCTTGTTCAATTTTCTTGGCAGTTTCTTGCCTCATCCTTCTTGTCCTTACACCACTGCTGGGTTGAGGAACATTGCTTGACTTACGCTCAGGGATTTCTTCATCAATATCAAGCATAAACTCTGTGCGTTCTTGTTGCTGTTCCTGTTCATCTTCTTTAATTTGATTGGCAATTAAAAATTCTTTCCATGTTTTTCCTCTCCTCTGCAACTCAAATTCAATTAGAATTTTGATCAACCCAAAATGACACAAACTCTTATCTTCATTACCTTTTCGTTTCTGAATGGTCTTCGACATTTTAGTCAAACTCTGTAAGAGGAAGTAGGGCAAACTGATGGTGCATTGACCTTTTAAGTGCAACAGAAGTTTGATGTGATATAGGTATACTATACTGTAACGTCCTTCACATGTAACAAATTTCTGAATAATGTATACCATTTCATCCCAAGGGTGAATTAGCCAACTTCTGGGAACACCCTTTTTCCAATTGACAGAGGAAACCCTTGACCTAGACATAAACTGAGTCCATGATTTTTCCTTAAACTGTTTGGTTTTGAAATACTTTTCCCCTTCTGGACTGATTCCCAATGTTTGTGCTATGGTATCCTCTGAAATTCTAAAAGAGAAGTTTCCTATTAAAGCTTTCTCTCCATTGAAGGAAAATGCAAATTGCTTTGTAACTTCTTCATTGTTTCCATTGAATTTCTCTAGAAAAGACAACCATTGTTTTTCCCTTAAAATCGTGACACAGTCATCATGATATTGTGAACTATCAAATGTTTCGGGCTCTGCTCTATTGGTCATTTTTTTTTTTTAAATCTCCGTTCTAACCCTTTTGTTTATGCTTAACAATTCAATCAGGATTTTTTCAATGTGTTACCTCTTTTCCTGCGTTCCACTTAGCTGACCTGGTAACGCCCTCGATTCTCAGGGTTTCCTTCTTTAATTGCTTGGGCGGCGGTAGAAACTAGTGGTAAGCATGTTTTCTATGCTCTCCCTTTGTAGCGCCTGCTTTCTCCGCCCTCTTTGAAAACTCAGAGTTTAAACACTCATATGGTAACGCACTTTATGAGCTGAAAGTTTTATAAAGTGAAAACTTAACAGCCGACCTTCACCCAATTGCTATAATGATAATGCAAAGTTGAAGGTGCATTCACATCATAAAGACAGAGGAGCGGTACTGATTTGCATAGGTACAATCATGAGAACACCATATACATATAAAGAGTGCTGTAGTGATGATAACAGATATATGTTTCATGAGTCGACTTGGGTCAAAAGACTGTTTTATAACTCCCACATTCAAAATGAACGAAATCATTTAACACTTGTCTTTCCACTGGAACGACTTATCCACTACGTGTTGGTACTTGGCCGATTGAAAAATGATGGATCGATGACAAGGTTTGATGGCCGATTTAGAAATGATGAGTTGATGACAAGGTTTGAAGAGTGGTGTAGGAAAAGGTTTGAAAATTGTAGTCGGAATATGGCAATAGGCTAAAGTGTGATGGGAAATGATAGCAGAGTGATAGCAGAGTTGAGTAGTTAAGAATGTTATAAGGGTGATGGGTATAGGGGTTTTTGAAATTGATAACAAGCAATCATAATCATCATTTTTAACACTAAAATAATTCAAGAATTTTAAATGTTAAAAATAAAAATTTCACCAATACATTACACTTGTTGGTTGACAATGGTTGATTTAGTGTGCACAGGTAGGACTGATCTTCACTGTCCAAATATGACTGGTCTTCACTGTCCAAAACAGGTCCCTTTGAAATGAAATTGAATATAACAGGTCCCTTTAAAATCTAAAGAACTCTGAAGAACTATGTTTGTGCAGCTTCTTTTATCCTTGTTGTTGATGTAGCCTTGATGATAAGCAACCTTTGAAAACTTTGTTGAAGTAGCCTGATGTATCTTGAATGCAGTCTTTAACAGGTCCCTTTGATATTGGTGATGTTGATAGCCTTCTGAACAGGTCCCTCTGATATTGATAATGTTGACATAGTCTTTTGAACAGGTCCCACTACATATCTCATTGCTTAAATAGGTCCCTCATTGTTTCTTCAATGTTGACATAGTCTTCTGAACAGGTCCCACTGCATATTCCTTGAATAGGTCCCTTTGATTAGAACAAAAATAGCTCTTTTATTGAAACACTAAATTACTGAAACAAATTCCTTGAAGATATAAAAATTAGGAGATGAGATAGGGAAAACAAAATGTTGATTCTTGCTGATTCTTCTCCCCCACTAAAGCTTTGACTTGTCCTCAAGTCATTATTGAATGGATGAAAAACAATAAACAAGTAGAACAAGGAATTCTTACCAGCCAAATGATTGGTTTTCTAGTAAGAATTCGGGTTTAGAGTGTGCTAGAGGCTGGTTTTCACATCTAAACCATTATTATTTTTTAAATTATTATTTTTTTTTGTATTTTTTTTTTTATTTTTTTTTATTATTATTTTTATTTTATTGTTAAAGCAAAAATGAAATTGAATGAACTAAGGTAGAGATATCACAGCTGAAGGCTGCAATATCTCAACCTCCCTTTGCTGAGATACAGTGTGAATAAAATCCTCCTTGCTGATGGGCTTATGATAGAGTTTCAACCGATGGCCATTGACAAGAAAGGTGTTGCCTTCTCCATCAATGGTAGTAAGCTTGATTGATCCATTTTCATATACTTGAACTATTTCATATGGACCCATCCAATGTGTGGTAAATTTGGCTTTATGATCTCTGAATTTAGAGTCAAAGAGTAAAGCCCAGTCTCCTTCTTTGAACTGTTTCTTTTTAATGTGTGCATCATGCCACTACTTCCTTTGTTTCTGCATTAGGATTGTTGTCTCTTCTGCTTGCTGCCTCATTTCATCTAACTGGTTCATTTGCCGAATTCTCTCTTTTTGTGCTTCATTCAGATCAATTCTTAAATCTGCAGCCACCTTATAAGTATGTATTTGAAATTCAATAGGAAGCAGTACCTCTTTTCCATACACCAACTGATATGGTGTAAATCCTGTAGTGTTTTTCCACGTGATTCTGTAAGCCCAAAGTGCATATTTGAGCTTCTCTTCCCAATTCTTTTTGTTCATTGCTACTGTCTTAGTGATAATTCCTTCCAATGTTTTATTGGTAGATTCCACCTGGCCATTGGCCTGTGGATGGTAAGGTGTACTTTTCCTATGCTTGATTTTATATTTTTCTGTGATGTCTTTGACCAGCTTTGAGGTAAACTGAGTACCTTGATCCATCACTATCTCCCTTGGTACTCCATACCTTACAAAAATTTCTTCAAAAAGGAAGTTTACCACTGTTTTTTCAGTTGCCCGGACTAGTGCTTTTGCTTCAGCCCATTTTGTCACGTAATCAGTACATACTAGGATGTACTTTTTACCTTTTGAAGTTGGATTGATGGGTCCTATAAAATCTAGAGCCCATTTTTCAAATGGCTCTAAATGTACTTGAGGCTGAAGTGGCATTTCATCTGTAGCTGTTGGTTTGCCCATTCTTTGACAGCTATCACAACTTTTCACATACTTCTTGGAATCCTTAAAAATAGATGGCCAATAGTATCCAAGACTGAGAATCTTGAATGTTGTTCTTTTGGCTGCAAAATGCCCACCACACAGTTCATCATGGCAAGATTTTAAAATATCAATTATTTCATCATTTCTTACACATCGTCTAATAATCATATCATAACCGGTGTAAAATAAATCTCCATTAACCCATGAATATCTAGCACTTTGTTTGATCAACCTCTTCTTCTCCTTTGGAGTAAAATATGGAGGTGTTTTTCCTGTTGACAAATAGTTGGCTAAGTCAGCATACCAAGGATTCACTATTGAAATTGCAAATAAATTCTCATCTGGAAAAGAATCTTCAACCGGAACAACCTCACCTGAATTTTGCAGTATAGAAAGAAAATCTACCACCTGATTCTCCTTACCTGGTCTATCTAACATTGTAATATTAAATGCCTGTAATAATAACAGCCATCTGGTAACTCTGCCATTAGTGAATACTTGATGGCAGAGTGGTCAGTATGTACAAAAACCTCATAACCAATTATATAATGTCGGAATTTATTCACAACATGTATGATTGCAAGCATTTCTTTTTCAGTGACTGTGTAGTTAATTCTGCAGGTGTTAGATTTTTACTGATGAAATAGATGGCATAATTGAAGGACTCTTCTTTTTGGCCTAATGAGGCACCTATTGCAGTGTCAGATGCATCTGTAAAGATATGAAATGGTAGAGTCCAGTTAGGTCCTTTTAAGACTGGTGTGGTTGATAATTTTTCTTTGAGTGTTTCAAAAGCTTGCTGACAATTCTCATTCCAGTTGAAAGGTGTATCTTTTGCTAGAAGCTTAAATAGAGGTGAAGCTATTTTACTAAAATGTTCAATAAACCTTCTGTAATAGCTTGCATACCCAAGAAAACTTCTTACCTCTTTTTGAGTCTTCGGAATTGGCAAATTGACAATGATCTGGATTTTTGATGGATCAACTTTAATGCCTTGAGAAGAAATATAGTGACCTAATACTATCCCTTCATTTAACATCATAAAACACTTTTCATTACTCAGGGACAAATTAGTTTCAATACATCTCTTCAAAACTTTTTCAAGATTTTCTAATGAATGCTCAAATGAATTACCATACACTGAAAAATCATCCATGTAAACTTCAACACAGTCATGAACTAAATCAGCAAAAATAGCTAATACAGCTCTCTGAAATGTAGCTGGAGCATTGCCAAGTCCAAATGGTAAAACATTATAGGCATAAGTGTCGTAGGGACAGGTAAAAGTGGTTTTGTCCTAGTCTTCTAAGGCTATCGTGATCTGATTATAGCCACTGAAACCATCAAGAAAAGAGAATGATGATTTCCCAACTAATGTATCTAGCACTTGGTCAATAAATGGTAGTGGGAAATAATCTTTGAGGGTTGCTTTGTTCAATTCTCTGTAATCAACACAAATTCTCCACTTGCCATTTTTCTTGGGCACTACTACCAATGGGGATACCCACTGACTGTCAGAGATAGGATAAATAAAATTGACTTTCAATAGTTTTTGTAATTCATCTCTAACAATATCCTGAAGTATGGGATTCATTCTTCTCTGTGGTTGCCTCACTGGTTTGATATTACTATCCGTGTAAATATGGTGAGTACATGTTTCAGGGTGAATTTCGTGCATATCGGTGTAATCCCAAGCAAATTCTTTCTGATATTTTCTCAATAATTGAATCAATTTTTCCTCCTGAGATGAGTCTAGGTGAGTGCTAATATTCAAAGTTTTTCCTGGACTAATCTCTATGGTCTTGCTCTGTGTGCTTGTGATAGATTGAATGGGAAAAATGTTCTGAAATGTTGTTTGCAAAGAATGAATGGTACATGTTTCCTGAAAATTCTATGCCAAAATTTCATCTGCAGCATGGTATTGGTCATTTCTTAATTCTTCAAAAATATCAGGTTGAGAAAGGAACAATTCTACCAAATCATCATTATTATGTTCTTGAAAATCATAGATTTGATTGATGCTAAAAATAGATTGAACTTCTTCCTTATCATTGTATTTATCATCAAGCCATAAATTGTGTGCTACTGATGGTGATTGTGCTAATGGGTAAAGAGTGAGTTGTTTTCTTTTAGTTCCTCGTGAAATAATCATATTACCCGATCTACATCCTATGAATGCATCAGCAGTTGCTAACCATGGTCTACCAAGGATGATGGGGTGTCCTCCTAAATTAGATTTTGGCTGAAGAACTAAAAAGTCCACTGGATACTCCCAAGAGTCCAATGAAACAATTATGTCCTCCAAAATCCCTTCAGGAATCACTTTAGACCTATCAGCTAGTTCTAGAACAATTGTTGTGTGCTGCAAGTTTGTGAGCTGCAATGTCTTCATTGTTTCAAGAGTCATCACATTTATTGCAGCCCCAAGGTCAATTAAGGTGTTTGGAATATGTATGTTGTTAATTATTGTAGTGAGTCTGTGAATACCAGGATCAGCATACTTTTCCATTGAAATGGTGTTTGTCATAAGGCCAGCTAAATGTCCAATAACATGAATAGTTTGTGGATCAATTCTTTTCCTAGTAGGCTTCTTGAGGCACAGTTCTTTGATTGCTTTAGTATATATGGGAATGTCTTTTATGGCTTGCAATAGTGGAATTTTTATATAGACATTCTTTAGCTCATCTAAAACATCAAACTATGGTATAGACATGGGAATTTTTGATTGGACCAATCGTTCTGTAAAAGGTGGTGGATGCAACGATTGCATTTGTTTATTTTTGATGTCATCATTTTGTTTCCTTTGAGTTGGAGTTTCATTTTCATTTTCTTCATTTTCTTCTTGTTTTTCAGCTATTGGAGGTTCTTTTTGAAGTACCTTACCAGACCTCAAATTGATATTTTGTAAAGGTAATGTGGGATATGATGGTCCCTCATGTACATCGTAAGTTGGTCTCTCTGCTCTGTTATTTGGATTTGGTACAGGCTGAGTAGGAATCTGAGTGGGTCTAGGAGGTTGTTGGTTAGATGGGAGTTGTAAGTGAGGTGGATTTATTGGTGGAGGAGCAGGCAATTCTTGTTGAGTGTTTTGGGGTTGATAAACAACTTGCTGCTGAGGATATTGCTGATATGTTTGAGGATATTGCGAATGTGGCTGATGATATTGTTGATATGGCTGAGAATACTGTTGGTATGGTTGAGGATATGGTTGATATTGTTGAGAGTACTGCTGAAATGGTCTCCATTGTTGCTGTGGGTAATTTTGGTGTTGCCATGGCATGGGCACATTCCAAGAATTCTGAGCATACATCTGATCTTGTGCAGGAAATTGCAAATTTTGGTTTGGAAACATACCTGGAGGGGGAGGTCTAGGTTGCCACGGTCTCTTAGCGCCCATGAAATACACATTCTCCATATCTGTGTTAGCTGCTTCCACATTACAATTCTGCAAAATCTTGACTTTAGAGCAATGAAATATATCATGATTTTCAGTACAAAAGGCGCAAACTTGAATGTTTTCTAATGGGCAGTCTTTCAAGGCATGTTTCTTCCGGCATTTTGGACAAAAGACAGCCATTAATTGATCTTCCTCTTCTTGTCTTTTCTTGGCTTTCAGAGTGTCAATTTGAGTTCCTAAGGTACTTAATAGATCTGTTTTGAATTCTTCTAACAGGTTTCCTATTTCAGCCCTTGTGACACTTGCTGAAGCAGATTTTGTGGCTTTAGATGATAGAGCTCTTTTTCCATATCTAGCTTTGCTCCTTGAATACTTTTCACATAAATCAGCAATTTCTTCGAAAGGTAAAGTGGAAATATCACCTTTTCCCATCAAATTAAGATCATCTAAGTATTCCTCTCGAATGCCCTTCAAAAATATTGTTCGAATCAGATCAAGAGACATGGTCCTATGTTTTGATTTTTGCAAATTGTAAACAAATCGTTCCAAATACTCCTCTAAATTTTCATCCTCTTGTTGATTCATCCTAAAGATATCATCTTTAGAATCTTTCGATCTGCAATAAGGTTGGTATTTCTTTAGGAATATTCTTCTCATGCCATCCCAATCAGTTATTGCATGTTCACCAAGTCCCATGAACCATCTTAATGCTGATGCTTTTAATGTTGTTGGGAAGAGTCTAAGCCTATGGGCATCATCTGTGTAACCATATGTTCGACATACTATGTCAAATTCAAACAAGAATGAATCTGGATCTTCTGAAGCCATGCCATAAAAGTTTGGTAACACAGATGGAGGTATGTTTTTCATTTTTATTTCCTCATCTTCTCCTGGTTCTTGAATAGGAAATTTAAAGGTTGACTCTTCCTCCTCTCTTCGACCTTGATTTTGTGGTCCTCTTGCTGATCCATCTCCTTCCTCAACCATTTTGATAGGTTCCTCTGTTGATTTAATTTCTTGTTCAGTGTCACTTGTTTCAAAGAGAAGTTGTTCTAGTGATTTTTCTCCTTCTTGAGATTTTTCAAAGTCAGTAGGTTCAAGGAGAGATTGTTGAGTTATTGTGCTACTTTCTCTTGTTATAGAGGATTCAGGGAGATGTTTCTTCTGTGATTCGTGTGCCAATAGAATTTGTCTCTCAATGAGTGTGAGTCTTTGCCCTGATTTCAGTTTATCCTCTAATTTTTGTATGGTGACTTTCCCAGCTGGTGTTGTGTGTTCAACTTTTCCTAAAGGGTCTGCTCCTAGTGGTGAATTAGTTTTTGGATGGGGGGTTTTTATGAATCTACCTTTATCATCTCTAGATCTAGACATAAGTAAACATGACTTCTAAAATGATGAATTAAAATTAAATCTATGTTTTTGTTTGTTTTTGTTTTTGTTTTTTTTTTTTAGAAATCCTCTAGTTGCGCCTCACCGACAATGGCTCCAAAATGTAGTGACCAATCCAAGGGTCTAGATTAGACTAAATTTAATGTCAACCAAGGTAGGTAAACTTAGAGGCACGTGTCTACAATCTATAGACCTAAAAGGATCTCATCTACCTAGATAAGTGTCTACTGTGACAGGCTACAGCACTCTTTTACAAGAGATTGGAATATGTTTCCTTTCACACTTTAAACACTCAGATCATCTAATTTAATTAACTGTTCTAAAAACACAGCATGTTACTAGTCTGAGTTTTCAATCCTCTTACAAGGATATCATTCACAAAAACTCTTTCTCGGTAACACACTAAGCATCCTAACAATCAAATTCATGAAAACTAAAGACTCTTTTAAGCATACTAAAACTCAAATGCATGAAAACAGAGTCCACATAGATACTTCGAAATTCAGTGCTCAATTAAATCTTTTACAAGATCTTGTTCAATAATTTAGCAATTGAAGTTTCAAGCTATCACCATGAATCATACAATAACACTCGCAAGAACTTCTAATCGAATTAATTAATTCACAAGCAAAGAAATGGCATCAAACGCTATTCAAATCTGAAGTCTAAATGCTATGAAAATGAAATGAAAGTATACCAGTCCCCACGTAGGGCCCGTCCACGCGTTGATGGTACACTTAGAAAACTTCAGATGATGAAACCGTTAACACATAAAACACTAGAATGATGAAACACTGCCTGTGATTAAAGTCTGGAAATCAATTACATGAAAGAACAGAGTTCTGGAATACGCAGTCTTAAGCCTGCTCAAATCTATTATCCTTCATTCTCTAACATTCCTTAAGGTTTACAATCGAATGTACATACATTATCACGCAAATGTTTCTGCTTTTACAGTCAAAAAGGTGATTTTTGTTTTTTTTCTAATCTTAACTGATTTCTAAAACGAAATCGGTTTAGGTAACTTTGGCGTTTTGCTGCTTTTATGACCAAAAAGGTTGGGTTTGACCAGCATTGACCATGTATCCAGGAGCTCCAGATGCGATGCTGAATAGATCTTTCACCATGTATGTACATCTGTGATCACATCCCTATCCTCTGTTTTGATTTTCCTACCATGCCACGTGTCACAACATAAACCAATTACAGGAAGTCATGACATCCCTAATTTTGTTTAAAATTTCTAATTTTTAACATAAAAATCCACAAATTAAATTTAGTGTAAAATAACAATTATAATGCTTCATTAATCAATTTCAATGGACCATGAGGGGTTTATGGGAGAAAATGATAGATAAATGATGGATTTTTAGAAGAAAAGAATGGCAATAAAATAGTACCAACAAACGCTACACCTTATTACTCCAAAAAAATATAATTTAGAATTACATCTTATTACTCCACAAATTTACAAAACGATTGCCAACAATGTGGTCCATCTGAGCCATGGAAAAGGAACTTTCGGTGGTCAGGGATGCCGAGATACCTTAAGCAATCGTGGCCGAAGCGGCATCATTTTTCAGAAAATTGTGTATTTGTATTATGATTAGAATTATTCCAAATGCACCGTTGGCTACGGAACAAAAAATAGTCAACAGCTTGAAGGTAATATGAAAATAGAACAAGATAATATTGGTGAAACTTCTAGTTCAAGTGTCTCGAATAGTCAACAAGATGTTGAAGATGATAGGATGATTGCTACAACCCCATATGAAGAATATGCAAGTTTGGATCGTTCAGTTGCATGACGCTTATCACATATAAATTCCAAAATACAAAAGCTCACCATAAAATATGCCTTATCGCTCCAATAAAAAAATTTACAAAATTAAAACAAATATATTCCTTATCTCTCCAGCAAAGGCATTGATGGTAAATTAGTGAATATCCCTTCTGGTGCATTCGATTTGACAGACGATGGCCGTGGTGGAGTTCTCATAGACTCTGGAACCACGGTCACAGTGCTAAAAAACGCGATCCTGTGAGAAAATCACTGACCTCAGCGATTAATCTCCCAAAGAAAAAGAGTCGCATAGGACTGGACATCTATTTTGAAGAACCGTCTGACACTTCAAATATAAATGCTCCGGCTGTAACATTCCACTTCGATGGAGCAGATTGGGAAGTGCCAATAGAGAACTACTTAGTCTTTGATGGGGAGGATGCAATCTGCGCTGCCTTCCAAGGGAGCCCACAAAAATCAATAATTGGTAATCTTCAGCAGCAGAACTTTGAAATACTCTATGATAACGAAAGGAACTTGCTGTCCTTCGTGCTCGTTGTCCTCCACGTTGGCTGCTGGCTCACGCTGGTTGGCTTTTCTGCATATTAAAATTTCTAAACTACTTCCCAACTGAGCACCAATCCAAAATAAGCCGAGAGGCACAATTCTTATTAATAAAATCAAAAATCGAAATGGAGGTGCACACCATGGAAGCAAGATACCACAACATATTTTGTTGAAACAACACTGGATCTACTCATTCACTCGAAGAGAAATTCATAAATACACCCAAGCAGACCAGAGTGCCACTTTTGTTCGAGGCAGTGGAATTTATTCCTAATGACGGGTCTCTTGATTATTACATACATATCTTGCCTCAATAGAAATAGATTCTACATAGGTGTTATGAAAAATTGGCAGGGTTCTGAACAAAACCTGAGGCTGTTTTCCGTGGAGAGTTTTCTGGGAACATTTTTAGGCCATAACTGGAAACAGGCTTGCTTTATTTCTTGGAACGATTGAAGAAAATTGCACACAACAATGTAGAAAATTACCACAATAAGAATCAAACGTAAATACCCTCTAGCAAACGATGTTGTTGATGCCAAGAGTTGTCTGGGTGGAAGTCGATCCGAATGGATCCTCTTCAGCGGTGATGGAGACTATGGTAGTGCCAAAATCATATGTTGATCAATTCAATTGAGTTTTCCAAAAACTTGTAGAGCTGGAATATCCTCCTCACATCAGCTGCATTATTGAAGCTCTGATACGACAATAATGGTAGAAGTGTCCTCAAACACACAATTTTATTAATCAAAAAAGAAATTACATATTGATTTTGCAAGAGTTTACACACACACTCCAACACTTTTGCAATCAGGAGAATGAACTATATATAAGCTTAATTTCCTAACCTATTCTAGTTATGGACTACTTATTTAATTGACAAGTGTCCATTTACAATAAATTCCATTCTAACCAATCTACTAACTCTACTCCTAAATTGGAGCCTAAGATACGAAATTATTCTAGATGTCATATCTTTCACAACAATATTCTATTTCTAAGTGTCTCCAACATTTAATTAAATATTATAAATAAATAAATATTCTATCCTAACTTGTGAACTATGAATTTTGTATTTTGGATCATCTAACATTCTTCAAGGCCCATAAACTAAAATAAATCAAACAACGATCAAATGAGACAGTGAGATAATATGATAAAAGATTCAAATATTTGTTGAGCCAAATCCCATACATTATTAATGAACACCTATTATACCAATGGTATGTAGTTGGTCTCCTTCAAAATATATGTGGTCCCCTAATAATACACAAAGTTACAACATGTGAAGAGTCTCTTAAACTAGCATAGCGAATCAAAACAAGCAATGAAGGTCAGTTTGTCTCATCAAATGGTAATAAACTTGAAGATAAAATTGAACAAATAAAGAGCTTGTTGCTCACGTTGACATTCCAGAAGAAAAACTTGTGGTGCAGTAACTGTCGAATCAAACGACATACTAAGGATACTTGTAAATATGTTGGTTATTTTGATTATGATGTTAGATGAATACAATCTTATATATATTGTGACATATGTCAAATAAATTCTAATCATACGACTAAATACTATCAGTACAATCATTGGAATGTTAACCCCAAGTGGTGTGCTATTTTTGAATATAGTACACATTCAACATAGGAGTGCCTACTCAATGCGAAAAACAAGCCAAACTATCATTTTGTGTACCATACACAAGCCATGGATCAGTTCAAGAGATAACATCATATGACGAACAAGGAAATGGTCGAGGAGGTTATGGTGGCCAATGCGGGGGATGCAATGGTAGAGATTGAGGTTAGGGTCGAGGTCGAGGAAGGTTTTACTATTTTACCTATTTCCAAGAAGGACATACAACCTCGAACTGTCCACTAAAATATAAGACCGACCTATGCTTCTGCAACATGTGCGACTTGGGCGATCATTCATTATATATATATAATTAATTCAAAGAATGTTCATGTAGTTAGGAGGTAGAGCACCGGAAAATGCGACTAGATATCTGGATATGCAAGCACAGAACGACACAATGGCAAGAGCAGTTGATTTCTATATATATATATATATAGATAGATAGATATAATTAATTAATTCAAATAAGGTTCATGTAGTTACAAGGTAGAGCACCGGAAAATGCGACTAGATATCTGGATATGCAAGCACAGAACGACACAATGGCAAGAGCAGTCGATTTCTTCTCCAAAGAAGTTGACTCACAAAAACTAGCGAAAGATGTCATACTAGAAGAATTTTTAGAACTTTTAAAAGAAGAACATTTAGTTGGTCATTTTATAGAACTTATGAACATGTTAAAAGATTGTAATGAAAGCAGAGAAAAATGTTAAAAAGTTTGACAGCTCTCACAAGGAAAGAAATTTGAAGACCATGATCCACAAGTTGACCTTGAAATAAATGGATATATGGTAAAAGAAGTCATTTCTGACTGTGGATCTCAATTCAATATACTTCCGTGAGATACATTCATAAGCATGGGCAGACCAAATCTACATAAGACGACTAACTATCTTAAAATTATTGATCAAATATTCATAGAACCTATCGAAATGTTAAGGCAAGTGAAAACTTCAATTTTTGGCATTCCAATGACAGTTGATGTTGAAGTCATTGATTTAGTTGATAGAATGCTGGGGTCAAAGGATGAAGGCAACTATATCACTAGAGAAACATAGAATCAAGCTTAAAGGCAATGACGATAAAATCATTATTGCTCTAGATCCATGTGAAGGAAAGTCATGGATCGAAGCTTGTGAAGAAGAAACATAAATGAGATGGTGGTACCAAGTATTACATGAAGATCACAACAATGCTGAACCAAATGCTTTTGATGAAATTTTAATAGGCTTACCGCTCTCTATTGTCCAGAGTTCTGATACAAAGATCTACGAGTGGAAAGTCAAGAACTACAAATCAAAATCTAAAGAGTGTTTGACGATTGAAGGAATTCCGACAACAAAAATCTGACCTTACTACTCCATCAAAGTAGTGCCTATCCTAAAAGAGAATAATTGTAGAGAAACATCGTCACTGATTCCAACAGACTTAACACAATATTCCAACAATAAGATTTGCTTTAATGAACGAGCCTCACCTGTAAACCATGTTGAACAAGTAAAAAAATCCATTGGGGAACAAGGAAGGATGCAGAGTCTCATACAGACCTTTACCGGTCAGGCAAAAAGATGGTAGGACACACACTCATCTTGGCTTCAAACATGGACAATAGCGACAGCATATTTCACTGAACGATTCAAAGGTTAGAAGGTTTTTGCACAAGTAGAAATACCCATATTTATCCCTGGGAAGGACCCCGTTCGTCACATACAAAATTATGAGTCAGAATGACAAAGGATCGTATACAAATATGAAAGTGTCTAGACTCATATGTTCCTAAACACTTTAGGTGATTTGCCCAATAAATGGCATAAAATAAAGGAAGCTCGAGGGAAATCCTTGCAATGGAAAGAATTGAGAGAGAATTTCATCAAAGATTTTGAATTGAAATCGAAGGAACAAGAATTGAATGATGCAACTCAAAAAATAAAGGAATTTATAAAAGAAAAACCAACTAACAATCAAATAGAAGCAACCAATACCTCATCAACATGTAATTTCGTGTCACAAAAATCATATACAAGTATAGCTAACTGATTAGAAATATAAGAAGAACTTACACCTATACAAAGTTTTTGCTGGAAGAAAGATCATCCAAAGAACCACAAAAGAATCAAATCAGTGTACAAAATTAATAGACAATAAATTGAGGAACCAAAAAAACCAAACTTTCCACCTACCTACCAAGAAGTAAAAGTCAGGGACCAATGACTCGAGGAGTTAAATGCACCCAACTAGATGGATGTGAAAGTGAAAATATGATAATTCAACATATCTAATGATGATCAACCAAAGATCGCCCAACTCAGTGACTATTGGTAAGACAAACATATAGCAGAGTTCATCGACTTGCTCAAAGAATATCATGATGTATTTGTCTACGATTAAAAATACTTAAAGGAACTTGTGAAAGAAATGGGGGAGATGAAAATCAACCTCATTCTAGTAGTGAATCCAATCAAAAAGAAACCATATAAGCTTGCTCATAAGTATAAGCCCATCATACAAAAGGAAATTGAGGGGATGCTTGTCGTCGGTATCATCTACCCGATAGAAACATTAGAATGGAAAGTCCCATGGTCATGTAGCCCAAAAAGCATGACCCAACTAAATCATGCATATGTGTCGACTACCATGGGTTAAATAAACTAATAGCAACTAATTTATTTCCTACTCTGTTTGTAAATGAAATTATAAATGAAGTCACAGGTCACGAATGCTACTCTTTTACAAATAATTTCTTTGGGTACAACCAAGTGCCTATTACAGAAGAAGATAGAGAAAAGGCAATGTTTGTCACTGAGTTTGGTTCTTTTGATTATCGCATAAAATTCACCAGCAGTATTCTCTTGGACCATCATCAAAGTCGTCCTAGAATATATTTATAAAACTATGGCAGTCTATTTTGATGATTAGATTGTCTATACATTGCTCAAATATCACATAAAATGGTTAAGATTAATGTTGGAAAGGTGCAGACATATTTTTTTATCATTAAATATTAGAAAATGTATCTACCTATTGGAATAATGCTAGGCCATGTGGTTTTAAAGGATGGAATCAAAGTTGATATGGCGAAGATTAAAGCAATTCTAGACTTGCTTTTGTAAACCAAGAGCAAATTGATTTTTTTCATGACACACTAGTTATTATAGATAGTTTATCAGGCATTAATCAGATATAACATTCCCCATAGATGAACTTTCAAAGAAAGATGTGTCATTCATTTGGTCAAAAGAGTGTTATGAGTCATTCCAATTACTAAAAAAGAAGTTAGTTGGAGTTCATATCCTCAAGTTTCCTGATTGGTTAAAACAGTTTCATGTGCATGTCGACGAATCAAACGTAGCATTTAGAGTAGTTTTGGCATAGCCTGAAGATGAAACGATCTACCGTCTGAATGCCTGCACTAGTCATAAAATCAATAAAGCTGAGAGAAATTACTCAATGATTGAAAGGGAAGCTCTTTCTATGATCTTCACTCTGTAAAAGTTCTGAAATTACCTTCTGGCAAACCCATTTATATTTTATATTGATCATCAGGCACTAAAATACCTCGTCAATAAACCAATTCATTGCGGACACATATGTCGTTAGTTATTATTGTTTCAAGAATTTGAATTTGAAGTAATTGTTCAACCAGGAAAGAAGAATGCAGGTCTGATCATTTATCTTGACTGAAATATGGAGAATATCTCACAGATATAGAAGACAACCTCCCAGATGTGCACCTTTTTAGAATCGAAGCAGTCCCTACAGACTTGGATGAAATAGCGAAATTTTTGCATCCCAAAAAAGCACTTTAGGGACTATCTGAAAAGAAGAAAAATACTCTTGCAATCAAAGTAGCGCCATTTACTTTGATAAATGGGAAATTGTATGAACTAGATATTGATGAGGTTCCACGCATATGTGCCTTGGAACATGAAAGGAATGATATCATCAACTAGGCACATAAAGGGGGTGCAGGAGGTCACTACCAAGGCAACACAGTTGCAAGGAATATACTACAAGTAGGGTTATGATGGCCAACAATATTCCGAGACTGTCGCCATGTACAAAAATGTGATATATGTCAAATATATGGGCATCCACTACCCAAACATCATATGCCATTACATTCAATTGTCCCATCACTACCCTTTGAGATATGGGAAATTGACTTCGTCGGACCATTTCCTAAAAGAGCTAAATGGATAGGAGCATAATACATCATAACAGTAGTGGAATATCTTATGAAGTGGGTAGAAGTAGAGCCGATTGAATCATGTATTAGAGAAGTGGTAGCAAAATTCATATACGAAAACATAGTAATGTTGTTCGACTAACCTTTGGTCATCATTGGTGATAGAGGAACTCACTTCATAAATGCTACAATCTGAACACTAATGAAGAACTTTATGATTGAAGACATTGCAAGGGCATTTGTTCAAGTCACTTCTTAAGGGTGCCTGACTTAAAAAGTATGTCTCCTAATAGCAATGGCATGTTCCTGGTGAAAACCTCTTCGAGGTGCCTGGAGCATGGGTTAGCTTGAAAACCACTATGTGGCAACCTAACCGACCAAAATTTGTAAAATCAGTAATTTTATTTCTTAAGTAGAATTTAGCACTTTATTACAAAAAGCAGTTAAAATTAGGAATAAAGTAACTGACAGAGTAGTTGGAGATCCAATAAAAAAAGAAAATCACAATAAAGCAAACAAGAGTGATAGAAATATGGAACAAGAAAAAGATTTTTTCAATCTCTTAAATAGCATGATCAAACAGAACATGGATCAACATTATTCCAAGCATGAAAGATGACAAGAACGCATACTGAAATTCATAGAACATTATAGAGATTCATACTCAGTAGGAAAATCAAGAAATTGAATTGAAGAAGAAAAGGATCCTTCAATATATCATGGACATAAAGGACATTTCGATGGGATAGATAACAAGGATAAAGGCTTCGACCACATGTCGGATGGAAGTCTTACAAATAAATGCCAAGCATGCAAGTATGACCATGTAGTACACAAGAGACAAAAACTAGAATTAAAAAATCAAAATATTCGAACACATCAATCCAATCATGACATGTCACATACTTCACAAGTCTCACCATTGTCAAAGATATGCCAGAAATCATTTCAAAGCATTCCAAAATCATATACCACTCCACGAAGAAGGTGGAGATAAGGTGGCATGCACGTGCTATGTGACGTTGGTGGATCAACTCAAAATTTTGCATGACAACTCATGGAAAAGGAAGCAAGCAAAAATGATGGTGCATTAAATTTTGAGTCCATAAAAGTTGATAATGTCTTGGGTGCGCTTCACATTTTGTCAGAAAATCCATTAAGTTTCAATTGTGACCTTGATGACATTCCAAACATCCCAAGCCCTATGATTTCTTATTCCAAGCTATTAGATTATTTGAGGACTGCAGAATTCCAAAGTAATTTTGCAATGGTGAAAAGAAAAGTTTGCTTCAAGGAAGAAGATGTTACAGTTGAGTCACTAACCAAAGCAAGGCCTGATCTTGCAAGGAAAATAGAGTTGCAAGTCTGTATGAATTACATAAAGTATGCAAAGGTAGAAGAGCCTTCCTGGGAGAATCATTATGAATTGTTTCTTCATTGGGCCAAGCCAGATAATCTAGAATTCCAACTTTGAGCAGTTAGCATAGGCAGGAATTAGTGACATTCACATTCTTGGTGCCCCATTGATAGGAGACATGCGTGACATGAAGGAAGAAGCTACTAAATATTTGATATGCAGATACCACAATGGAAAGTTGTGGCTTTCCCAACCGCAGTCAATTTTTGGGAACACCATCCATTTGATTGCAAGATTGTCGTATAAAGGAGAGAAGGTGCCCAATACATCTGACTATAACAAGTTGCTCACATAAATAGTTGGCAGACTATCAACAAAAAATTCATGAGGGTAAGTAATCAGTTAAGTCCAGGATACTTTGGTTATATGGACCTGCATGATTGTTTCCCTTTGTGTCACACTTGTTGGACAGACCTCCAATGTCAAAGTAAACATGTTAGAAGCAATTGGTGATATTGCGGCCTCCAGAAAGATATCTAATTAGGAGGAATACCTCGCGAACCTCATAAATACCATTGTCAAGACTTCTAAAACTCGAGTAAACACATTCATTTCCCTTCTTTTCTTATTTGATTAGCAATGAAATCTAGTTCATCATTTGGGGAGACATACTTCACAAGGAAGGATATGTCACTCATGAATAACTTCAATATTTTTTCACATGGTTGGTCAAGGAGGCCACAGTCTTTGGGCCCCCTTGAGTTATTCAGAAATTGGTTGTTGAATATCAAGTCATTGTCTAATAATTGGTGGCTTCCACAACATATTTTTCAGGTATTTTCACCTTGTTCCCACATTCAATTATGTATGGATGTTACCAAAGTTTGGTATAATAATATTGTCGAGGTGGACCCTCAAGAATTGCCTTATCATCCCTCTGTAGAGCAAGTCTTTTATGAATTACATCGACAGTCCAATACAAATTTTCTTATCCCTCCTGGAGTCCTAGAGGAAACTGAGGACATTATTACCCACTCTCTGACACATAGCAGGAAGAGGAGATAGAAGTTTCATTGTATTTGTAGCCCTTTAAGGTTGACTTTTCAGTCTCATTGGCCAAATCATCACATAAGTCTAGTCGAATGGAGTCTCAGAGTCCCAAGGCCACAAATGACTACCCTTGAAGGAATTCAATGGGAGGAAGTGTTATCAAAAATATGGCTTCAAAATCCTCAATAGCAACAACAGTTTGATGAAGTTGTTTGACAAGCGGTTGAGTCTACCAAAGCAAAAGGCAAAGTAGTCAAAAGACCTCGTAAGAAAAAAACAATAGTTTCATCTGTCGACGCAGACATACAGCATGCAGTAGGAAATGTTAAGGATGCTTTCTTGGAAATTTCCCTAAAAATGGAAATTTAGCTTCGATCATCAATAGTTTTGTTGGTGGATTTAATTCAACTGATTAAAATGATGATAGATTGTGGCTTTTATTTTGTTAGTGTTGTTATCAAATGACATGTTTGACTTGGTGTATGTTGATTTAGCAACACCTCCTTTATTAATGATTAAACCATTCATTACCATTTAATTTGGCAGTGCCTTCCTTTTATATTGTTGGAATCAGTGCTGCCAAATTAAATGACAGTGCGCACAAAATTTTGATACAAGATATATCTTAAGGCCCAAACTGAATTACCCTTGAAACTTAAAAGGGATAACAGAGACTATACCAAAGAGTTGGTATGTGCAACAAGAATTAAGAAGAGCAATGACAACATGGACAAGGATCATTGAAGACTTTGGGGCCACTTTTGGACCCATTGAAGAAGAACCCATCCTAACCACTATGCTACAACATGTTAGGGAAATTAAATTCTAGGAAAAATAGAAGACAAGTGCAACTAAAGACTCTGTTTGCACACAACACTTAGAGAAATACAAGCATCAACACATGGTACATTTCCTAAAGATTGAAGAAGTTCCAAATGAAGAAGACCTGCATCACTTGAAATTTGGAGAGACAGAAGAACAATGTGCAGTAGAAGGGGTGACCACCAGCCCAAGTGCCCCTGATTATAACAAGCCAATCAAGACCAGAAAACATGACATTGGCATAGAGGAAAATCCCAAAATGATGATCATTGGAGATTATTGGGATGAGGAGATGGTGAACCAAGTGGTGGACTTGCTAAAATAATACCATGACATTTTCCCTACCACATTTTCTAAAATGAAGGGTGTTGACACACAAACTAGCACCCTAGGGTTGTGAAAGAATCATAGGGGGATATCTTAGGTCAACTAAAGATTGTTTCCCAGTATCACTTCGACAACTAACCTTCTCACTTTATATTCACTAAGGAATAAAGGAGAGTATCCCTAGGTAAGAGAGCTGGCAAGGGGAGGGGTGGAGCTTCTATATGCCATGCTAGATCAAGAAGGCTTCTCATTTTCACGTCTCTTGCAATGGTTAAGGAGGGAAACAAGTTCACAAGAGCAAGTGATAATCAATCATCAAGCCTATAACCTTATACAGTTGCTTCTCTTATATGAACAAGTCTCACAAAGGAAGGAGGGAAGAATGAGTCAAGGAGTCACTTCACTTGTGGAAGTGAAGGAGGAAGGTTCACAAGGGAGCTTCCCTTTGTCTATGTCACTTCTTGGAGAAATGGTTGTGTTTGAAGCTCACTTGTAGAATAGCTAGGAGATAGAGGGATCGTTCCACCCTAGGCTTAGACTTAGAGGTCAAAACAAGTCAACGACTTTTGGGAGGACGGAAGAACTTGACTTTAGTCTAAGAATGAAGGCAAGGAAGTTGACTTAGTGCTCACCTAGGGTTGTCCTAAAGGGATGCTATAGGTATGCACTAAAACTGTAAGTTGATTTTTCATTGCAACTTCTATTGAGTAAACACTTTCCATATAGATGATTGTTGCAAATTATTTGTGCTTGCCTAACAATTTGAGAGCATATTCAAGGTAGAGTTTTCCAGGGTGAGCAATTAGGGGTCAAATTCAAAATCAAGATAATCCTTGGAATATATGAATTAGCATTGGTCACTTAATAGATTGGGCATGATATACCTTTATTCACTAATGAACCTATGGATTTTAGATGTTGCAACAATTTCAACTAAATAAATCGAACTTCCTTATTAAATAGCCTCTTATTGATGAATTGTAATGGTGTTGGAATCGATTTGGAATTAGGCTTGAAACCTAATGCAAACATAGTTTATAATGCCCTTTGTTGATCAAGAGCATTAATCCCAAAAAAAAATCTTTTGGTTAATTGTATACAAGTTGAAGGTTTAGCATTAGTTACGTGAATTACAACCATGCATCATGGGTAGCATCCTTTAACTCACTTGGACTAACAAAGGATCCTTGAACTTAACTTGAAAAAGTTATGGTTTTGTAAATGAATTGCAATGAAAATTGATTAATGAATGGCATTGACAAAAATCATTGAGTTTTAGAGAAATCATTGTTTTTTTTAATATTTATTTTCACAATGATCCATGTTGATGAGATAAACAGTCCATAGGCCTACTGTTTATGGGTCATATGTTATCAAAGCAGCTAAATTTGTGGCCTTGAAGGAGATGCACCACCTTGAGGAGAAAATTGAGGGGGTAGAAAGCCATTTCATCTTGCTTGTCAAAGCTTGAAAGTGAGCAACCAAAGAGGTGTTTATGCCACCCAACACTACATCAGCACTTAAGGGATCAAGAAAACAAATTGAGAAGCACAAACATAGGTTTTCTCTAAATATGAGAGACTAAGACTCAATGTTTGTCATCATTTAGAGCAACAAGTCCATAGACTTTTGGCATCAAGAAGAATTGGAGATGGAGCAACAACAAAAAATAGAGGATTGTCTAGAGATTCAAGAGGTGAAGAGTTGGCCACAAGTTTCCCATGGTTTTGAAGACAATTCAAGAAGTGTTGCAAATGATCCAAAGAACTGCAAAAGGAGAGTGAGTACACTTGGGAATGAGTGTATCCCATGCATGTCTTCATTAGAGTACATCATACACAAGGCATCCCTATTGTATCTTTGTATAAATCATGTTGCCCTAAACTTATGATAAGAACTTCTTTTGTTAGAAGGGTTTACCATGGATCTTTACCCAACCTTAGAGACGTATTTTTAGTTAAAGTGCTCACTAAACCTCGGAGACCTCTTTTTAGTTAAAGTTCTCACTAAACTAGGATCAATCCTTTCATCATGTTGTTTCTAGGTGAGATTGTATTGAAGAGTAGATTAAAGTGTTTTCTTACATGTTTTAAGTCAAGGAAACAATGTCCCTTAGCACCGATATTCATACTTGTAACCCACATATATTAATCCCATAAAATCATATTTAACTCAAGAAACATATGAAGAAAAGAAAAATGGCCTTTGAATCTGAATTAATTAGATTGGTCACCCCTCTGGATCCCAGGTAAGGAACAAGATACACAGAGCATGTAATGGAAGATTGGGACAATGGAAAGATTGAGGACTTGTATAATGTTACTGCTAAGAAAAAAGATCAAGGAAGATCCACAATAAGCAGTGCGAGAGATGCAGAGCTATGAAACCTATATGACATCACTACCAAAGGGAAGACTATGTAAACCCCACTACAGATGGAGAACTAAGTTGGAGTGTTTCTCTTATGACGTAGATTCAATAGATGCACTAAATCCATGGAAAAATAGGCTACATGAAGAATCATCCAGGATGTGTGCGCAGATAACTAGACACGTAAGGTGGATTGGCTTTGTTATCACTCTGTAATTTTCTTAGCTAAAGGAGAAAATTACCAATTTAACCTCAAACCAAAATTTTAGATTGGAAATTGGCCTTTCCAATCTAGAGAGAGATATCTCTTTGACTTAAATGCTCAAGTTCACTTATTATTAAGTCATTCATGTGCTTAGTGGCAAAATCTAATGTAAGAATTCAAACAAACTTGGTTGGGGATTAAGGAAAAGGACCATTGGGCATGGAGTCACAAGTTGATTTCAATAAAGACTTTCAAGATCTGGTGGATAAAACAGACAGAGCTCAAAGGAAAAGATGATAATTTTTACTTAGACCTTTGGTTATCAAGCTGGTAGTCAAGAAAAGAGAACAAATCATTACAACAAAGCATCACAATGAGTTATCTGCAACTTTAGCAAAAATTGTGAAAATAATTTAATCTCATAACAATAGAGCATCTCAACAGAGATGAATTCCATGAAACTTAACTTTAGATCAAATATGAAGACTAAACATCCATGAAATGTCGCACAGGAATGAAACATAACTAAGGAAACAGATTGATAAACACCACAAAATGGAAATTTCCCTTTGATCTTTGTTCTATTCTTATTGATATAGTGCTTGTTGTGCAATATATATTCTCCAAAAATATTTTGACAAAATCCATATCCTTATCACCTTCAAAATTGTGTTGTCGGGGAGTACGATTCAAGTGTTGACACAATATTTGGGTATATGTGTTGTCAAAATCAAAATAGTGAAAGTGTTTCTGAAACATTTGGCAACACTATCAAAAATAGATCAAAGGTCAGCACTGCCAAAACATTTGACAGTGCTATCACAAACAGATCAAAAATCAGTGATGCCCGAACATTGAATAATGCTATCTTTGGGATATTTATTTAAGTTTTTTTGTTGCGTCTAACAAAAGGTCCATGTTGCTTATTTCAATATGTTTTATCTTTTTGCTTTTCTTGGCCTTGAGGCCCTGTTTTTCTCTTTTACTCTATTTCAGGGTCTCCTTCGTCTTTAAGGAACTTGAAGCTTCCTCCTTTTTTATTAACAAATTCTTCATAGGTATATCATCAATATCAATGACCTGCGCTTTCAAATTTGGGTTCTGCTGCAATTTAAAGTTGGGCCTAAGCTTATTTTTGGGCCTTGTATGGGGTATTATCATCCCATGCATATCAACTAGGGTAACCTCTTTCTCCTCTACCTTTTGTGCTAGTTTCGATGATCGAGTTTGATATTTTAAGTCCTATCTCACCTATTTTAACCCCTGAGAACTTTTAGTATTTATTACTACCATGCTTATCAGTATGGTAATCTTCTGGAACCTTTGGAAATCGTTCTTGAGGGGGAGCTGAAGTTTTTTCCTCAAGAACCCTCCTACTCCTTCTTACATGCACCTTTTTTCCATATGAAAAGAAACAAGTTCTTCTATTTGTTTACCCAGAGAATATTTTCTCCTACTTCTGATTAGGACGAAGGAATTATTTTCTTTGGAGATTTTGGGTTTTGGATAGGGTTCTTGGCCTTTCTCTATTTCTTACCCTTGATGGCTTTTGGTTTGGCAGTGATTGATTCAACAAACCCTCCCCAGAATAAGAAATGATCCCAATTTCTTCCTATCTTGCTCAGATGATTGACAACTAATATTTTAATCAATCCCTTATGAAAAATGCAATGGGGGGAAGACTTGGATTTTTCTCTAATTTTGGCAGACATTTTCATAAGACCATTTAACAAGAAAAATGGCATGTTCATTCTTAATTTGTCTAGCTAAATGAGCCAAAAACTTGAAGTGTGTTGTACTACGAAACAATCCCCCCCCCCATTTTTACCTAACAATAGCAGGCATTTGAGTTATAAATGGGGACCCTTTTTAAATTTTTAAGCCTAGGATAATAATTCCTAACTCTAAAGAGAAAAATTAGAAAAACCTTGCAAAATAAGCTAAGGAGGAAACTTATATCGCAAATCGCATATCGCGCTTTTCCACATCATTGTTTTATAAAACCTTTACAAAATTGCGATATGTGAAAAGGTCTCGCGATGCGATAACTTCATCCTATCATTTCGCAATCACATTTCGCTAATTCGCAAAAAACTTGAACATGCCTTAGGACAAATGTTAGCGATTTGCGAAATGCGATATTGCGATTTTTACAATCGCATTTCGCTCCATATATCTGATAAGCGTTATACGGTACCCCTTTAAAGACCACAATCTGTGATTAAGGAGGTAAAGCATGTGAAATAATTACATTTTAAATAATATCAACAAACGAGTTGACAGGTTGTTTAATGATTAGCGGCCCGAGGGAGGATAATCATTTTCCAAGTTATGGGTAGTTATAATCGAGTATCTCATAAAAACTTGTCTCGCGATCCAAAGTCATTTCACAGAGGATTTCAGTCTTAATTACTTGATATCGTCTGTATTGATATTTCTTGTCTGTTTCAGGTAAGCGACAAAAGACATGTCCTTAAGAAAGGTGATGCAGAAGCAAACTAAGAAGATCGTTGTTGAAACAAAGGATACAGAGATGACTCCTATCTTTGCTGATACAGTATGTGATGCAGTTGGAGGCGCAACAACTTGGGAAGTAATTTACAATAGACTGGAGGACGAGTGTCCTAAAATCACTGTTACGAGAGCAACAACTGGGTCAACAAAGCCTTCAGGACCTCAATGCAGGGATGCCTCCTGTTCTTTCCTTCATAGGATAGGAGCAAGAGCCAAAATCCTCCCTTACACAGACATGATTAGATGGGTCGTCGAAAACCTTATCATTGAAGATAGGCAGTTCAAGAATTCAAGGATGGAGCTCATAGGATCGTTCAGGGCAGAAGACTTGAAGGCAATGTATCACATACCTGACCCGCAGGAAATCTACGACAGCACATTTGTGGCTAACTTTGCAAAGAATAATCCAGATCCCTTCAAGTTAATTCAGACTTGGAGAATGTTAAACAACAAATTCAAGTATGACAAATCGGGTATGTATGCAATAGCCTCTTTGGCAAACCCCTACAATTATGCAGTAGCAATGTTATGTAGACTATATGGACTGCCAAATAACACTAAGTTTTCAATAGAATGGATTCCCTTGATCGATGCTTGTGTTAATTCCTATATCATGAATTGGCCTTCTATCCTATCTGACAACTTAGCCACCTCCATTACTGAATATTGACAAAAGAAAGCCTCCTCTTTAGATAACCTCCCTCCCTTCTATTTCTGCGCTTATATTATGGATGTTATCTGTTTTTGCACAACATTTCCAACCATGGGTTGGAAATGGACCATACAAGATCCTTACCCAATCCATCTCAGTAATAAACAAATATGGGAATTGCATTACATACCTCACTTCTATAAGATATTTCATTCTATCGTGTTGCCCCTACACCATATGATTTTCAATAAGAAAGCCCCTAGGTTTTCCCAAGAAGCTACAACGGACCTTCTTGTTGTAGGCAAATATTTCATTGAGGAATGGTTCACCTACATTAGGGTTTTTAGTAGCACTATTGATCCACATGTCCTTCCCTTATATGTTTCTAATAAGCTATTAGCAAGGGAGATTTCCTACTAGACTGTGGGAAAGGGCCTGACTAAAGTTCTTAAAGATGGCAAGAAGTCATTATGGCCTACTTTCCCTATCAGATGTGGCTCTTTTACTTTAGCTAATTTTGTTCATGCTACTAAAGAATTGGCACAAATGGAAGCCCTAAGGCTTCATACATTGCCTACAAGGCAATTTGACCCAAACAAAGTGGCATATAATGTCACTACAGGACTAAAGCTCAAGGCATACAATTATGGAGATAATTACTTTGAGGATTTGTTACAGTCAGCAATTTCTTTTTAGCAAGCACTTGAATCGACAAAGGTGAACCTGAAACCCAAAGATTTTCAAAGATTTCAGGAATTCAGGAATGAGAGGCTCCGGGTCATTCCAACGCATCTATTAAATCTTGGGATAAGCCTACCCCAAGTAACACTGTCGATAGCGCAGCCCCTAGCTCTTAAAAGGACTCTCAAGAAAACACTGAGAATACACCAGACACAAGGAAAGTCCACGATGCAGACAATACGGCTGAGTCCAGCAGGAAGCCAACCTAAAAATAGGTAATGGACACCCCAACCAGAGAGGCAAGTTCAGAAGCCCAAGGCACTAGTTTGGAGCAGGAATGGGATCAATTCAATCAGAAATTGCAAGACACTCCCAAAGCTCTAAATACTCAAGAACCAGAGGAATTCAAAACTCCTCTGAGTCAGCGAATAGTCTACACCTATGGATCAAGAAGCAACAACATCCCAGCATGCTAAAATTATCCCTGCTGTTATCACCCTAAAATTTTTGTTTCTAAGCTTTGGAAAGTTTACCTTGTTTCTAGTCATAGTCTTATAGGTTTTGAGTCATCTCATCTCAATAAGTGTCATTCTCTTTTCGAAAAAAAGTTTCACAGCCTCATTCCATGTCCTAGAAGCCTCACCATGTGTTTTGACATCAGTTTGATTCCAAAGGATTGATGTTAGTCTTGGTCTAGTCTTTCCATGGTTGTTTTAGAGTCTAATATCTAAAAGAGAGTCTTGTTGGTATGGTCAAATAGGTTCAATACTCTATTCTTGCCTATCACTGGTCCCACATCACACATAAGTTCCATGTGTCAAACTTGTGTCAAGGTTTTCGTAGTGCAAAACTCAGTCTAGGAGTTTTCGTAGCGCAAAACCAAGAATTTGCACTGGCTATGCTACGAAATCGGGGATTCTGAACTAGGAGTTTTTGTAGCATGCTACAAAACCCCTGAAGCAGCTTGTTTCAGCATAAAAGACTCTGTTTTTTGCTTTTACTAGTCAACTTCCAGAAGGGTTCCTAAGCAGCTGAGAACTCAATTTTCAAAACTAAAAGAGGATTTTCTTCCTAACATACTTAACTACAAAAAAATCTTTCAGTTTCTTCAAATTCGTTATGAGGTGGGAGGAATTTATGGTTAAAATTGCGCTACGAAACTGTTGAAAGTCAAGTTTTGTCTTCTGGTTTGAGCAGTCTTTTTCAAGATCAGTTTCTGGTCACAGGAAAAGGTATTTTGGAATTTTGAAGGAGGTTTCTATTAAACAACTCTCCAGCTACAATAACCTATCTCACTTTATTCATAAGTGTTTTCAGTTGGGAGATACTAAGCTTTATTTGAAACCCTAATTTCAGAGAACGGATTTTTCCAGTTTTACACATGTTTTCAAGGAAAAATTTTGGACAGCTGGAGAAGTGTTTTAAAAAAACAAGATGGGTTTTTGTTCTAGACAGAATGGACTACAAAAACCTCCTTTAGTTTCCTAAAATATTTCATGGATGAGAAGATAAAGGCTCTGTACCACGTGCCAATTTTCAAGGATCCTAAACCTAAAAACAGAGAAACATGTTCCCTAATTTCTAGGGTTTGTCATCAGCAGTAAGGTGACAACATGGGAGGCTTCATCAAATTTGACTTCATGAGGTTGTAGCTGTCAAAGAATGCTTTCAATGTTTAGATAAGGTTGTTGTAATCATAATAAGGAGTTACACTCCTAATTGTATTAGGACTCTAGGACTACTAGTTAGCTGTCATTTGTATTTAATAGCTTGTTTTATGGTTAGAATAGGTGTCACTCATAGAAAAATCGAATTCTCTTGATGAGTGATGAGGGAATACATGTTGTAAATGCTTTATATAGAGCAAGAGGTCGAATTAGCAAGGGGTTGGAGACTTTTTGGCTCAGCTGCTCCTCTATGTGCGGACTGTGTATCTTTTTAACCTAATGCAGAATTTCTACTTAGACAACTCAAGATTCATGAAGAGTTCTTGTATGTTCTTGTTTTGATGGCATCTTCCAATACTTACATTGCAATGGTGTTTACTTATGATACTCAAAATTCATCAATGATGCTCTGACTTCCTTCATAGATAAACTAACTGTGTTTCACTGATTTATATTTGCATTTCTGCACTTGAACTCTATAATGCCTTAACTTACATGCTAGGTAGAATGTTTTGGCTTCACTACTCAGGATTCAAAGAGAGTTTTTAATGCCCTATTGTCTCATGGATTTCCTCTTTCACTTACTTGCAGTGGTATGAATACATGTTACTTAGAACTCATCAATGATGCTCTAACTTCCTTCATGTATTTATAAACTGTGTTTCCTTGCATTGTATCTTTGTTTTGTTGATATATAAAAACTCTCTATGCCATGACTTCATGTTAAGCTGATCTTGTTGTGGTACTCAAACATACTTTGACTCCATAGCCCAATGGTAGCTAGCCTTCTTCTTTCAAACTATAAACATATACAATCACAAACCATAGAGTTAGCCACTTATCTTATTCTTTAATCAAAATCATTTACCCTTTGAGAGAACCCTCTCAGGCTGAGGAGGCTAAGCCTTAGCTAAAAGATTGGTTTGAAATAGTTACACTGAGATAGTCTGATCATCAGCCTATCAGGGTCCTATTTTGGTGATAACATTTTGGTGCGTCTGCTGGGAGTCTGAAGATTAATCATTCTCGAAACCAAGAAGCTGAATTTCTGAAGGTAGCAGGAGCTCAGAAATATTTCGAGGTTGCAAAACTACCTTGGCGACTCCATTGTTGAAGAATTCAAAATTCATAGATTCATGGTGATTCCACTGGAGTTATGAAGAACTCAAATGCTACCATTCTTATTTCAAGGTATGCATGCATAAATTTCTCAAGAATTCATGGTTTCCCAAATCATTTTCCCAAGGATACATATTTTCTAAGGAATGGTCCAAAATTCAATGGAGAAGATTTGAGTTTAACTTTGAAGCATATATCAAATTTTTGTGATTTTACCGAGCTTCTTAGAGTCAAACATGAGGATGTTTGCATTATGTTGTTCTATGATTCATTTCAAGGGAAATGTAAACAGTGGATTGAAATCTTTCCTGCCAAATCTATTAAGTCATTTGAAGAATTTTGGCTTATTTTTTTTGGAGGAATGGATAGATAGAACAGAGTTAGTGGCAAACTCTCCTTCAATTCAGGGTTTCAAACAATGGAATGATGATCATATTAATGAAGAAATAGATGAAAATTTTTCTTTGTCCTTGTCTTCTTATCTAAAATCATTTGAGTGTAAGACAGAAGATAAGATGAAATTTTTGGATGAAGTTTCTAAGAACATTGAGAAAGACATTGAAGGTTTACAAGGTCAAATTCAATCATATAGTCTTCATGATCATGATCATACTTTTCAAAAGCGTCCTATGGCAGAATACAAAGAGAGGTTGTTGCTTCCTTTCTCTTTTGAGATTGAGGAAGAATACATTATTTTTGAAAATCAATTTGAGGAGTAGTTTGAGAGCACACAGCTGAAGCCTTATGCAGATGATCAAAGTATTGGTGATTTGTCCAAAGCTGCAGAATATCACAAGAAACATCAAACTCACCATGTGTTTTTTGACCCTATAGCTGACTACATGGAAAAGATTTACTGTTCAGGCTTCCAGTTATATTTTCATCTTGAAGAACAATTACACCTCATGTTGCCTTGGTTATTTCAGTATCTGGTTTATTTTTGCTTCAAGCACAGTCAAGAGATTCAAGTGTCAGATCAGATCGACGACTGGCTTCATTGGAAGTTTCATGTTCCTTGAGCTACAAGTGGAGATTGCAGCTGATAAGGTAGGTAGGAATGTGCAAATAAGCTCAGGGTAGGTTGATTGAGCATCTGTTTCAGTAGGTGCAGTTTGAATTCTTCTTTCAGAAATCATTAAAGGCTTGAGGAGCAAATTGGGCAGAAGTTCAGAGTTTTATTCTAGAGGATGGATAGCGGCATTGGAGCTACAAGTTCTTAGTATACCACAAGGGCACACTATCCCTAGTGGAGCCACTGTTATCACCCTAAAATTTTTGTTTCTAAGCTTTGGAAAGTTTGCCTTGTTTCTAGTCATAGTCTTATAGGTTTTGAGTCATCTCATCTCAATAAGTGTCATTCTCTTTTCCAAAAAACGTTTCACAGCCTCATTCCATGTCCTAGAAGCCTCACCGTGTGTTTTGACATCAGTTTGTTTTCAAAGGATTGATGTTAGTCTTCGTCTAGTCTTTCCATGGTTGTTTTAGAGTCTAAGATCTAAAAGAGAGTCTTGTTGGTATGGTCAAATAGGTTCAATACTCTATTCTTGCCTATCACTGGTCCCACATCACACATAAGTTCCATGTGTCAAACTTGTGTCAAGGTTTTCGTAGTGCAAAACTCAGTCTAGGAGTTTTCGTAGCGCAAAACCCAGAATTTTCACTGGCTGCGCTACGAAATCGGGGATTCTGAACTAGGAGTTTTCGTAGCGCACTACGAAACCCCTGAAGCAGCCTGTTTCAGCATAAAAGACTCTGTTTTTTGCTTTTACTAGTCAACTTCCAGAAGGGTTCCTAAGCATCTGAGAACTCAATTTTCAAAAAAAAAAGAGGATTTTCTTCCTAACATACTTAACTACAAAAACTCTTTCAGTTTCTTCAAATTCGTTATGAGGTGGGAGGAATTTATGGTTAAACTTGCGCTACGAAACTGCTGAAAGTCAAGTTTTGTCTTCTGGTTTGAGCAGTCTTTTTCAAGATCAGTTTCTGGTCACAGGAAAATCTATTTTGGAATTTTGAAGGAGGTTTCTATTAATTAACTCTCCAGCTATAATAACCTATCTCAATTTCTTCATAAGTGTTTTCCGTTGGGAGATACTAAGCTTTCTTTGAAACCCTAATTTCATAGAACGGATTTTTCCAGTTTTACACGTGTTTTTCAAGGACAGATTCTGGACAGCTGGAGAAGTGTTTTAAAAAACAAAGAGAGGTTTTTGTTCTAGACAGAATGGAATACAAAAACCTCCTTTAGTTTCCCAAAATATTTCATGGATGAGAAGATAAAGGCTCTGTCCCACGTGCCAATTTTCAAGGATCCTAAACCTAAAAACAGGGAAACATGTTTCCTAATTTCTAGGGTTTATCATCATCAGTAAGGTGACAACGTGGGAGGCTTCATCAAATTTGACTTCATGAGGTTGCAGCTGTCAAAGAATGCTTTCAATGTTTAGATAAGGTTGTTGTAATCATAATAAGGAGTTACACTCCTAATTGTATTAGGACTCTATGACTGCTAGTTAGCTATCATTTGTATTTAATAGCTTGTTTTATGGTTAGAATAGGTGTCACTCATAGCAAATTCGAATTCTCTTGATGAGTGATGAGGGAATACATGTTGTAAATGCTTTATATAGAGCAAGAGGTCGAATTAGCAAGGGGTTGGAGACTTTTTGGCTCAGTTGCTGCTCTATGTGCGGACTGTGTATATTTTTAACCTAATGCAGAATTTCTACTTAGACAACTCAAGATTCATGAAGAGTTCTTGTATGTTCTTGTTTTGATGGCATCTTCCAATCCTTACATTTCAGTGGTGTTTACTTATGATACTCAGAATTCATCAATGATGCTCTGACTTCCTTCATAGATAAACTAGTTGTGTTTCACTGATTTATATTTGCATTTCTGCACTTGAACTCTATAATGCCTTGACTTCCATGCCAGGTAGAATGTTTTGGCTTCACTACTCAGGATTCAAAGAGAGTTTTTAATGCCCTATTGTCTCATGGATTTCCTCTTTCACTTACTTGCAGTGGTATGAATACATGTTACTTAGAACTCATCAATGATGCTCTAACTTCCTTCATGTATTTATAAACTGTGTTTCCTTGCATTGTATCTTTGTTTTGTTGATATATAAAAACTCTCTATGCCCTGACTTCATGTTAAGCTGATCTTGTTGTGGTACTCAAACATACTTTGACTCCATAGCCCAATGGTAGCTAGCCTTCTTCTTTCAACCTATAAACATATACAATCACAAACCATAGAGTTAGCCATCTATCTTATTCTTTAATCAAAATCATTAACCCTTTGAGAGAGCCCTCTCAGGCTGAGGAGGCTAAGCCTTAGCTAAAAGATTGGTTTGAAATAGTTACACTGAGATAGTCTGATCAGCAGCCTATCAGGGTCCTATTTTGGTGATAACATTTTGGTGCGTCTGCTGGGAGTCTGAAGATTAATCATTCCCGAAATCAAGAAGCTGAACTTCTGAAGGTAGCAGGAGCTCAGAAATATTTCGAGGTTGCAAAACTACCTTGGCGACTCCATTGTTGAAGAATTTGAAATTCATAGATTCATGGTGATTCCACTGGAGTTATGAAGAACTCAGATGCTACCATTCTTATTTCAAGGTATGCATGTATAAATTTTTCAGGAATTCATGGTTTCCCAAATCATTTTCCCAAGGATACATATTTTCTAAAGAATGGTCCAAAATTCAATGGAGAAGATTTGAGTTTAACTTTGAAGCATATATCATATTTTTGTGATTTTACCGAGCTTCTTAGAGTCAAACATGAGGATGTTTGCATTATGTTGTTCTATGATTCATTTCAAGGGAAATGTAAACAGTGGATTGAAAGCTTTCCTGCCAAATCTATTAAGTCATTTGAAGACTTTTGGCTTATGTTTTTGGAGGAATGGATAGACAGAACAGAGTTAGTGGCAAACTCTCCTTCAATTCAAGGTTTCAAACAATGGAATGATGATCATATTAATGAAGAAATAGATGAAAATTTTTCTTTGTCCTTGTCTTCTTATCTAAAATCATTTGAGTGCAAGACAGAAGATAAGATGAAATTTTTGGATGAAGTTTCTAAGAACATTGAGAAAGACATTGAAGGTTTACAAGGTCAAATTCAATCATATAGTCTTCATGATCATGATCATACTTTTCAAAAGCTTTCTATGGAAGAATACAAAGAGAGGGTGTTGCTTCCTTTCTCTTTTGAGATTGAGGAAGAATACATTGTTTTTGAAAATCAATTTGAGGAGCAGTTTGAGAGCACACAGTTGAAGCCTTATGCAGATGATCAAAGTATTGGTGAGTTGTCCAAAGCTGCAGAATATCACAAGAAACATCAAACTCACCATGTGTTTTTTGACCCTATAGCTGACTACATGGAAAAGATTTACTGTTCAGGCTTCCAATTATATTTTCATCTTGAAGAACAGTTACACCTCATGTTGCCTTGGTTATTTCAGTATCTGGTTTATTTTTGCTTCAAGCACAGTCAAGAGATTCAAGTGTCAGATCAGATCAACGACTGGCTTCATTGGAAGTTTCATGTTCCTTGAGCTACAAGTGGAGATTGCAGCTGATAAGGTAGGTAGGAATGTGCAAATAAGCTCAGGGTAGGTTGATTGAGCATCTGTTTCAGTAGGTGCAGTTTGAATTCTTCTTTCAGAAATCATTAAAGGCTTGAGGATCAAATTGGGCAGAAGTTCGTAGTTTTATTCTAGAGGATGGATAGCGGCATTGGAGCTACAAGTTCTTAGTATACCACAAGGGCACACTATCCCTAGTGGAGCCACTGTTATCACCCTAAAAGTTTTGTTTCTAAGCTTTGGAAAGTTTGCCTTGTTTCTAGTCATAGTCTTATAGGTTTTGAGTCATCTCATCTCAATAAGTGTCATTCTCTTTTCCAAAAAACGTTTCACAGCCTCATTCCATGTCCTAGAAGCCTCACCATGTGTTTTGACATCAGTTTGATTCCAAAGGATTGATGTTAGTCTTGGTCTAGTCTTTCCATGGTTGTTTTATAGTCTAATATCTAAAAGAGAGTCTTTTTGGTATGGTCAAATAGGTTCAATACTCTATTCTTGCCTATCACTGGTCCCACATCACACATAAGTTCCATGTGTCAAATTTGTATCAAGGTTTTCGTAGTGAAAAACTTAGTTTAGGAGTTTTCGTAGTGCAAAACCCAGAATTTTCACTGGTTGCGCTATGAAATCAGGGATTCTGGACTAGGAGTTTTCGTAGCGTGCCACGAAACCCCTTAAGCAACTTGTTTCAACATAAAAGACTCTGTTTTTTGCTTTTACTAGTCAACTTCCAGAAGGGTTCCTGAGCAGCTGAGAACTCAAATTTCAAAACTAAAAACATACTTAACTACAAAAACCTCTTTCAGTTTCTTAAAATTCATTCTGAGGTGGGAGTAATTTATGGTTAAACTTTCGCTATGAAACTACTGAAAGTCAAGCTTTGTCTTCTGGTTTGAGCAGTCTTTTTCAAGATCAGTTTCTAGTCACAAGAAAAGGTATTTTGGAATTTTGAAGGAGGTTTCTATTCATCAACTCTCCAGCTACAATAACCTATCTCACTTTCTTCATAAGTGTTTTTAGTTGGGAGATACTAAACTTTCTTTGAAACCCTAATTTCAGAGAACGGATTTTTCCAGTTTTATACGTGTTTTTCAAGGACAGGTTCTGGACAGCTAGAGAAGTGTTTTAAAAACAAAGAGAGGTTTTTGTTCTAGACAGAATGGACTACAAAAACCTCCTTCAGTTTCATAAAATATTTCATGGATGAGAATATAAAGGCTCTGTCCCACGTGCTAATTTTCAAGGATCTTAAACCTAAAAAAAGGGAAACATGTTCCCTAATTTCTAGGGTTTGTCATCAGCAGTAAGGTGACAACGTGGGAGGCTTCATCAAATTTGACTTCATGAGGTTGTAGCTGTCAAAGAATGCTTTCAATGTTTAGATAAGGTTGTTGTAATCATAATAAGGATTTACACTCCTAATTGTATTAGGACTCTAGGACTGCTAGTTAGCTGTCATTTGTATTTAATAGCTTGTTTTATGGTTAGAATGGGTGTCACTCATAGAAAATTCGAATTCTCTTGATGAGTGATGAGGTAATCCATGTTGTAAATGATTTATATAGAGCAAGAGGTCGAATTAGCAAGGGGTTGGAGACTTTTTGGCTCAGCTGCTGCTCTATGTGCAGACTTTGTATATTTTTAACCTAATGCAGAATTTCTACTTAGACAACTCAAGGTTCATGAAGAGTTCTTGTATGTTCTTGTTTTGATAGCATCTTCCAATACTTACATTGCAGTGGTGTTTACTTATGATACTCAGAATTCATCAATGATGCTCTGACTTCCTTGATAGATAAACTAACTGTGTTTCACTGATTTATATTTGCATTTCTGCACTTGAACTCTATAATGCCTTAACTTCCATGCTAGGTAGAATTTTTTGGCTTCACTACTCAGGATTCAAAGAGAGTTTTTAATGCCCTATTGTCTCATGGCTTTCCTCTTTCACTTACTTGCAATGGTATGAATACATGTTACTTAGAACTCATCAATGATGCTCTAACTTCCTTCATGTATTTATAAACTATGTTTCCTTGCATTGTATCTATGTTTTGTTGATATATAAAAACTTTCTATGCCCTGACTTCATGTTAAGCTAATCTTGTTGTGGTACTCAAACATACTTTGACTCCATAGCCCAAGGGTAGCTAGCCTTCTTCTTTCAAACTATAAACATATACAATCACAAACCATAGAGTTAGCCATCTATCTTATTCTTTAATCAAAATCATTAACCCTTTGAGAGAGCCCTCTCAGGCTGAGGAGGCTAAGCCTTAGCTAAAAGATTGGTTTGAAATAGTTACACTGAGATAGTCTGATCAACAGCCTATCAGGGTCCTATTTTGGTGATAACACCTGCTCTGCCCATATCAAAAATTGTTCTGAAAGTGACGGAGATACCTCCACTTGATGTATTCTATAGCCCTCTCCACAAGGTTGTAGTCTGAAGGCAAAGGAAAAGGAGAAGGGTAGATGCACCCGAATTCTCACCTGGAGATGAGCCAATGGACGTTGTCTGGAAGGACATGCCTTTCAATCCGGCCGAGAACTTGACTAGATTATCACAATTCACAGGAGCATACGCATCGGCCACTATGGATAAGGCTACTGAGGTGTCTACTCTGCTAAAGGAAAAGGAGGAAAGAATTGCGCAGCTCGAACAAGAGCTTGAGACAGAAAAATCAAGCGCAAACAAGCAGGCAACCGAGCAGCTCGCACAATTGCAACAAGACATGGAAGTCTTGAAAATAAGCCATGAAGCCGACTTATCGGCCAAAAACATGCAGCTCCAAGAATTATAGCAATCCTTGGACAGGTACAAGAATGTTCCCACTACTGAGGAATTCATTAAAGAGGCTCTAGAACTAAATTCTCTTCTAGTCAAGCAACAAGAGTATTTCTGCCAGAAGCTGTCACACATCACTCCCTACCTGATTACCAGTGACCAGCTCACAGACAAAGCCATTGACCGAAGAATAGAGTTTAATGATTTAAATGCCAAAATCTTTGATTTCATTAAATGGCAGGAATCGGAAGAGGGAAATAATGCCAATCTACTCAAGATTGAGGAAACTCACAAAGACATCCTCTTTACTGATTGGGATGCTAGGATAAAACAGGTCGAGATGGCAGTCGTGAGGGCAGCTGGAGTATCAAAGAACATCATTAAGGTAGTAAATCATACCCTGTTCGCTACCAATCTCATGAAGGAGGGTGATGTGAAAGGAATTCCTGAATTAAACGCTCTGAGTAGAGGTTGGCCAGAAAAAGCGGGGAATCAAAGAGATGCAATTACAAAACTGACTACGACCGACTAGGAGTCATATTGGCAGTATCTAGTCAAGCCACATAGCCATATTATGACCCTTAACTATTCTTTCCATGCGACTCAAAGGGTGTTTCCACCTCTTGCTGATGCAATCTTTACAGGACAACTCAAATCTCATTTCGAGCCACCTCCTCAAATTCAATCGATGATCGATATTTGCGATTTAAAGGACAAGCTGGCAGACAGCAAGTCATCCTCTTAGTTCTGTTTAGTTTATCTCTATTTATTTTTGGAGTTAGTTACCTATGTAGGAGGAAGGTTGTTTGAAACCTCCTCAAATTTTGTATAATCTATTTTTGCGTACTTAGCTAGAATAGTGTTCATACCCTTCTCATGCATTTAGAGAAGGGTCCATAATTTTATCAAAAACATTGCAAAGAATGCACTATTGTAAGTTTGTGAATGCTTTGGTGAAATGATGGAACATGATCTTTTCTTTTAGATTTCAGACTACTTTCCTTTGTTGATGCACTTCTTTATTCTTGGAAGACAAATTGATTTGAAGGAAGAATTTGGTCTATGTCATTTGTCAAATGAGCAGGAATTCATACATCTGGTACTATTATCGTGTATGCATAATTCTGTTTACATTTAATTAGTGGCAAAACTTTCTTTTCATGAATTATATGTGAGATTTATTGTTTCTGTGAAGCATTAATTGTACTTTTGCATTGATGCCATAACTAAGGTTTTGATTTTCATATATAACTCATTAGACATGCGATATATTTTATAAATTTCTTTGACTAGCTATTTAGTCAAAGGAATTATCTTTTATGTTATCATCTCCATTTAATTGTGTTCAATCTTTATTATCACATGTTAAAAGGATATCTTTGTAGATCGCATACCATGCAAGAACACCTGGGTTTATATTAGAATAAGTTAAGTTAGAGAAATTGCATCATAGAATAAGTCACTTAGATTATCATTATTCTATTGCAAAAACACTCATGAACCACCCACTCTCATTTTAAAACCCACATTGGGAAACTGGTCCCATTATCCCCAGTCGGAGCCACCACTTTAAACGGAAAAGGAGCTATCTTAAGGTCTAGACCGGGTGGTTATCCCCCATGTTTCGGCAGCAAAATTCTGAGGCCACAACATTTTGGCGCTAGAAGGAGGGCCTTCAGCTGTGAATGGAATATAAACCTAAAGATCATTCGGAAAGCATTCACAAGAGTCAAAACCCCTCCACCACTTCTATACCTTCTAGATCTCGTTCAGAATCCCCTGACTAGGAATCTGAAGTTGTAGAAACATCTCCCTCGTCTCCTGAAGTAGTAAGGCAACCACCATCTCCAGATTATATTCCCAAATCTCCTGAAGTTCATTCTTTGATACAGAAACTGGAACAGATATCCATTTCTGCTGAGAAGCCAGAGAGACCCGAATTATCTAAAGAAAGTGTTACCTCCTTATTACAACAAACTGGTGTATTGACTAGACTGCAAAGTGAGAAACTTGGGGTCACTCCTTTTGAGTTCCCTATCCCTCCACAATGTAGGAAAGTCACTTCATCAGTATCTGAATCAAATACTAGTGATATCACTTCACCTTTCCACCTATCTATTCCTTCATCCACTTCTACTCAATCCACTACTTCTCAAATATCCACTTCCCCCGTTAGTACTACAATTATTGGTACTAACCCAGTAGTAAGTTCTTCACCATCTATACCTACTTCTGGACCGACCTTCCCATTTTCTTAGTCCTCAACTCAAGTTATGGCCAATCAACCTGCTCAACCTTGAACAAATCCTGGTGTTGTCCTCCTTGCAAATCCAAATGCACTCCCAGCAAATCCAGAAAAATGGATGCCTAAGTATAATCCAGACGATGCTCTCCCGACCGAAGAACATCTAAACAATTTTATGTTAGCCATGAGTCTTAATGGGGTTGCACATAAAGATGTTGTAATCAGACTGTTTCCTTATACCTTCCAAGGATCTATTGGATCTTGGTAATTTTCCCTTCTAGCGGGTTCAATTAGAGACTGGGATACCTTTCAAGAAGTATTTCTTGCAAAATTTGGTGATGGCAGAACTGTAGCATCCTTGATCAATGATCTTTCTAATTTAAAAGCTAATACAAATGAAAAGATCAAAGATTTCAACTCCAAATTTAACAAATTGCTAAACAAAATCCCAGTTGCCTCTAAACCTGTTGTAGATGTACAAATAGAATGGTATATATCATCTCTTCCTTCTAATATTGCAATCTTTGTAGATAGAGCCAATAAGGCTACCCTTGTAGAAAACATGAAAGAAGCCCTGTCTGTAGAAAGAAGAATCATAGCTTTAGAAAAAAGATCACAAATAGATGAGAGGAAGACCAAGAAAGTAACGTTTAAAGATGACTCTAAGAATAAAAATTCAAAGGACCTTTCGATCTGGAAGGCCTTCAAAAAATGTTAAAAACAATGTCAAATGAAATGGTAGAAATTAAAAAACAGGTTGCAGAATCTTCTGCTCCTAAAAGACCTTTCTGATCATTCAAAAAGAACTCCTCTTCTGTATCACAACCTCCAAACACCATTTCAAATGTTGAATCTGACCAAGAATCAGGAGAAGATTCACCAAACAATGAAGAAGTTGAAACAGAAGAAGAAATTGAACTAAATGGGATGTGGGATTTTATTCTCCCAACTGAAGAAGAGGCACAAGCAATGCCAGTAACTACCAGAAGAAAAAATTCTCCTGACACGTCTACCACAAATCAGAAGCAAAAAGTTGCTACTCCTGCAAAAGAGAAAATAGTAACTAAGAAATCTAAGACCAGCCAAACCGACCCTATTCCTCCAGACTCCCCGAATGCCTCAAAAACATTGGTAATCTCGGATACAGTCGAATACAATATAGTGGAAGACATGAAAAAGACCAGAGCTAATATCACGTTGCATGAGCTTACTAAACTCAAACAGCGATAGAAAATCATGTTAAGAGAATTGAAAGCAGTTCCAATATCCCCCCTGCCATCTACTGTAGTTACTCAAGCCGCCTACAATATGGGAAGACCTCCTTCATCCTCAAATAAAGTAGATCCTTCAGATCTAGTTCTGATTGATGGTAGGTCTATTTCTCATGTTCCTCCCTTTCTTCTTATGAAATTTTCAATAGGAATGTTCATAACTGCTTTGTTGCCTCAGGAGCCTCCTCAAACATAATGCCAAGGGCTGTATGTACTAAATTTAACATTACACCTCAAAAATCTACAGTACACATAGTTCAGTTAAACAGGACGAAAGTAGAGGTACTTGGAGAAATAGCATCAGTTTCAATTAGGCTTTCCTCTAATCCAAAAGTTTCACAAATAATTGATATATTGGTGGCTGATATCCCTAAATTTTATGGTTTGATTCTCAGCAGGGATTGGTCTAAAAAGTTGCATGGTTATTTTGCAACTGGCTAGTCTCACATGTGGTTGCCACACAACGATAAACCAAACCAAATCAAGGTAGACTGAGAAAAATTCATGAAGTATACAGTCACAGACCTTGAGGGAAGCAATGAACCTGTTTCCTTCACTAATAACATCATTGGAAACTACTCAACTAAGTCCTCTTTAAGATCTTTTAATGCTCAAAAGTCTCCCTTTTTAGATAATGTTGTAGTTTCTCAAATTAAGAATTTCTCACAAACAGATGCTTCCAAGTGTTTAAATTTATTTGATAAAGTTTATAATGACTCTCTGTTATGGACTATCAGAAGATGGTGCAGGTGCAGGATGCATTTTAATCAATCCGCAAGGAGAGAAAATTATGTTGGCCTGCAGACTTGAATTTCAGTGTACAAATAATATCGTCGAATATGAAGCACTGATCCAAGGACTGTATAAAGCCATCGGTCTTAATGTCAAATACCTTCGAGTCTATGGTGACTAAAATAATTTTGAAACAAGTGAGAAATATAATTCACTGTGTTTCTAGGCATCTTAAACGCTATCAATATTTAGCTCAGAAATTGATTTCTCATTTTTATGCTTTCAACATTTCTTCAATCCCTAGACTCCGAAACGCAAGTGCTGACTTACTTGCCAATGTGGCATCTAGACTTATACCATCAGAAGACTTTAGTCCAGATAGATTTTCAATAGAATTAATATTTAGGCCATCTATTCCTGACAATATAACAAATTGGAGAGTATTCAATAATGATGCAGATATAGTAAATTTTCGTACATTAGAAGGATCATATGAAGAGCAGATCATAGACGAGCATGAGCATGATATAGAAATAAAAAATAATCTTGATCTAAACCCAATTCCTAAGTCTATGGTTAAGATGGAAGATCTTTATGATTTGAAAGATAGATTTAAGAAAATTACTAACTCCAAAACTCAAAGTTCTACTCTGAGATTTGAAGTAGTAAACCTAGGATCAAATGAGAAACCTCAAAATCTCAACTTAGGCCTTGACCTAACATCTCAAGAAAGAGTATCATTCATCAGGTTATTGAAAACATATAAAGGTGTCTTCGCTTGGGATTATGCAGATCTCAAAACCTATGATACCTCTATAATTCAACATACCATACCCATGACTTCAAATGAAAAACTAGTTCAGCAGAAGCTTCGAAAAATTCACCCGAACCTTGAAAGTCAAATTAAATCAGAATTGAACAAGCTTCTGAAGGCCAAGATAATCTTCCCTGTCAGGCATTCTAAATGGGTATCGAATATGGTACCTGTGAGGAAAAAGAACGGTGATATTAGGATCTGCATTGATTTTAGAAACCTAAACAAAGCTTGCCAAAAGGATAATTTTCCTCTGCCTACTATGGAACAGGTACTGCAATCAGTTGCAGGTTTTGAATTAATGTCGTTTCTAGATGGATTCTCAGGATATAATCAAATCCTTGTGCATCCAGATGACAGATTAAAGACAACATTCAGGACCAAGTGGGGAACATATGCCTATCAGAAAATTCCTTTTGGACTCATAAATGCTGGTGCCACATTTCAACGTGCTATGGACATTGCCTTTAGAGGTCTAATTAATAAATCGATTGTTATTTACTTGGATGATATCACAGTCTATTCCAAGGATAGGAACAATCATTTAAGTGACCTCAAGCACATCTTTGAAAGATGCATGAAATATGGCATTTCCTTAAACCCCAAAAAATCTTATTTTGCTTTACCAGAAGGCAAACTCCTTGGGTTTATAGTATCCAAGAAAGGAATTTACATTGATCTTGATAGAGTCCAAGAAATAGAAAAAATTCCCCTCCCACACAATAAGAAAACCATGCAATCATTTCTAGGCCAAATAAATTTTGTTAACAATTCGTCCCATATTTTTCACAAATAGTCTTACCCCTTCAAGCCATGATAAGAAAAAATGCAGTTTTCAAATGGAGCAAGGATGAAAGAGAATCATTTGAGTTGATAAAGAAAGTCATTATTAATTCCCCTTCATTAACAACTCCTGACTTTCTCAAACTCTTTGTATTATATACCTTTTCATCTGAAACTTCGTATGCTGCAGTTCTGACACAGCTGAAAAATGAAATGTCGAGGCACCCATCTCCCTTTTCAGTTCTAACTTGCAAGGCACCGAATTAAATTATTCAGCTGTAAAGAAACAAGCATTTGTTGTCTTTAAAACTTTGAAGCATTTCAGACCTTTTCTTCTTAAAACCCACACAAAGATAGTTGTACCCTACCCTATAGTAAGACAACTACTAATTCAAAGAGAAGTAGGGGAGAAAAGAGCTAATTGGGTGACTGCACTCCAAGAATATGATGTAGAAATCCAGCCATCTAAAATTGTCAGGGGCCAAGGTTTTTGCAGTATGTTAACAGGAGCTTCACAGTTTCCATCAGAAGAAGATCAAGGTAATGAAGTACAAGTATCAAAGGTAAGCCTCAACGATACGCAATCACAATATGTTGATTTGAAATTTTATCTTAAAAATGGATATTCTACTATGCACCTTAATTATAAAACAAAGCGAGCTTTAAGTTTAAAGTCAAATCAGTATGAGCTAGTCAATGACGTATTGTTTAGGACGAATTATGATTCAGTATTACTAAGATACTTAGAGAAACCTGAAGCTGAGAAGGTCAAGCAGGAATTACATGATGGACCAGCTGGAGGACAATTTGGAGGAAATACCACTGCTCACAAAATCCTCCATGAAAGATATTACTAGCCAACGATATTTAAAGATGCACATGAATATGCAAGGAAGTGAAAAACTTGTCAAACTACGGCCAGAAGAGAAAGAAAGCCAGCATTCCCTTTACAACCAGTTAACATCCAACAACCATTCGAACAATGGGGATTAGATATAATTGGTGAGATTATTCCTAACTATTCCAATCATCATAGGTACATCCTTAAAGCTACCGATTACTTTACTGAGTGGCTAGAATTTGTCCCATTAAAGATAGATAATACAGAAAATATCACAGATTTCATTGATCAGTACATAATTACCCGGTTTGGCTTACCCTCAGCTTTAATGTTTGACAATGCATCTTACTTTTCTGGGAATGCAATGGTAGAATTCACTCTTAAGTGAGGTTTCAAGTTAAAATATTCAGCTAATTATTATCCTCAAGGTAATGGATTAGCAGAATCAACAAACAAAAACCTCATCAGAATTATCAAAAGAACTATTGATCAAAATCACAGGAATTGGCATAAAGCATTAACATTTGCTCTATGGGCAGACATGATTACTTAGAAAGCCTCTATTGGTTCTTCTCCTTTTGCTTTAGTTTATGGAAAAGAAGTTGTTCTTCCCACAAACATAGCAATGCCATCTCTTGCCCTAGTACAATTTATCAATGAAAGCCCTTCATCTTCTCTCCAGGCTAGACAATTTCAAATTCTCAAACTCGAAGAAGAAAGAGAAAAGGCTAAAGCAACCCACTTCCATCATCAACAAATAGTCAAAGCTTCTTTTGATACAACTTCTGCCAGTAAAAAATCCCTTGAAGTAGGTGACTTAGTTATGAAATGGGACAAGGCACATGAGGAAAAAGGTAGACATACCAAATTCCAAAGACTATGGCTTGGCCCTTTTCAAATTATTGAAAAAATTGGACAATCAATGTTTCTTTTACAAGACTTGTCCAGTAGGAAAGATTCTTTGCCCATTAATGGGAAAATATTGAAAAGGTACTTTTCTTAGGAGATAACCTCTTCCAATTTTGTAATATATTTCTTTTTAGGAAAATAATGGTTAACTAGTATTTACTCCTGGCTTTTCAAAATAAGTCTTTGATAACATTTCTAATTTTTCGCTTTTATAAGAAAATAGGAGTTAAAAGGAACAATTAGGACATTTGAGTACTAAAATAAACTTCATCCCTTTGGAAAAACTTGATCTTGCTTAAAAACATTTATTTTACGAAAAACTCTTATCTTTATAGGATATGAAGGTTTTGTTATCAATCAAGAAAATAATCTTTAACCTAGCAAGGACTTCCTACAGACCAATATCTTAAAAACTCTATCATTATCACCCAAAACCCTTAAAAAGGCCAATGGCCCACCCCATATGTTAAAATTTTCCTTTTTCAGAGCGTAATTCTAAAATATAAAAAACTTAAAAGATAAAAAGTCTCATTATGAGCTTGTTTACCATGTTCATAGGGAAGTAATTAAAACTGATATTACCAATACTGCATATCAAAACAGGGTAATAGCTAATGATCTTCTTGATCAGAAGACAAGGGGTCTCATCAAGAGCTAGCTTGTTCAATTTATTTACAACCGGTGAATGGCATTGTCATCAGTAGGTTACCACGCCTAGACAATGTCTTTTAAGGAAAAAGATTACACTCAAAAGGTAAAAAAAAGGGACAAATTCCAAGTGAGATTCAATTCAAACAAATATCATTTTGAAATCTGAAAATTCATACAGATGGGATAATGGATCATTGTTGGTTAAAAGGTAACCCTGTCGAGGCTATGAATGCCTGCTGGCAGCAGAGGCTCTATCTGTGATAAATGAGTAAAAAAACAAAAACTAATCTGCAAGAGGCACCTACTATATCACTTTAAACCTTATTATTAGTTGATGCTAACATTTATATTTCTATCATTACAACGGTGAAGTAAGTGAGAAGATGGGCCTGAGCAAGTAATGGTAGTTCAAGAGAAATGTTGTTTACCTTATAACTCATGAAATCATTATTCTTATAACTCCAATTACTTTGAAAGTTTTTATAAATTTCAGAAAATTACTTAGAGATAACTAGTTCTCCCAAGAGAATCGCCAATTGTTGTACTACGAAACAACCCCCCCATTTTTAACTAACAATAGCTAGCATTTGAGTTATAAATGGGGACCCTTTTTAAATTTTTAAGCCTAGGATAATAATGCCTAACTCTAAATAGAAAACTTAACAAAACCTTGAAAAATAAGCTAAGGAGGAAACTTATATTGCAAATCACATATCGCACTTTCCCACATCATTGTTTTATAGAACCTTTACGAAATTTCGATATGCGAAAAGGTCTCTCGATGTGATAACTTCATCCTGTCATTTCGCAATCACATTTCGCTAATTCGCAAAAAACTTGAACATGCCTTAGGACAAACGTTAACAATTTGCGAAATGTGATATTGCGAATTTCGCAATCACATTTCGCTCGATATATCTTATAAGCGTTATACGGTACCCCTTTAAAGACCATGATCTGTGATTAAGGAGGTAAAGCATGTGAAATAATTATGTTTTAAATAATATGAACAAACGAGTTGACAGGTTATTTAATGTTTAGCGGCCCGAGGGAGGATAATCATTTTCCAGGTTATGGGTAGTTATAATCGAGTATCTCATAAAAAAAAACTTTCTCACGATCAAAAGTCATTTCACAGAGGATTTCAGTCTTAATTACTTGATATCGTGTGTGCTAGTATTTCCTATCTGTTTCAGGCAAGCGACAAAAGACATGTCCTTAAGAAAGGTGATGCAGAAGCAAACTAAGAAGGCCGTTGTTGAAACAGAGGATACAGAGATGGCTCTTATCTTTGCTGACACAGTCTGTGATGTAGCTGGAGGCGCATCATCTTGGGAAGTAATTTACAATAGACTGGAGGACGAGCATCCTAAAATCATTGTTACGAGAGCAACAGCTGGGTCAACAAAGCCTTCAGGACCTCAATGCAGGGATGCCTCCTGTTCTTTCCTTCATAGGATAGGAGCAAGAGCCAAAATCCTCCCTTACACAGACATGATCAGATGGGTCATCGAAAACCTTATCATTGAAGATAGGCAATTCAAGAATTCAAGGATGGAGCTCATAGGATCATTCAAGGCAGAAGACTTGAAGGCAATGTATCACATACCTAACCCGCAAGAAATCTACGACAGCACATTTGTGGCTAACTTCGCAAAGAATAATCCAGATCCCTTCAAGTTAATTTAGACTTGGAGAATGTTAGACAACAAATTCAAGTATGAAAAATCGGGTATGTATGCAATAGCCTCTTTGGCAAACCCCTACAATTATGCAGCAGCAATGTTATGTAGACTGTATGGACTGCCAAATAACACTAAGTTTTCAATAGAATGGATTCCCTTGATCGATGCTTGTGTTAATTCCTATATCATGAATTGGCCTTCTATCCTATCTGACAAATTAGCCACCTCCATTACTGAATATTGAGAAAAGAAAGCCTCCTCTTTAGATAACCTCACTCCCTTCTATTTATGCGCTTATATTATGGATGTTAACCATTTTGCACAACATTTCCAACCATGGGTTGGAAATGGACCATACAAGATCCTTACCCAATCCATCTTAATCATAAACAAATATGGGAATCGCATTACATACCTCACTTCTATAAGATATTTCATTCTATCGTGTTTCCCCTACACCAAATGATTTTCAATAAGAAAGCCCCTAGGTTTTCCCAAGAAGCTGCAGCAGACCTGCTTGTTGTAGGCAAGTATTTCATTGAGGAATGGTTCACCTACATTAGGGTTTTTGGTAGCACTATTGATCCACACGTCCTTCCCTTATATGTTTCTAATAAGCTATTAGCAAGGGAGATTGCCTACCAGACTGTGGGAAAGGGCCTGACTAAAGTTCTTAAAGATGGCAAGAAGTCATTATGGCCTACTTTCCCTATCAGATGTGGCTCTTTTACTTTAGCTAATTTTGTTCATTCTACTAAAGAATTGGCATAAATGGAATCCCTCAGGCTTCATATATTGCCTACAAGGCAATTTGACCCAAACAAAGTGCCATACAATGTCACTACAGGACTAAATCTCAAGGAATACAATCATGGATATAATTACTTTGAGGATTTGTTACAGTTAGCAGTTTCTTTCGAGCAAGCACCTGAATCGGCAAAGGCGAACCTGAAACTCGAAGATTTTCAAAGATTTCAGGAATTCAGGAATGAGAGGCTCCGAGTCATTCCAATGCATCTATTAAAGCCCGAGGATAAGCCTACCCCAAGTAACACTGTCGATAGCGCAGCCCCTAGCTCTCAAAAGGACTCTTAGGTAAACACTGAGAATACACCAGACACAAGGAAAGTCCAGGATGTAGACAATACAGCTGAATCTAGCAGGAAGCCAGCGGAAAAACAGGTAATGGACACCCCGACCACAGAGATAAGTTTAGAAGCCCAAGGCACTAGTTTTGAGCAGGAATGGGATCAATTCAATCAGAAATTGCAAGACACTCCCAAAGCTCTAAATACTCAAGAAACATAGGAATTCAAAACTCCTCTGAGAATTCATCAAGATACATAGCTCAAGTCTGTCGGCGAACAGTCTACACCTATGGATCAAGAAGCAACAACATCCCAGCATGTCGAAATTATCCCTTCTCTGCCCACATTAGAAATTGTTCTGAAAGTGATGGAGATACCTCCACTTGATGTATTCTATAGCCCTCTCCACAAGGCTGTAGTCCGAAGGCAAAGGAAAAGGAGAAGGGCATATGCACCCGAATTCTCACCTGGAGATGAGCCAATGGACGTTGTCTGGAAGGACATGCCTTTCAATCCGGCTGAGAACTTGACTAGATTGTCACTATGGATAAGGCTACTGAGGTGTCTACTCTAGTAAAAGAAAAGGAGAAAATAATTGCACAACTCTAACAAGAGCTCGAGACAGAAAAAGTAAGCGCAAACAAGCAGGCAGCTGAGCAGCTCGCACAATTGTAGCAAGACATGGAAGTCTTGAAAATAAGCCATGAAGTTGACTTATCAGCCAAAAACACACAACTCCAAGAATTACAGCAATCCTTGGACAGGTACAAGAATGTTCACACTACTGAGGAATTCATTAAAGAGGCTCTAGAAATAAATTCTCTTCTAGTCAAGAAACAAGAGTATTTCTGCCAAAAGCTGTCACACATCACTCCCTACCTGATTACCAGCGACCAGCTCACAGACAAAGCCATTGACTGGAGAACAGAGTTTAATGATTTAAACACCAAAATCTCTGATTTCATTGAATGGCAGGAATCAGAAGAGGGAAATAATTCCAATCTACCCGAGATTGAGGAAACTCACAAAGACATCCTCTTTACTGATTGGGATGCTAGGATAAAACAGGCCGAGCTGGCAGTCACGAGGGTAGCTGGAGTATCGAAGAACATCATTAAGGCAGTAAATCATACCCTATTCGCTACCAATCTCATGAAGGAGGGTAATGCAAAAGAAATTCCTGACTTAAACGCTCTGAGTAAAGGCTGGCAAGAAAAAGTGGGGAATCAAAGAGATGCAATTACAAAACTGACTACAACCGACTGGGAGTCGTATTGGCAGTATCTAGTCAAGCCACATAGCCAGATTATGACCCTCAACTGTTCTCTCCATGCGACTCAAAGGATGCTGCCACCTCTTGTCGATGCAATCTTTACAGGACAGCTCAAATCTCATTTCAGGCCACCTCCTCAAATTCAACTGATGATCGATATTTGTGATTTAAAAGACAAGCTGGCAGACAGCAAGTCATCCTCTTAGTTCTGTTTAGTTGATCTCTATTTATTTTTGGATTTAGTTACCTATGTAGGAGGAAGGTTGTTTGAAACCTCCTCAAATTTTGTATAATCTATTTTTGCATACTTAGCTAGAATAGTATTTATACCCTTCTCATGCATTTAGAGAAGAGTCCAGAATTTTATCAAAAACATTTGCAAAGAATGCACTATTGTAAGTTTGTGAATGCTTTGGTGAAATGATGGAACATGATCTTTTCTTTTAGATATCAGACTACTTTCCTTTGTTGATGCACTTTTGTATTCTTGGAAGACAATTTGATTTGCAGGAAGAATTTGGTTTATGTCATTTGTCAAATGAGCAGGACTTCATATATCTGGTACTATTATCGTGTATGCATAATTCTGTTTATGTTTAATTAGTGGAAAAACTTTCTTTTCATGAATTATATGTGAGATTTATCGTTTCTGTGAAGCATTAATTGCACTTTTGTATTGATGCCATAACTGAGTTTTTGATTTTCATATATAACTCATTAGACATGCAATATATTTTATAAATTTCTTTGACTAACTATTTAGTCAAAGGAATTATCTTTTACGTTATCATCTCCATTTAATTGTGTTCAATCTTTATTGTCACGTGTTAAAAGGATATCTTTGTAGATTGCATACCATGTAAGAACACCCAGGTTTATATTAGAATAAGTTAAGTTAGAGAAATTGCATCATAGAATAAGTCACTTAGATTATCATTATTCTATTGCAAAAACACTCATGAACCACCCACTCTCATTTTAAAACCCACATTGGGAAATTAGTCCCATTATCCCCAGTCGGAGCCACCACTTTAAATGGAAAAGGAGTTGTCTCAAGGTCCGGACCAGGTGGTTATCCCCCATGTTTCGGTAGCATAATTCTAAGGCCGCAACAAAGTGGTACATGCCAATCCTATCATACCTTCCCTCAATGTAAAATACATTTGTATGAACTTCAGGGCAGCATTCTAGGTGGGTTTGAGCCATGTTCTCTGCACATTCATCATCCAATTTTCATTTTGGTGCTCTTCCTTTAGGAAAAATGCGATGTTGATACCTAAAAGGTTTTAATTTTTAAACCATCTATCCCCATCAACAAGAAATCTTGTTGCTTCAGCAATGAATTCCTCTGTAACCGGGAAAGAAATTTCAGCAAGAGTAACCACCTTTCTATCAAACCCCTCTATGAAGGACCTAACAACATTGTAATTGAAACCTTGGAACTTGTGACAATACTCTGCCCAACCCACCTGCACAAACTACTCATATTATTCTAAATAAGCTCCAATAAAAAATTTCTCCCTTCAGCTCATCCATGCACAAAGGCCCACCCTTTCCCATGTTCATGAATGGATCTCACAATCACATAATGGTCGAAGAACCGACAACTAATTAGGCATTATTTTTGGAACAAACAACCGATAGATACTTCCACGGAAATTCAACACGAGAAACACAAAGTAGTTGTAACCTTAGATGTAAAAATATGTAAATTCAAACTGACAGGTGGACATAAAATGACTAAACCCCTCGCGCATCGATCATACCCATCATGCCCATTTTTACTTCGTTCATCAACAAGTTCCCTTGGAAGATCTGATTTGATGGGTAAAGAATAATTATAGCATGTGACTTTGATAATGCCACATGATGGATGATATATTTTATGTCACCTGGTCAACACGTTTAACAACACCTCCCTTACAAAAATACATAATATTCACTACTATTTGTTTTGGCAACACCTTCTTTTATATCGTTAGAATTGGCGCTGCCAAAATAAGTGGAAACGCTCATAAGAATTTAGCAAAACTTAGACCCTAAATCCCTAGTTGAGCTCACCTCGAGACTTTAAATGTGATAACAGGCTCAAGATCCAAGAATTACCAAACTTTGACAGCAATCCAGGAATCACAAGGATTCTTGCTTTCCAAGACAATCATCCCATGCTCCTCAACACATGTATCTTGGGTCCATAATCAATCCCATGTAATGTGCTCTCAACCCAAGCATCCTCAAGTGAAGTGCTCATCCTTCTAAGGTATGCCATGTGATCCCAATGCTCCTAAGGTAAGCCTCATTTCATCCTATTTCCTAGTGCTCATCATCCAAGGCAGGTCCACCTCCTATGCCAAGCAACCATCTTCTCAAACCTTGAAATTGTTAGGTTAGTTGAATTATGAATGAGATATGAAAGTATACTTTCTCTATATGAATTCATATGAGGTTGGATGTGGGGAACGTCCCTCATGAAGTACCCATGTCCCAGGAGTGTGGGGAGTGCAAGGAACATGTCTCCTACCGTTAAGAATGCCCCCCCATGTAACATTTAAAAAACACACTCTTCAGGTCCTCTTGGAACAATACATAGAATGGATATTGTCCAACTGAAGTGAAACGAATCAACATATAGCTATTTAGCTATATCCTCAAAATCTATAAATCTCTTCAAAGAAGTGTAAATATTATAACTATCCTCCTTATACAGTAGAAAAATTCCTTATATTGATGTATTACAATCAGAAAAGGAAGTCTAAGAACCCATAGATCAATATTATATTACTAAAATAACTAATTTTCTTGAGTTATAGTAGCAACAGTGCCATCCTGCACTTCCTCAATATGAAATTGTCCCTTAGGAAAAAGAAGATTGTCTTTTGACAAAGAATCAGTTGTTGAATTTGATTCTCTGTAAATATGGGTGAAGGAAATATGATTAACAATCTTGAATTCTCATATCAATATTTTTCTAGAGGATGTAATAAAATATTCTATACATGTAGGAGATTCTTCAATGCTAACTAATGCAAGTTACCAAAAATGTGTAGATTGTATTGCAATTTTTCCAATGCCAACTTTAGTAAATGCTTCAACCCCATAAATTCTCCAAATTTATCGGTACATTTTCCTAGATTGGATTTGAACTTGAAGAAGTGTGAGACAAATGTAGAACACCACCAAAATTGCAAAGTGAATCCAACGATTGAAATGCCCCATCAAAGAACTCCCATGATTTAGACTTGTCTATCGTCACTTGCCCCACTTGTCTGATTTTTTTAGGATTAATAAGGGTCTGATAGAGCTGGAATAGTGAGCATACTTGTGATGTAGTCTAGAATGTAAGAAGAATTATGTTTTGAAAAATCACCAAGTTGTGTGTTAACCATACTCCCAATAGGACTAGAGAGGGAAGTATCATATAGAGTTTAAGGTCCTTTCTTTCAACCAGGCATTCAAATTTCAAACAAGCTCCAACATAGGCCTACATCGTAAATGTTCCTATTCTAATAGCCATGTCCCTACATAACTGCTTAATTCATTCAATATATATATCACTACAAAACAAATGTTCTATACCTCAATACACCCTTCATCCTATCATATGGAAAATAATTGATAAGACAAGTGATAAGACTCAAGATCATCCCTAATGCTAGCATTCATCTTCATATCTTCTCTAGGGTTTATATAGGTTTTAGCCTTGTACATCAATTACTTGCAAATGAATTCTTAAAACAGAAAATATACAATGGCAAGAACATAAAACAAATACACAAATATTTTCCCCTAGATCCCAAAACCAGGACTACCAGATTGATTTTTCATTATATTCCTTTCAATGTTACAATATATATATATATATATATATATATATACATGTCGAAGCATTCAAAAACCCCAATCCATTAACCCTAGATTATAACATATTTGTAGTAAAGCATTCATAAACCCAATCCGTTAACCCTATATTGGAACATAATTGTAGTTCCCTTGACCGAATCTACAAAATACCATGGGTATAAAGCTATCATGCCATAAACCATGTGCAAAACCCATGCACAAAACCATAGGTATGTCTGCCCAACTAATATAGGGTCCAAAAAATTGTGCGTGCAACTAGTCGTGGAAAGAATATAACAGACACCCAACAGTTTACATCACAAACTCTAGGTATTCCTATATTGCATTACACAAGCACTAAGAACTTTCCATGACAATTATATAGATGGAATAATGAGTATAATGTATACAAATACATTCTCTTCCCTCTATACAGAGTAAGCGAGGGAGGCCAACATTGGTAAAGTGGACTAACTACACAAGCAATTTAATTTAATGCACAAGAAAAGGTCTCCAAGTGAAGTGCTCTCTCTCCAAGGTATACATGTCAAGAGACCAATCCTCCGGTGGTGCACTCTCTAAGCATGGGTTGCAAGTGTCGAGTGCTCTTCATCACAAGGGTTCTTGCACTCCAAGACAATCATCCCATGCTCGTTAACACATGTATCTTGGGTCGATAATCAATCCCATGTAATGTGCTCTCAACCCAAGCATCCTCAAGTCAAGTGCTCATCCTCCTAAGGTATGCCATGTGATCCTAATGCTCCTAGGGTCAGAGTCCTTTCCTCCTATTCCCTAGTGCTCATCATCCAAGGCAGGTCCACCTCCTATGCCAAGAAACCATGCTCTCAACATGCATTCCATGTAGAAGATATTAATTCTACATAATATAACTTCCTTCTCAAGAAGTGTTCCACTTCTAGCATGATGTCTACGGTCAAGCAACCATGAATAAAAATCTCCCCAAATGTCATCTAGCAAAAGGTCTATACTATACAATTAAGGAGATAGGGTTTCACCATGCATCCTGCATAGTTTCATAACAACCCAAAAGTTAACAATTTAGGTCATGGAATCACTACTACTTATCCATTTCCTTACACAAGCTCAATTATTTTCTCTAAATGCAATCACTTCCTTTGGGAAATCCTTCCTAGCAAGGTTAACAACTCAAGTCCAACTTATTGATTATCTTTTGGGATAGTTGATGTGGTAGTATTTGGCTCAAATACAACCAATCCACGTCATGAAGATTGGGGTGTCGAAGTTTGTATCTTAGCACAAGTCTCATTGCTCACTACAACCATATATTTCTTATCATAAATTTTGAATTTCCATATACTAGCCACTAAATCGGCTAGGTTGACATGAGGTTTCAAGATTATGGATTCAATATGGAAGTTGGATACATTGTAGACTTGTAAGACAATTTGAATGTCATGGAGGATGGAAGTTGAACCTAATCGAAACCAAAATCATGCTTCATATATCTTTTTTTTTGTATGAGACATGTGTTCTCAATAAAAAATTCCAGTGGATTAATATTTCAACACATATTGTCTAGGTGTTGTGAGTTCATGAGTTCACACATTGCAAGGGAATGTTTATCCCTTCAATTATCCATTTCCTCCCCTATTGTGGACTCGTAACCCTCTTTTATCCTAACAACCTTCTTTGGGCATTATATTGGTTTTATCCTTATACATTTTTAACATATGTCATTGAGTATCAAGGGGACACTGCCACATGGTATCTAAGGTAATATAAAGCATAATATAATCCAAGATATACATCCTACCATTCTCTAGTCATTTCTTGTCCATGGGATTTTCACTTGGATTTTGTACAAGAAATTTATAATAATTACAACATGGATGCATTTTAAACTAAGTTTGTAGGACTCAACACATGACAAAATAACCATGTCACATGTTATGTACATAATCTTATTGAGATATTACATGGGTCAAAATCAAGGCACTAGATCGTCTCTCACTTGGAATAGCACCAACCTTGGTGCTATTTGAAGATTGGAACACAAACATATATGATTCCATCATGACGTCCTCTATCTCCTTGGTGACCTCATCTAGGGTTTAGTGCCTTCATTGCATCTTAGCCTTGCCTAACGGTTAGGTTTAGGAGAAATGTACCTCCCTCTCAAGGATGAATAATAACTCTACTTGTAACTCTTCCTCTAGTTGCACCTGAACCAATTCCCAATCAACAACATGGTTAGGATAATGTACATTTTTCTTAAGCAAAGAAACATGAAAATCATTGTTAGTTCTAATGTTTGTAGGCAATGCAACTCTATATGCAACTGGTCCTATCCTATCTAAGAGGTGAAAAAGCTTGTGATATCTGGTGCTAGCTCAGCACAACTCCAAAGCTTTAGTGATTTCTTCCTCAGTTTCACTCCATGGGAAACATGAACCCCACCACCAAATTCCCTATGTGATTTGTTCTTATCTGCATGACTTTCCTCTGTCTCAGGCCACCTTCAAATTTTGTTTTATTTTGGCAATCAACTCTTCCATTTCTTTGAGAAATTTCAACCCAAGTATAACTCCATTTGTTGGGTGGTTCTAGCTCATTGGAGTGTTGCATCTTCTGTTGTACAAGGATTTAGATCAAATCATCCCCAATGATATTCATGACACCAATTATCATATGCAAACTTGACGAGTACATTTACCATTTCACTTGAACTATTTTTCCATTACACGCGTGTGTATCATGTTTTCAATTATTTGGTTCTCTTTCCATTCCTCCGTCATACTACAGATGGTAGGTTGTATTTGAAATTCATATGTGTGCCCAATACTTGCAACAGATTCTTCCAGAAGTTTGGGGTGAACCTTGTGTCTCTTTTAGAAACAATGGCTTTGGGTGGTTCATGCAATCTAACAAACTCTTTCATGAAAATCTATGCTATGTTAAAAACTTTATGTGTATATTGCATTGGAAAAAGACTGGGTAGCCTTTGTCAATTTTTTTCACCACCAGCATGATGGAATCATCCTACCTCATTGTTCTTGCAATCTAGTGATAATGTCCATGGTAACCACTTCCCTTCTATTCTAGTGGTGTCAAAGGTTCTAATAATCAAGTTAGACCAAGCATTCCTTCTCTCACGTGGAAAGTCTAGTATGCCATTGTATTAGAGAAGTTTATTGCGTTCATTAAAAACACTAAGGCATGATTATCTAGATTGTTTATGCCTTGTCTTCATTAATATGCAATCCTCCATTTACGTAGTACAATATTTACATTACATTTTTGTAACCACCCTTCCCACATTTACCTAATTTAATCAGTATGCCAAGGTAAACATGAGATGAAGAGTTATTATGACATGACCTGACCTCCAAGCTTCAATTATGGAAGTGAGGTCGACAACTGGAACTTACTGACCACAAATTGGCATCCTATAGGGCTTAACGAACATTCAAGGGCCAAAGAACCACCCCACAAGACCAAACCCTGAGCTTAACTGCTTTTTCAGTGACCTAACACCCCAACTACATGCACAAGCCTACCTATGTAAGGTTGTGACCCAAAATCCTTAGTTCAGTGCCTGCGGCCTTGAGATCTGAGCCAAAATTCCGGGCCGGCCTCCCTACCACTGTCCAGAACTTCCTAATACTTTCTAGAATGATAAAAGACTTGAATAAAAAGCTAATCATACAAAACTTGATCAAGGACTTGACCTAACCATGACAGTCATTTCATCAAACACAAAGTGAACATGTAATCTACAGGTCATGAATGCATCTCTCAACATAGGAATCTGAAACTTACCTGAAAATCACCAAGAAGGTCTAATGCCATCTCATAATAGTTGCAGTAACACTTGTTAGCCCAATCCATGCATTCATTAACCATCAAATACTTATCAAATCCTGAATAAGACATAGCTAGAGTACATTGCAAATCCATGCTTATAACTAGCATATAACCAGATTATTAACCATGACATAACAACCATCAAATCACCATAATAACATGTACAAATTCTCATAGAACACAATAGGAAACTAGCTCTTATTCACTTATGCAAAAGCCAATCAAGTCAGGGACTTCCATGTACCACCCGACCATAGATTGAGCTGACCCAAATCTTTCTTTCAGCCAATCACCCCCGTGCCATATTCCAAGCATGAATGTGGGATCTCAAGACACTGAAAACCAGGGCTTCCTGGAGATTAAACGACCTCCAACCTCATGCTCCTATGATCTCGCCAAAACTGGTCAAGTTATCACATAAGAAAACCAAGACATAAACAAGCAAGGCTTCCCTGAGATTAAACCACCTCCACCCTCAGGCTACCATGATCCCGCCAAAACCGGTCAAGAGATCACTAAATCCAAAAACAAGCTTGGATGCCTCAAAATTTCTTCACCATTACATTGAGGAATTTGCTTGTCTCCACCCACTTATTGAGGGCTTCCTAGAGATTAAACCACCTCCACCCCAAACCCTTGGGAATTTTCTTGAGACCACCTTGCCAAGTTCCAGAACCTTCTAACAATCCAAAGCTCAACCAGAAAAGAATCCCATCAAACCATGGCTATCAGGAAATAATATGGCAAGGTTGAAACCACTGTCACACCGAGAAAAACCCATGCCAATGACAACAAGAGAACCAAATATACAAATTCTTGTACCATGCATTCACAAACTAGCTAGGAAATCACATATGCAACATGTTACATGGAAGTCTTCCTGTTGAAGTTGCTTGATCTAACCTTCCTTGCTTGTCCTTTGCTTTTCTTGCTCTTCCTTTGCCTTCCTTTGTTTGCTTGCTCACTTTCTCCTCTTGGTGCTCTTTTCTCTCCGAAACTAATTCCAAAGCAAAATTGACAAAAAGTTGTGAACTTATCCTCATAGGCCTTTTTATCATTGAGGCCTCTATTTTCTTCACTCTCCTCTATTTTTCCTTCAATTTCCCTCTCATGCAAATATGTGACCTTTCATCTCCCTTTTCTCTTATTTTCCATTATTTTCATAAATAAATGCCAATAAATGCCTCTTTGCCTTTGCCAATTTCCTTAGACATAATAAACCTAAATGACACCCACTAAGATGTTTTTCCCAACATTCATCTTGGAAGACATCTCCCATGACCTTGGTCATATTTTGCTTTTATTAACTTTATTACATGAACTTTAACCCGAGGTCATTACAAATTCTCTTTATTTTCTTGCTACAAGTTACTTTATCGACAAGTAACAACTATTAACTATTGTGATTTGGCAAGTTTCTTTCTATGGGTTCTCCCCTCATAAGAGTGTATGGATCTATTAGCTTTAACTTTGAAGTGGAGCCATCTCTTGAATGGTGAGGATTTGGTTTTTTCTACTTTGTTGTTCCTCAGGTGAAGACATTAATGTCATCTTAAGTTGTTTTAGATGCATTTATTATATCTCATGGCAATTTCATATTTTCATGTTAAATCACTCATGTAATTTCCTTTTCAACCGATTTGGAATTGACTTACATACATAGTGACTGTGCCACCATATTAAATTAGATGAGTTTGATAGATGCTCATTTATAGCAGCAACTATTGCATGGTACAATTCTCTTTCATGGACCTTTAAAAATTCACTAAACAAGCTTGAGTTATCTTTGCAGCATGTGTGCAACTAGAAAGCCATTATTATCTGTTTAGAAATAAAATTATTTGCATGCTTTCCTTCTTTTCATCACCCTGCTTGATTTCCCTTAAATTTTATTGTTGTACTTGCAAGCTATCAATATGGATCTATAACTTTCTCTATCTTGACAAATATAATTGCAATAAATTACATTGCTATAACAGGTCTCTTGTGAAATCAAGAAAAATGGAAATAGGATTCACTTAGAAAGTATTAAAAAGGATCATCTTCCCGATGTACCCATATGGGAAGTTGCCATTCAAGAGTTCTCAAAGGAAGCTAACTCAATTTCTAGAAAGGTAAATTTCACAAATGCACATGAAATTGGAAGACCCTAACTTTTGAATACATGTAAAAACAATGCATGTCAAAAGTTAATAAATTTAGTTAATTTAACATGAGAAAAGTAGACGTCAAGTCCCACAAGCACAATTGATTTAGGACGGGCTTCGTCAGCAAGGCGACCGAAGATCAAACATCACTGGGGGTGGTTGTGCCCTGTGCTAGGGGGAGGTGACATGCTAAAAAATTCAGTCAGCTAAGGGTTGGTGTGGCCCATGCCGAGTGTGATCCTCAGGTGACTTTGAAGGATTAATGACCCTAGATCGTGGCTCCTCAAGCCACAGGTCAAGCCTGGAGGATCACAGACAACTTGACAAACAAACAAAAAAAACATGAGAAAAGTAGAGGGTCAATTTGTTTCATGAGATCCAGACTATTTTTGCTAAAAACAACACAGAAAAATGTGTTTCACACAGTCATGATAGCCATTATCACATTTGTCTTCATCCTGGCATGATCTCCTAAGAAGAGTTCCCTTCCTAGATGTCATGAATTAATTCTAACAAGTCTGAAAATAGTATTGAAGGCAGAGCCCCTCCAAGCTAGCATCACTAACAAATTGTGCCCTACATGATGGTGACTGCTCCTAAAAATAGTGCCCCGTTTTCTAAAATAGCAGCCAACTTCCCATTGTATCAACAATGAAAACATCCTCAAACAACAACACTCCTTCACTTGTTATGATTCTGGTTTTAGCAAAAGCCATGTTATTATTTGCACACAAGGCAATGCATTCTATACTGGAAATGTGTCTCAATCTGGGCATCTCAATCATCATGCATGATTGAAATTTGAAACTCAAGATATGTCCTCAGCTTCATGCAAATCAACAGAGAAGTGTGCCTTCTTCTGTACCCATACAATGGAGAAGAATAACAAAGATGTTGATATGAGAATATCAAATCCTACTGTCTCAGACCTGTGTTGGGCTTGTGCTTACCATAAACCACAGTAGATGATGTTGGATCTGAAGTAATGGGTTGGCACCATATTTCAGGGGTTTAAATGATCTTCTGCATTGCTTAAACATCCCTATAAATTCTGAAATGTAGGTTTCTTCCTTGACCTTCAACCTTAAATGTGTCATATTGAACTGTGACGATGGTGCAAAAATATGAATGAAGCCTATGCCATGCTCACGCCCTGGGTGCTTCAATAAGTGGATAATATATCATCAAGTGTCATATCACATGATCTACCGAAATGTCACTGAAACCTCCTCCTCATCAATATCTGACACTCAAAAAAATATAACCACTATTGTCCAAGGATCAATAGTGATAAAGATCACTAGTATAGTGAAGAAATTTACTGGGATAACCCTCTACAAAAGTAAAGGGAAATAGGAAGGAAGTAGATATTAGTGTCAAATCCAGTGTGGGCAATGAAGTCAAGGTGAATTTAAGGGGGCTTATGGGGTCAAGAAGAAACACCTCTCCAAAATGGCCTCAATAGTCTGCTATCTAATTAAGATGAAAATGAAGACTAATACCCTAAAAAGAAGGGGTCCTAAAAGGAGCACCTTCACTAGCAAACTCAACTATAGCTTGGTAAGAATAGTTAATACCCTTTCTAGGGTTCCTAAAGGATGAAGAAATCAAGTAATTAAATACTTACCAAACTAAAAAAGTAAATAGAAGAGTTACCCCAAAACAATTTCCTTCCAAGTGGCAGACTTTACCCTTCATTTATGTCTATGGCATGCTCATTGGAGACTCGCTGTGACTTTTCTTGTCCTTGGAGGCTCGCTATGACTTGTGTATTGTCCTTGGAGGTTCGCTATGGCTTGTGTATTGTCCTTGGAGGCTCGCTATGACTTGTGTATTGTTCTTGGAGGTTCTCTATACTTGTGTCTTGTCATTAGTGGCTCACTATACTCTTGCCTTGTACTGTAGAGGCACTCGCTATGCTTTTTCAAGCTGCAACAAAGATTTAGTTTGTTGTATACATGTTATGTATTACATGGCCTTGCATCTCTCCTTTGGCCTAGGGTTTTTGGCAAAGGACTTGATAAATCCATAATTGGATATTGATTTATAAGGACTTGATCATAATGAAAGGTTGGTGATTTATAAGGGTGATATGACTTATGGGAGCACAAAAGAACTCAAGCTACACATAAATAAACAAATCAACACAAGAAATCAAAATTGACATATTAACATAACAATATTTGACAAAGTTATTGGAAGTCAATTAATGATACCTTATTCTCCATCTAGATAACAAAATCAAACCACTTTTTGTCTTATGTCATATCATATTCCAATCGTGATGGATAATGGCCATATTGTTGCCCCTGCCAAAACACGGTAGATGGACTGGTTAAAGTAATTAATAGCCAATCATTTACTTTTTTGTACAAAACTAAAAATATATATATATAATTCCCGATATTAAATATACTTAAAAATTTGCATATTAAGGCTTCTAAACATGTTTGGCCACTGTGATGTGTGGCACGAAATATGGCAAGCTTGGCCTTTGAGGCCTTGTTTTGAAACACACACTAATTCAATTTAATTATGCACCATTAAAATATAAAAAAATGTTTAATGAATTTGAAATAATCCTATGGCCAAATTTAAATACCTATGTGCTCTCCTCACCAGACTTCCTCCATGCATCTGCTCTATCATATTCCGTCACAAGCTCTTTCCATACTTTCACGCTTACATCAATTGGCCTTCTTTTGGTCCTTAACTCATGAGGAATTTGTTTTATCTTTTTCGTTTGGTTGCAACGAAATCTCTTGCAATTTGAGTCATTTGTTTTTTTACTTCCTTTACTGACCAACATGTCCCAAATTCAGTCTCCAAGTAAAGGATGACTTCCTTTTAAAGGTGCATGGGTATCTTCAAGAATGGAAGATGTAGATGCTTTTTGAATCATTGAAGGCATGATTCCTTCAACATATGATTGAACAGCCTTATGGCCTATCATTCTAATATTCCCGGAGACAACATCATATTCTACCTCAGTTTCATATGTACCAATGCAAGATGCATAGCATGTACTAGTGGTGGAAGAAATTTGTGTGCCAAGAGTGGCTAGGAAATTGGATGTCTATATTCCCTATTTGAGGTTATTGTGATTGATTTTTTCCTAGATCTTTTTCTCATTCTGGGAGTTGATGGGGAATCAATCAATTCCCTTTGACAAAGTTTCTTTGGTTGGACTATTTCAATGCCTTTAGTAGATCGTTATTCCACGTATTTGGAAAGCATGGACAATATAGTTTTTTCACTGCTTCTACTCCCAATATAGAAGTCATTTCCTCTTTCAGTTTCTCACTGTCATGTCCCTATAAATATCTTCTTTTATAATTTTGAAATTGAAAACTAAAAATAAAATTCAAACAAGCAAAGGAAGCATGTAAAAATCTATAAATTGAGTATGAAATATCTCATTTAGGTAAGAATCATATCTCTTTTCTCGTTTCCCTCTGCTACTTAACATTTTTTGGCATCCTAGGGCATATTTTTTTCCTCAAGGCTGTGGAAAATCCCTTCTTTTTGCTCCCTATGTTTTTCTCCCTTACCTCTAACTGTTATAAACAACAATAGTGCAAAATGGATGGACAGGGGTTTGATTTTCATCTCTAGTAGGGGGTAAATGAGATGCAAAAATTGATTTTGTGACTGCTAGAGGTCGATTCACACCCAAAAATCATTTTTTTTTATGGAAATCCACAACATGCGAGGAGAGGTCTGTCAATATCTCTACCCACCATCAACAAATATCCAATCAATTAGTTATTTGCTTTCATAGCCTCAACGCATTGCTCCAACTGTGGTCTGCTCCAAATCCGCGCAGAACTTCAAAACTCCCTCGATTTTCAATTGGTGAGTATGAGAATGGAAATATGATGAATGTGTTACATTATTTTGGTTGAATAGTTAGGATACATAATAGGTTTATCCATTGCGTGAGTTATGGATTGGCGGTTTTCTTTTCGATTTGGTTGAATAGTCGTTACTAAATTGGGTGCCATTAGCAGATTTAGCGTCGACTATTGGCTAAAAAATGTAGTCGGTTTGGGGCACCAAAAGGGGCTTTAATTGCACCTAATTTAGTGCCTATAATATTGCATTTTTTTTCTCTGTCTAATTTGTATTCATTGTCATCTTTTCACTTTGCAATGTTGATGTGGGAGGCTTCCATGTTATTGTCATTTTTATGAGGTTTGAATACCAATATTGGATGTGCAATGTGCATAGGCACATGGGATAAGTTGAAATGTTGGTTGATGTAAAGCCCTATAAATGGTGTTTTAACCCAATGGAGGGTGTTTTATGTCATATTTTCCTAGCCCACTAATGAATTTGGTGTGATTTCAAACTTTCTAATTTTATTTTAATAGTCAATGACTCATAATGTAACAATCCACTAGTTATAGTCACATACACACATTTTCACCTTTAAAGGTTGTGTTGCTTAGTGATTATGTATACATGTGACACAAACATTTTTGATCCCGCCACTCACTCTTTACTCTTTTATAGGGTGGATGGTGGCGTTGAAAATATATCTCATCCACAAGTTAACTTATACTAATTATTATATTATATATTGAGTTCATTTAGAAGACTTAAAAATAAAAATTTGAAAATAGTATATTCTCTAACATATAGGGTCAAAGTCTTTTTTTTAAATGTACAAAAATCTAGATATTTGGGGGTTTAAAATTATGTGTGAAGGGTTTGAATTAAGTTAAATGAAAATATGAAGAAAAAAAAATGTAGTCCATTAGTTTACATAGTCCTCATCTAAGATTTATAATAGTTGTGTCATGTCACCAAATTGGGAGTAGAAATTAACAAAAAGAGCATATATTGAAAATAGGGGCATTTTTGTTAGAAAGGTGTCATGAAAACCAGCTGAGCTTAAATTGATTATGCGTTTAGCCAATTGGATGGAGAAACAACGAAGTGCATAGATGTTATGTGACTAATGTCATTATTTTTTATTACAGGATCCAAAGGAGGCCATGGATAAAGGACGTGGACGATGTAGATCTACTAAATCAACAAGAGGAAAGTGGGTAGCCACAGAATCGGATACAGAATCTGCAAATACAATAAAGGTAAGAAGGAAAAGCAACCCCAACCAAGGGAGGATGGTGTTTATGAATTCAAGAATGCTACAACATAGATGAGATAAAGTTATATGAAATATGTTGTTGTTTTTTTCAAATCCAAAACATGATATCAATACGTCAAATATATGAGAAAAGTGAGGTTTTTTGTTGGATAGCATAATGGTTGAAATGATATAATTGGTGTACCGAACACCATTAACTATGTTATGTATTGTAGGGGCAAGAAGAGGCCATGGCAACATATCGTGTCATATCAAATAAGGATACAATGGATGTCACAGGACATCACATAATCAAATTTTGACTTAACTTAGGAATCATTTTGTGATGCATCCATCCTTTTTCAAAATATTATTAGAATTTATAATGTATTATCCAATCTTGAAATAAATTAATGCATGTTGTTGATATTTCATATGGAGATTGGAGAAAGTGCACACCCTAAGTGTTCAACTAGCAAAAGAAAGAAAAAAACACATGTACGTGGATGTGGACCTAAAATTGTTAAATCACAAAGAACACATTGGATGGAAGAGGATATGACAATGGATCCTCTAGACACAACAAATAATTGCACTGAATAAGAGGTTGGTCAAGACTATAATACATGGGATGGGATTTGTTAAGCGATATTTAATTATATTTCTTTGAAATTGATACATTTATGATTTATCCAATTCTTTCTAAACATTAAATAATGGTTATGTTTGTCGATAGGTAGAAGATGATGATGAAAGAACATCTACTAATACCCAAGATCCAACTATGCTATTAAAAATTGGACGGGATGATCCAAACCATCCTTTAAACCATACCAAGGTGAAAATAGCATATTTAAATAGAACTCTACCACCTGAGAAATTTGAACAACTTATGAGATTAGCATACACTGATGACATGCCACCTAGCCTTAATGATGATGATCATGATAGTGAAAATGTAGTGCATGAAGAAGGATTGAATGAAATGCTTATAGGTTTCTTCAGGGATGGAAACAACGATGACAATAATGATAATATGGTTGATAGTAACAATGACAGTAGGGGTAATTACCACCAATGTAATGTTGATGATAACGACCTGAAATACTCCATCAAGCAAGCAGAAAAGAAACTTGTGTTCAAATCAGGTGCAAGTAGAACCTCAACATTGACATGCACATTAACATTATTAGAAATCAAATCACTATTTGGTTGGTCGACAAAGGATTCACCACCCTACTAAAGTGAGTTGAAATCTATTTCTTAAAATGTATTGTCAATTGGTGTACGTAATTCGTAAACATTTATCAACTTTGTTTATATTTCTTTAAGAGGATTTTAAAACCATATATTGTATATGAATAGTCATAATATAGATTTACATATCAAACATCTTCATCATAAGTCAAACATTCAAATGATCTAATCTTTGGCAATATTACAAGGCACTAAAAACTAAAATATTTCCTGAAGAAAATGTGTTGCCATCAACTTGCAGAGAGGCACGTCAGTTGTTGGTTGAGTTGGGAATTGAATATAAGAAAATTAATTCATGTAAAAATGATTGCATTTTATACAGAGATGAATGTCAAGGCAAGGTATAATGCCTTGTATGAAAAGAGAAGAGATATCGTACATATGTACAAGTTCCTATAGTTATAAAGAAGGTTTTATGTCACATGGCAATTATACATAGACTTCATCGAATGTTTTGTTGGAAGTCACTTGCACAATTGATGGACTGGCATGAACAGAATAGGAGTAAAGATGGATTCATGCGAATTATGACCGACTCCAAAGCATTGAAACACATAGAGGAAAAATGGCCAAGAAAATTCAAAGATGAACCTCGTAGTATCAAGTTTGGTCTTACAATTGATGGAGTGTGCCCATTCTCTTTCATGAGCTCAAATTATAGTGTTTGGCCAGTTGGATTGATAATATACAATATTCCCCCATGGATGAGTGTTAGAAAGGAGCACAAAATGTTTATTCTCATTGTTCCAGGAAAACATCAAGTTAAAAACATGGATGTCCTTTTATTGATGAGATGCAACTACTATGGAAAGGCATAAGAATGTATGACATATCACGTCCTCCATCAAATAGGTCTTTCATGTTGCATGGTGTGCTATGTTGGACTATTCACGATCTCCTAGGAGTTGGTTTTTTCCAGTAAGATTACAAAATTTACGTATTTACACTCATAATTTATTGTCATCCCAACTTTCATACTTAGTTTTATACTATTATTTTGATGTTATTAACCTTACTTATTGAATTGCAGGGCTTCAAAAAAAGGGGATATTTGCATGTCCAAGATGTGCAGAACAATTTCAAGGGCAGTATTCTAAATATATACATAAATTTATTTATGCAAACAACAGGGTTTTTCTACCACTAGATCATAGGTTTAGAAACTGCCATAAGAATCAATTTGATGGAAAAGTTGAAAATAGAGGCCCTCCCATGATTATGGGTCCAACTGATTGGCTTAAGAAGTATGAAGATGTTGAATTGAAAGCTTGGCAGGAATTTTTTTATGGGGGTGATTCTATTGAAGAACCATAACAAGTTGTAATTAAGATGCCAGAAGGGATGAAAAGGAAATTCATATTTTATGAGCTCCTATACTGGAAGAATCTATTTATACATTACCTATTAGATCCTATTCACATCTTCAAAAATGTCTTGGATTTAATATTTTGATATATAACAGGAAAAGAGAAGGACATCCTGTCTTCGAGGAGAGATATTGCTCTTTCGCGTACCAAATTTGATACAAAACATTTGTGGCTAAACAAGGAAAATGAAAAATATGCAGAAGCTCCATGGATCCTGAAAAAAAGAAAGAATTAGACCAACTAAAAAATGTCATATGTTCAATAAGGACACCTATTGGCTATGGGTCATCATTAGATAAAGCTTTTACAATTGATGGACATATCACAGGATTTAAAACACATGATTTTCATAATTTTATGAAGGTATTATATATCATCAATTAACATTTATTGGTAAAATTGATTAGGTACTAAATATATTATGATATTCTATTGTGTGACAAAAATAATTAATGACCTTTGATAAATTTGTTTGATAGCATATCATGCCATTGGCAATTAGGGGGGATTCATGTCTTACCGTTGACTTGAGGAATGCCATAAGTCGATTGTTAGCATTTGCAAGGTATGTGGTATGGAATGTTCATGTGTGAGAGACATAGAGATATTGTATTGCATTTTAATTTTTTCCTAAAGGTTCATACTAATTTACTATTCTTATATTAGGTGGGTGACATCCAAGGAGATCCACGAATGTGAAGTGCCAAAATGGAAGAAGGAAATTGCAGAAATTGTATGTGTATTTGAGAAGGAGCTCCCTACAAGTTTCATGGACCTACAAGTCCATTTACTTATACACCTAGTTGATGACATTAAATTGGTAGGTGTCGTATCAATGAGGTGGATATTTTTCTTTGAGAGGTATATGAAAACTCTAAATAGATATGTCTGACAAAAGGCACATCCATAGGTTTGCATGGTTGAAGGGTATGTATTGAATGAAGAATTTTTCTTCCCATGTGAATTCATTGGCAAGGATTTTGAAGATGTGTCATTCCTTTCGGATGAAGAACGAGCATTAGATATTATTGATGGAGAAAAACCACAAATTAATGGTGTTCAATTAGAAATTAGTAAGTAAACTCATGATCATTATGGTTCTTTTATTGCAATCATTATTTTACTCTGTAATTTATTTTTCAAATTAATAACATGGTCTTTGGAGTTTGAAATAAACATGTTGACATGTAAAAGGTGTAGACAAAAGTGCTATACTCGGAAAGTTCATTATGTACCACATGGACTTTATGAACAAATGGATTGATTTGTATGATAAAAAGAGAGAAGAAGTATTAGAGGCAAGGAGGCAATTTAAGAGATCAAACCCAAGGAATACCCCATTTCCTATTGATCTGCAATGGGAATGGGGCAAAGATTGCACACTAGAATGGGTTACTGAACAAATTCAAAATCAAATAGAAGATGCATGTACAGATTCAAACATAACAAAAGATGAAGTCAACATGTCTAGAGGATGCGAAAGACTGGTATAGTTGGAATTTTATAGAATGTTGTTTCCTTACAGTTTTGACACTATTAACTATTTTAATATTTGTCATTATATTTGTTTTAACTTAAATAAATGGTCTTTCACATGCAATGAAATATCCAATAATGTGGGCATATGGTCGACATTATTGTGTAGAATGTGTAGATGTAAAGAGATGATCCTCTGATTGTGGCATCATTGTTGACTTCAACTAATCCAGTCGATCAAGCTCAAAATATAAGAATATTATTAAAGGGAATCTACAATATGTTGGGAAAATATAAGAAATTATTGAGTAGGATAACTCTCTTTTAAATGTTGTATTTTTAAGTGTAGATGGTATGAAGCATTTGAGAGGACATGAAGACATGATACCCATAGTGGATTGTTTTCTATAGATTCCTCAAAGTTCTTATTGGAGGATAAGGAGCCTTATGTTCTACCAATTCATTATGAGTCAGTATTTCTTTAACTCAAAGAAGAAGCGGTAGTGATCAATAATCTATTAATACATTTTTTATTGTGAATATATACATGTGTTTATTAATCAATAAAATTGTTATAACATACGTCTAATATATGTATGTACTCATTCATGTGCAAGTATTTTTCTATGAAGATATTCTTGACCTGAAATCGATATTTGTCATACATTTCGATCCAAGATTACGGCATGTATTTGATGATGCATTAGTGTATACTGAGCAAAACAATGATGGTCAACAAAATGAGAGAGAGGGATTAGAGAACATCGAAGAAATTGACCTCCATGATGATGTTGAAGATGGTTATGTGCAGGCACAAGAAGACGACAATACAAAGTTAGATGACGTTATGGAAGACAATAATATGTATGGTATATAAAATGATGATCCAAATACATCTGGTAACAATATGGATGGTCTACAGCCAGATTTCAATGATGATGAAGATGATGCAGGTCGAGATGAGGATGATAAGAATATTGACTACTTGAAATATCATATGAACATTGACAATGATACAATAGATGACATTGTTGCAGACAATGATGTTAATGACCAAGACTTCTAAATTTTCAGAATTATTTGTAATCCATGTTTAAAAACTTATGATTCTTATGGCCTAAACTCTGAAATGCTTCAGTATTATTTGTGTTAATACAAACCACTTATTGCAGTATCATTAAAGTGTTCTAGATATGGTATGAATTGTTGGCAGCAAAATTAGGATTACTTGAATGCTTCTTCCATTCATTTTGTATCAACATATGTTCGTGAAAACATAAAAGTTAATAAAATATTAATGCATGTATCTCACAATGATTTGAATAAGCAACTTTGTTAACTTTGTTATTTTTCTATTGTTTGCATTTTAATGTTGGTTGAAATAATTTTTTATTATGTTTTATTAAGAACTAAACATAAAATAATTAAACAAAATAAAAGATTTTAATCACCTAGAATTAGATGAAAATTTAATAAATTAAAGCTCAATATTAGTTTCCTATTTCATATCCAAACATGAATATTCAATCTCAATAATATCTTTTAAATTAACATATATATAACAATTCAAATCTTAATTAAAACAAAATATTAAAAATTAGATCACATATTGTAAAATAAACTTTATAATAAGAAAATAATTACAAATTTACAAAAAAATGCCATTAACCAATAATAACTAGGCCCTTACCCTTTAAAACCCATCATCCCCTAATGCCTAAGCACTTGATCTTAAATCCCATAACCCTTAATCCCTAATCCTTGAACCCTTAAGACATAATCCCTTAATCCATAATCCCAAAACATAAAATCCCTTAACCCCTAAGTCATTGACCCTTAAACCCTTTAGCCCTAATACTCGAACCCTTAAGCCTTAAACCCTTAATCCCTAATCCCTTGACACAAAATCCCTAAATCGCCTAACCCCTAAGCCATTGACCCTTAAACCCTTAAGTTCTAATCGTCAAACCCTTGAACCCTGAACCCTTAATCCCTAATCCCTTAACACAAAATCTCTAAATCACCTAACCCCTAAGCCATTGACCCTATTATCACTAAGAATTTTACCTGACCATGAAAGGAAAATCCTGAGGTAACCTGAAACTAGTCTTTTAGATTGGAAACTGGCCTTTCCAATCCAAAGAAGGATCTCTCTATGAGTTTGTTATCCAATGTCACTTCAATAACAACTCATCTAATAAAACAATGGCTAGATCTTCAACTAGAACAAGAGGTATAAATTTGGTAGGGCATAAAAGCTAAAACCATTGGGTATGGAATCAAAAAGTATGAAAATTAATCAAGAGGTCTCCAAGATGTTGGTGGTATGGACAAAGAAATTACAGAGGCAAGGTAGGTGTTTCCTTAGACAAATTTATCATTGAGTATGGTGGTGGAATAAAGAAAACAACCCATCAAAACAGAGCATCAAAGATGAATTATGCAGTGATTTTAGAAGGAAAATAGTGAAAGTGTGAGATTGTGATGAAAACAGAGCATCAAATATGAATTCTGAATCCTTTGCTTACATTCAAACATTGAAGATAACACATCAAATGAAATACTGAAAGGAAACAATCACTAAAGAACACAGACTGGAAAATACCAACACATGAATCTCTGGTTTCAATTGCTCAAGTACTTCTGATCTTGACAAACTTTAATTAATTTTAGAGGAAAAAAAAAATCCTTACATACACACAATAGTCTTTATTTTCTCAAAATCCCAACCTTTTCCTCATCATGATTAGAGAATTTATACAAAATATTTAGTTCTACAATCTTTAGGAAAAAAAACCCAAATATTAGCAACAAAATAAGATAAATCTACAGTTTGTTACAGAAATCCTGGGATTGTCTATGAGTCACGATCAGTTGAAGTAGAAGATTCCTCTAATGCAATCCATTTCTCGTTGAATGAAGTTATCCTCTCTCAGATGGTTGTTGATGGGAATGATGTTGTTATCATCTCTCTATACAAAGTATCCAATTCTATATGAAAATCATAAGAGAATTGTGGTAAATCATTGATGACTCTTCTTGTTTGATTAATAAGATTAAAATCTTTTTATAAAAGGTTGAAAATGTTTTGACTAGTTATATTAGAATAAGTATGATTGATTAGTTGAATTGAGGCTTCTGTGATCCATGTCAAGATTAAGAGAATTCTTCGGCTAAAATCACATGATAGAATATTTGTCAACGCGTTTCGAACCAACCAGTGTGGTTCATCATCAGGACAAGTTGAAGGATCAGATCTAGAATGCATGTTAAATAGTTAGAGCAGAACTTCCAACAGCTATAATTATTGACCAGGTAACGGCTAGATTGACTACCTAACGGCTAAATTAGACGAGGGAACGGCTAGTTTGACTGGACACAGGGAAAAGGGGGCAAAAGACCAATTTGTAACTTAATTTGAGGTTTTTTTATTAAATTAATGGTTAGTTAATTTATTAAATTACAATACATATAACTACTAAGGATTAATAATATTTTTAAAATAATTAAATAATATTTTTATTTTTTATTACCAATTTTTAACTTAGTTTGAGGTTTTTTATTAAATTAATAGTTAGTTAATTTATTAAATTACAAGTAAATTTATACAATATATAACTACTAAGGATTAATAATATTAAAATATTTTAAATTTAATTGTTTAAAAATTCAAGATCTAAGAAAATTATTTTTCTTATATTAATTAAGTTGAATTATTATATAAATGGTTAGTTATACTATTACTTATTTTATGTAATTCACGAGCTAGAAAAAAGTCTATTCAGGGACATACTTGATAACTAATATATTATTAATCTAATGAAGTTAATGTGTTAACCTTATTCTAAATAAATTCAAGGATATTATTAATAGGTTTTATACTAGATTCCTATTATTATATTAATATTATTACTATTAATTGCATAGGGAATCAATATCGAAGGGTCAGATCTATTATAGTTTTAGAATTAATTTAGGGGAAGGGTGACTAATTTACATAAAATCATTAGAATATAAAATGGTTATTTAAATATCTAGAAATTTAAAAGGATAAATCAAATAAGGCAGGAGGCTAAAGAAGGAAGGAATCAAGGGAAAAAACCTCGAACAAGCTATAAAAAGAGGGAGGGGGGGGGGAGGAAACGACTAGGAGGTGAGGGCCGAGATCCAGCATCTGCTGATCTTCCACCCGTCATCTCTATTGAGATTGCTTGGCCTCCTTTCGATCTCAATGGCTTCCCTAAATTTACGGTGGTGGAACTGTGAAATTCTAGCAATGACATCGGCCTCCTCAATACAAACATGATGTTTGGTCTTCTCTGCATGCTTAGCTAATGCGGAAGACTTAGTTCTCCTGTGCTTAAGATCAGCTGCGTGCTCACTTATTCTTTGATTAATGGAGCGCCCAGTCTCACCAATATAGGGGGTCCCACGGGAACAAGGAATAATATAGACCCCTTTCATGTCCTTAGGGTCAATAGGATCCTTCACCTGTCGGAGGGATTTACGAATGGTGTTAAGGGGTCTAAAGGTCGAGGGGACATTATGCTTCCTCGGAATCCTGGCAATCCTATCAGTGGTCCATTGAACATAAGGAAGATGGACCCCTGGGACACGTTCTTTAGGTTCTTTTTTAACCACCGAATTCTTGGAAGCTTTTAGGAAAGCCTTCTGACCCAAGTACTTGTTATAACCATTCTCGACAAAGACCTTGAGAAGATGGGATTTTTCTTTCTCGAAGCTCTTTTCATCAGAGATCCTTAGGGCACGAGTAGCGAGAGTGTTGAGAACGCCCAACTTCTGAGCCGGGAAATGATGGGAACTGGCATGGAGATTATGTGTCATTCCTCTTTTCTTGAAACTTAACCAAATACTCTCAATCTGGGATAAGCACTCGTTGATCATTCTAGGAGCTTGGTAGACCCAGCGCAAAAAGATCCTAGAAGATAACTTTAAAACTTGATACTCTACTTAACATATAATTTTCTTTTCCTTTCACATCCTTTCTTAAGCCATATTTAACAATATACTTTTTAGCTTGAAAGATAAGGTCACCCTTAACCTATATTCCTGAAAAAACCAAATGAGATTTGGTCCTTGTGTTAAGAAATATTACAACATTTATGGATTTCATAGGTTTGTCTCCTAGATCCTTATGAAAAATGGAAGCCTGAGTCAAACAAGAATTTGCCAATTCTTTTTCATCTTCAACCTATGCAAAATAATCCTTCAATATTTTAAGTTCCACAACAAGATGGTTCCAAATAACATATTTAGTATCAATCAAACTAAGCTTCATTGACTTTAATCCTGCCTTTAATTCTTTCTGCATAGCCAAAGCTTCCTTGAGGGCCTTTGTTTTCTGTTCATTATCTTTCTCTAATTTAGTTAGCTCCTCTTTTAATTTTTTGCACTACATATCTTTTACTGTCAAGTTTCCCAATTCTTTGGATAATGCAATAAAAAGATTAACCACTTAGAGATGTTCAACTGTGATTTTGAAAGTGTTTGAACTTATTGATTTAACTCTTCAATTTGATTTCTTAATACTCCAATGGTTCCTTTAACATCCTGTAATTTTGTTTCCAAGTCCTCCTTTTCCTGAAGTACTATAAGAAGCTTTGGAGTTTGAGGACAAGCATCATGTGGCATTTTGAGCTTTTTCTTTGGGACTTGGATTGTTGTATCTTTTTCTTCTGGTAAATTTGAAACTTCAACATTACTTGCATCATCATCATCAAGTTCCATAATATTTCTTTCATATTCAGCTTTGCCTAGTAACAAAGCTTTATTTTGTACCTTCTATGTCTTCAATTGATTCTCCAATTTCTTCATAGTTGACTATAATTTTTCTTTTGTAGTGGACTCATTAACCAAATCTATACAAATGAGTTGACCTGCTTGTTTGAAAAAACCAATTTTATCAACAATATTAAACTGATTCATATTCAATTTGAATTGAGTGGTCTTAACTCCTTCATGAGATTTACTTCCTTTAGGAATAGGCTCTATCACTGCAATATTTAAAGACATGTCTATGTTATCTACCACAATAAGTAAATCGGGAGGATATTTTCTTTTAAGTTGTTCAACTTTCTCCTGTCTATCATGGTGTTGACGGTGTTGAATGTCGCCAACATTTTAAGGGGATCTCCCCGATGTGAAGTCCCAATTAGATCTCACAACATTTGGTGTAGGAGTCCCATCCAATCATATGGTCCCGCCACCATTGGAAAGGTCTAAAGATATGTCGTGGTTACAATCCAACACAAGAGAACACAACACCACTTTGGGGAAGCAAGAATGTGAGCTTTGTGAGACATCCAATGTAAGGTGTACGAGGGAGACTTCCATGGTTGGTGAGGGAAATGAGCCGATTAGAAAAGTAATAGTACTATCCTAAAGGGGGGCCCGGGAAGAAAGAGAAAGGTTTGTTGAATACCTGCATATTAGTCCACATAATAAACAACAATCGTTAAAGCATAACAACACTCATTCAATAATAGTCATAACTAAGCAATAAATTAGTTCATTAACTTAGTATGTAATTAAAACAACATATACCATAAACATAACCAGAATAGTCCAACTACATCTACGATACATGTATGAAGAAGTGCCGACTCATTGAGCTTCTGATTAAAAGTGAAATATCCCAAGTACATTGTTACATAGATGAAACATTGTATCCAATAGTGGAACACGAAGCCACAACTTGCTTCTCCAAATAATGATCTACCTCCTATGTCTTACAAGATAAGCCAAGGCAAGACCTCTAGAATCCAAGCCCTCCAAAAAGATCTTAGCTTGAGGTATGAGGAGTTATTTATAACAAGTGATAATGACCCTTGAGAGCTTCCTCATGATTGTTTGACTTCTATGATTGTTCATATTCTTTACGTGACTCCTTACATTCCAATGTGTGACCATTCACATTCCACATGTATCCCTTGGTCTTCATTACATATCATTTATTACATAAGACAAATTACAAACAAAACAACAATTATATAAGACAAAATGATGATGGGACAAAGACTCGTCAAATTAATAAGTCATTTGCTTCTACATGGAGCTCATTTGTAATGTAAGTGTGCCATGCTCTGAACTTCGTTGAGATGTCTTTGACCTGTAATGGCAAGTCCCCTATGTAGCGCATCTTCACCTCCAATGCATCCGTTAATATGTTCTTGGAAGTTGACTGGACATTATTCCATAGCCATGAAAGTTTCATATGAGATTTGATTGGTGCAATGGTGTATTGTAGAATAATGTCTTTGGTTACCTCCAAGCCTTCTTGTTTCATTGCCTGCTTTATTTGCTCGATGTATTTTCTTATCTCCAGAAAGATGACCTCCCTCCCTCTTATTGCTTCAAGTGTACCTATCAAAGGCATCCCATGCTTCTATGTAAGAGACTCAAAACAATTATGCAATCAATTATATGCAGCAATGGTACTAATCAAATGTTCTCCAAGACACATGTAGTTTTGGTGGTGGAGTCTATTGAGTCTTGAAAATGTCATTCATTTCCATTACACTTTCACTATTATGTCCATTATATCACCTCCATTTCACTACTATGTCACCACATTCATCCCACTTTCATTATCATTGGGCCACATTTATGTTTTTCCAATCTTTATTAATTCTAAGCCTTTTAAGTGAATTTGTGGTTAAAAATTAGAAAATAATGTTCATATGCTTATACCTAACAAATGGGTTGAGATTGTTGACATGTGTAGGTTGAAATGAGGCTTCTAGAAGACCCTTATGTGGCACTCTAAGGCCAAATTCGAATTTGAGTGGAAAGAATCATGGGATCATGAGGATATGTGTCACATCTCCTAATTGTATTGTAACTCTAAGAAGACATGTGTCTAATCAGTTCCTATTTTGATTAGGACTCTAGAGGTAGAGGGAGAAATTCATGGACTCTCATTAATGAGATGGCTTCTCATCTTTTTGTATAAATAGGAGATCTCTCTCCTTCATTTGTTAGCTTAGAGCTTAGCTTGTTAGTCTTTTAGCTTGTGAGTTCTTTAGCTTGGAGTTTGTAGTTCTTCCTTGATGGCTTTTGAAAGCTTTGGAGAGCTTTGTTGTACTTTGTAATATTAAAGAATTTGAATAAAGCTTTGATGTTCTCAACATGGAAGGAGATCTGAAGTAGATTTCATGGAGCATATTAGAATGTAAGGTAGAGTAGATTTCATTTTGTAATTTTGCTTTGATTTCATTATGTCATTTAATTGCTTTCAAGTTTGATAGATTAGATTTTTCGTTCATGCAATTTTAATTCATGCAAGTGTGTCCAACCGGTTGATTGTAGTTTAGTAATGCACATAGCTTTTTAATGACTAATGACATGACGAAATCATCTTGTCCTTCTGCTGATTTATTTTTTTTTAGTTCTAATTCCAGTATTGTTATTTCAATCAATTTTGTTTTGCTCATTTACTTTCCTGCAATTTAGATATCATATTGCTTAACTTGTTCATGATTGCTTCCCATAAGGTAGATTGAGCTGAAGGGTAAAGGATCAGAAGAGTTGAAGTAGTGTGATTAGTTTCCTTTATGCAATTTAATTTCTTGCAATTTAGATATCATATTGCTTAACTTGTTCATGATTGCTTCCCATAAGGTAGATTGAGTTGAAGGGTAAAGGATCAGAAGAGTTGAAGTAGTATGATGAATTAGTTGCTTTGCTTTCAGTCTTTGAGTTGCTTTAAGTTCAGTTTTTACTTTCTTTTTCATACAGCAGCAAGGATACTAGGTTTCATAGTCACTAGCTCATTGATTGGTTGTTGCATTCCATTTTGATTGAAGTAGCTGCATATTTACACTTTTGTTCAAGTACTAATTCCACCAATAACATGTTTTGAGATCTTTTGAAGTGCTAAAGTTTTGGAAGTTACCATTAGGGACTTAGGCCTTAGTCCTTGTCTTGAAATCTCTATCCATACTTGTCCTTTAAAAGTATTCTTAAGATCTTATAATAGGATTTCCATTTGCATTAGACACTTTAGGAAACCAACAAAAACAAAACCCCAAAACAAAATAAAATCTATAAAACAACGAAGTAAGAAAAAGGTTAACTAAGCACATATGGTGCACCACACTTCATCAGTGTACGATACCCGGATTGATAATTTATGTAGAGCAATTTAAGACGTTAAATTGACTAGACATTTTGGCGCCGTTGCCGGGGAAGTGTAATTAGGAGACCTTATTTCTTACATCTGAAAAATAGAAATTTTAATAATTCTTGAGTATGCTCTCCTCCTGCACTTCGTGTGATCTGGAGGATCAGAAAAAGGATTGTTAAGTAAAAAAAGAAATAATAATTCTTGAGTATGCTCTCCTCCTGCACTTTGTGTGATCTGGAGGATCAGAAAAAGAATTGTTAAGAAAAAAAAAAAAAAAGGAGACAAAATAAACTTCAACATTTCAATTGATTCAAAAAAAAAATGAAAAAATGAAACTCAACTGCTTTGATAGGTTCAAATTGTCCAAAATTGTCTGGTTATGGTTTGTAGTGGTCTTCAAAACACTGTATCCTGTTTTAATAAGGTTTTGCAACTTAGCTGCGGAAACTGCCCTGATTCCGCAGCTAGTTGAGAATTCCGCAGCTGTTTCAAGGTTTAGCAGGTTACAAGCGTCCAATGAAGAAATCGACCACATGGGCATCTCCAGAATCGTCCCGACATGGATCCTATCCTAGTCACCCAGCTCAGATCAATGAAAAACCAGCCTAAGACCTCAGTCAAAGTCCTGTTTTTAACATGTTTTTCTTGAAGTATTTGCTGCCTGAAATTGAAAATCATAAATCATTCTTATAAAATTTTACAATTTCAGAGAAGAAGAAAAGAGAAAAACAATCCTAGCTTCCACTGTGGGCTTAACAAGAAATATGCATCCATGTCCAAGCATTGGCCCTGAAACAAACCTGCAAGAACATTTGTTAAAAAAATAAAATAAAAAATATAGAAGCACATTAAGATTTTTGTTAAGGGGAACGAATTGGGCCATGATGATGAGAGATTAGCCACTAGAACACCCTATTAAAATCACCATTATTTTGCGTTTGCGGGGCTCACAAATTGCTGTAAAAGGGGCTGTTGTTTTTTTATTCTGTTTGAGCTATTACCTAACGTTAAACAAAATCAAGAGAAGTCCAGACTCTCATGACGTGGGAATAGTAGGACAAAGTGTGTATGGATAGATGATGATGACCAGTGGTAGGAAGCTCGGCTGGCTGGCTATTGCTTATGGGGGTTTAGTTGGGTGAACAGATGGATAGGCAAATGATAATTTTTTTTCCATGAGGGAAACAGCAGAAGCTTAACATGCAAGTACTTGGACTCTTTTGAGGATTCGTTCTTCTTTTTCTTTTCATTGCTGTGAAAAGGTGAAAATTGTGGAGGACAGCTTGACATGTATGAGAATGCATCCAACCACTAATTTGAAAATTCTACAGGCCGAATGCAGAACAGTAAAAAAATGTTAAGCTCTAAAGGTCGCAGGGAACTGCACGCTGATGGCAGGTCTTCAGGTTGCACTGAAGAAAGAGCAAGAAGGCGTATTTTTGCTGAAGAAATCAAAGAAGATACTAAATAATGGTTAAATTTGTTTGTGCTGTGATTGCATATAATTTTTTATTTTTTTTTTCACAGCCGAATGTAGCAACTCAGAAAAACGTAAAACACAGAAAAATGTCTAAATTTCAAACGCTCGATTTTCCCAAATGGAGGCGAATTTGAAGAAAAGAAAACATGGGTTTTTTCGCTAGCTGGGTCAATTAGATAACCCAGAAACTGTTTTAGGAGATTTGTGATGGTCTGGGAGAAATCTTCGGTTCTTTGGAGCCTCTTTTTGCTTGCTGCGTGTGAAAAAAACAGTGTTTTTTTAAATAGTGGCGACCATATTTCGTTTTCCTTGAGAAATCTACTCAAATCCGATTTCCTTGGCAGCCAGGTCATCCACGGTGTCACTAAATATGAGGAAAAAAATATTTGTATTAAATGAACAGAGAACAATTCAAACACGGCACACTTTAGTTGTTTGAGGTAACACATCTTCGGCCACCCGTCTAATCCTATTCCATTGTTAACTCAAACTCGCCCACGTCTCCCACCATGCCTCACAACTTCCGTCTTTTACTCATACTTCATTATGCCAAGGTTGATGTCGTTGTTTGTTTGGTTAAATCCGTGAATGGTTTCTTCAGACAGTTTCATGTTACACATGTGGACGTTGTGTCAAACCTTCTCCATTCCCCGCTAACACAACTGTTATCACTTCACGTGCTTTTGTTGAAAAAGTCAATTCGTCAACACCTTAACTTTCTTTTGGCTGATGGTATAAACTATTAATGTCACACACAAACAATCTGAATCTGTGTTCAATTGATTTGTATTATATGAATATCAAAAGGCATGCGATGATATAAAATCTGTCAACACACGAAAAAAAAAAATGCAGCAAAAGAGTAAGTACCTTGGTTTGCTCTATATGCCACTACAATTCACAGAGTTCCTACATGCAGACAATGAAGAAAATAACTTAACACTGATGGTTGACTGTTGCAACCATTTTCTACAGATGATTCAACTTTCCGCAGCTGGCTTAACTTTCCGTAGTTGTTTTGTTAAACTCTAGGTTGCAGGTGTCATCAAGCAAAACAAGCCACATGGGTAGCTGGGGAAATGTTAGTACATGGATGGTGTCCTATTCATTCGATCAAATTTGATGAAAAAGACCCCAGCCAAAGGGAAGTCAACTTGTGTGTTATCACTAAGTCGCCACACTAAGTCGCCACACTGAGTCGCTGCATGTCAAGAAAAAATAATAATTTTGAATCAATGAAATGAATAAGTTATTTGCTCACTTTTCTGAAGGTATTGATTAATTTTGGATTGATGATGAAAAATGAATGGCTAACTTTTTATTCAAGATTTTTAGCTGCAGAAACTGTGCACATTCCCGCAACTAAAGTCCAATTCCACAGTTGTTCTCTAATTCCGCAGCCAGAAAAACCTCATTGTTCAAATCAGCCTAACTTTTTCATACAAAATCATATTTTGATGATTTAAGTACCATTGGAAAGCTCTCAACAAGATCTACACAATGAGAAATCCATCATTTGAGTTTGAAATGGAAAATAATGAAATAAATTGCTGAAAAAAAGCAACATCAACTTGAGGCACCAATTCCAAAGCAGGTATAAATTCTTTTATTTTTCCTTTGAGAACTTGTTTCATTAATACGAATTCCTAGTTTTGTGTGTAAATATCATAACTAGAGAGATTGATCACCTCTCTCCTATGATAATCTTACATTCCATTGCAGAAGAAGTATTAGTTTTTCTTGCAAGTTCCAGGAGTAAGGACAAATGACTACAAGAGAATGGTGTCTCTCTAAGAGACCAATTTGTTTCATAAGAGGATGATCAGCAACAAAGAGGAAATATGCTGATGCAAAATCAGATCCAAACACTTGAAAGAAAAACTTTCAGATACTATTGTCTCCATCACATCCATACTTCATAATAAACCATTCATCTCATTTTCCTCCATATTTTCCACTTACATTCACATACACTTTCCATCTCTTTTTGTCCATTCATAACCCACAAATAAAAGCAAGAGGCTCATTCATATGCTTATTGCCCATTGCCATTTCTACTCTCCATTGCCATCTTCCATTTTCATCTTCCATTGCCTGTCATTTTCATTCTGCAAATAAGCCCTGCTTCAATGCAAATTATTGAGTCCATAGTCCTTTGAGTCTAAGTTCTTTGTAAAAACACCTTGAGGCTTGCATGCCTTAATGGCAAGTCCTCATGTTGACAAACAATGGGAATAAATTAATGTCCCATTGTTCGTCAAATCTTCTAGGTGACTCGACTTCAACAAATTCATTCGTACCTAGCAAGATGTGTTTGGGCATCTCGACTCTCATTGTCATCAATGGTGAGAGTTCTCCTGTTGACTAGTGGCATCCATTAATGGCCACTAAGCCAACAATTTCCTACTATGTTCGACATCAGAACATCTTTTCACATAGTAGAAATTGTGTCAGTGAGTTTTGAAGACATGAAGACTATTATTTTCAGCATTTTGGAGCAGATTCAGCAAGTTTTAGTAGAAGCAATAAAAAGTCATCCTATCTCTCTATCCATGACTCCTCTTGTTCAGCCACTTGAAGAAGAATATGATCAGAAATTTTCAGCCACTGCACATACAACTCATCCATTCCAAGGGTAAGTGAAGGCACGTCATTTTCTAACTTTTGACCATAGAATTCCATAAAAGCTAGAATGATAATTGTTGGAGAAACATTTCTCTTCCTCATTTCATAAAATTGTCAATACCATCAGTTGGGGGGGGGGATACATTCATATTCATATCTTGCCATGTCCATATCATATTCAGGAACTCACATACTTCCAACATATATTAATTATTACATTGCTATTATGAGCATACAATAGCTTTTGAAAAAAGTGCTTAAAGGATAAATTGGATACAAACAAAATCATGGTTGTCACACAAGAACCAACCATCATGCAATCCAATAAAGATATACTTTGCAACAATAATCAAAATATCATTATGCAAAGTTCAAAGATCAAAATAGAAGGCAACAACAAAAAAAAAAATGGTTGTAACACAAGAACCAACCATGTTGCAATTCAAGTGAAACACTTTGCAGAAATATGAAGTTATCAAATGATATCATGCAAAGTTAAGCCAAAGCTCAAGGATCAAAAGAGTTAATGTAATATATATTGCATGAGGACATGCAATAGCTTCAGTTGGGGGGTATGTTGAGTCTTGAAAATGTCATTCATTTCCATTACACTTTCACTATTATGTCCATTATATCACCTCCATTTCACCTCCATTTCACTACTATGTCACCACATTCATCCCACTTTCATTATCATTGGGCCACATTTATGTTTTTCCAATCTTTATTAATTCTAAGCCTTTTAAGTGAATTTGTGGTTAAAAATTAGAAAATAATGTTCATATGCTTATACCTAACAAATGGGTTGAGATTGTTGACATCTGTAGGTTGAAAAGAGGCTTCTAGAAGACCCTTATGTGGCACTCTAAGGCCATATTCGAATTTGAGTGGAAAGAATCATGGGATCATGAGGATATGTGTCACATCTCCTAATTGTATTGTAACTCTAAGAAGACATGTGTCTAATCAGTTTCTATTTTGATTAGGACTCTAGAGGTAGAGGGAGAAATTCATGGACTCTCATTAATTAGATGGCTTCTCATCTTTTTGTATAAATAGGAGATCTCTCTCCTTCATTTGTTAGCTTAGAGCTTAGCTTGTTAGTCTTTTAGCTTGTGAGTTCTTTAGCTTGGAGTTTGTAGTTCTTCCTTGATGGCTTTTGAAAGCTTTGGAGAGCTTTGTTGTACTTTGTAATATTAAAGAATTTGAATAAAGCTTTGATGTTCTCAACATGGAAGGAGATGTGAAGTAGATTTCATGGAGCATATTAGAATGTAAGGTAGAGTAGATTTCATTTTGTAATTTTGCTTTGATTTCATTATGTCATTTAATTGCTTTCAAGTTTGATAGATTAGATTTTTCATTCATGCAATTTTAATTCATGCAAGTGTGTTCAACCGGTTGATTGTAGTTTAGTAATGCACATAGCTTTTTAATGACTAATGACATGACAAAATCATCTTGTCCTTCTGCTGATTTATTTTTTTTGAGTTCTAATTCCAGTATTGTTATTTCAATCAGTTTTGTTTTGCTCATTTACTTTCCTGCAATTTAGATATCATATTGCTTAACTTGTTCATGATTGCTTCCCATAAGGTAGATTGAGCTGAAGGGTAAAGGATCAGAAGAGTTGAAGTAGTGTGATTAGTTTCCTTTATGCAATTTAATTTCTTGCAATTTAGATATCATATTACTTAACTTGTTCATGATTGCTTCCCATAAGGTAGATTGAGTTGAAGGGTAAAGGATCAGAAGAGTTGAAGTAGTGTGATGAATTAGTTGCTTTGCTTTCAGTCTTTGAGTTGCTTTAAGTTCAGTTTTTACTTTCTTTTTCATACAGCAGCAAGGATACTGGGTTTCATAGTCACTAGCTCATTGATTGGTTGTTGCATTCCATTTTGATTGAAGTAGCTGCATATTTACACTTTTGTTCAAGTACTAATTCCACCAATAACATGTTTTGAGATCTTTTGAAGTGCTAAAGTTTTGGAAGTTACCATTAGGGACTTAGGCCTTAGGCCTTGTCTTGAAATCTCTATCCATACTTGTCCTTTAAAAGTATTCTTAAGACCTTAGAATAGGATTTCCATTTGCATTAGACACTTTAGGAAACCAACAAAAACAAAACCCCAAAACAAAATAAAATCTATAAAACAACGAAGTAAGAAAAAGGTTAACTAAGCACATATGGTGCACCACACTTCATCAGTTTACGATACCCGGATTGATAATTTATGTAGAGCAATTTAAGACGTTAAATTGACTAGACAGAGTCTCAACTGAAATCTATCCATCTATGTGACAATCCTATCTTTCTTCTCTAAATGTTGAAGAGCATTTGGATACTTGACAGCCCAGTCCTGAAGATGATCGACTGCTCTATTTTCTACCCTTTGGAGTTTCACCAATTCATGTGCCTTCTTCTGTATGCCAACAAGAGGAGACATCACTTATTGTAGAAGAATCATGTCATCATATAATCATGCCATGGTGTCCTCCATTGGCCCTAGTTCTTCCTGCATGGATGTCTTCCATTCGGCAGTGCTGAATGTTTGTGATGACAATCGTTGATTCTCTATTGTAAGATGTTTCTCCTATTGCTTCATCGCAACAAGTTCTCTTCTCAACCTACCATTCTCATTAAACAAGTACTCAAAATTATCTTGTGTCGTTGTAGAGAATGAAACATTTTCCACCATAATAACTTCAAGATTCCTTCTAGTGTTGGAGGTTATCACCTTCTCTGTAGAAATTGAGACTAGATTTTGAGGATCCTTGGGCAAGTATCTATGCCTTTTTTACATTATCCTCTTCTTAAGTTGATCAAACGTTACACTGCATACATCCATGAACCTATCGGTTGGTGGAGGTGTGATCCCCATTTCCCCAAATGGAAGATGACCACCTATAAGGGGAGGTTCCTCTAGAGTGTCTGGTTCATCATCCATGGGTTGGATGGTATCTTCTTCCTTCAATGCTTCTTCTTCAATCTCCTAAGTTAATTTCTCTTCTTACAGTCTCTAAGTTGCTTCCTCCTCCTGGGACTGCCTCTGCTATTCTTCTTCTATCCTTCGCCTCACTTCTTATGTTTCTTATTACTTCTGTAGCAACTCATCCTACTTCCTCTTCTCCTCCTCTTCTTCTTCTTCTCTCCTATCCTTCTCTACTTGAATAGCTCTTGTGTTTAAAGGATCCACTTTCTATTTCTTGTTTCTCTCTTATGTCGAGTCTTACCTAATCCTTTTCTTAGGTGCTAATTTCCTTACTTGAGGGGTTATCTCTTCCTCCTCATGTACCTACAAGTCTTGAGCTAGTGGATCGTGGGGAGAATTGGTCTCCCTACCTAGATGTGCCTTCATGTTTTCATTGTAAATGTTCTTTATCTTCTCAAATTCTGTTGTGGACAATGATGAGTACCCTGTATTGTGACCAATCCTTTCATAGTGTTGCCTAGCCACTCACCTGGGATCATATCCATGAAAGTATTTAGTGGAAAAGTGCAGGCGGTCTAGCTCATGTATCTATGTTGTTGTCGCCTTGTGGCTCTTTACCTCATATAATCTAATACTCAATGGAAAGATGGGCCAAGGGGATTTCTTCCTCCTACGAAGAATTCTTGACAATCCCTTGTCCATTTGATTTGCTACTTCTTACATGACCACCTTGTTGGTCACATATTGTGGCATAAGATGAGGGGATATATTACAACCAAAACATATGATGTATGTACCCTCGGGAGCTGCAGACCAATCCACATTATCTCAAAGTGACTCCTTCACCTAATCGGTCATGCAAGGAAGATCGATCTCGAATATCATACGAAAGATCACTACAAATAAGTGTTCAACCAATTTGTCGTATAGGCCTCTGAAGCTTAATTCTAATAACACTATGTAGTGGAAGTAAACTGGGAACTTCTACTCAGGGGTCCAGTTCCAGTTCATTCCCAGAAATTCATATTGTGCATAGATCCCATCTAAGAGAAATGTAGACATGTAGAACTCTGGTCCTTGGTTCGCACTCAAAGATGTTTTTTCCTACCCCACCTGACATTGCAACTCATATGACAATATATTCACCCAATTGAAATCTCTACTGCGTGTCACCACCATATTGAGTGTATATATCTAATTCTCCTCGAGCACCTCAGCGTTTTTGCGCCCATACAACCAACAATACATGGCTATCAAATATTGATATACATCTCTGAGAATATTTTTCAGATAAACTGCAGATAGGCAATGGCAAAACTTGGCAGGCTCTCGACACCATGATTTGATAACATCACTTGTGTCAAGATGTGACCATCCCATGTAGAAGTTATCATTTTCATATTCAATGGGGTTGTGCATCTTATAATATGTTTACATGTCTTCACCATAATAGGTGGCAAGCTAACCGCCACTCTCATTGTGAAGCACAAGGTGAGAATCATCCATATGTGTAATGATCCATTCAATCACCTCTGTAAATGGCATGACTAGGAATCTTCATGTGATCCTATGCATCCTAGACTTCTTGATGTTGATGTATGCATGCACATATTCTAAGTCCTCAAAAAACTTTTCCTGCATGAATGTGTTATGTATCTTGCTCCAACAGATGATGACAGGGTGACAATACTTGTAGCATGAACACCTGTTTTTGGCAGCACACTCACAATGAAAATATTAGCTTAAAGCAACCTACTTATGTAACTATACTTGTAAATCATGTAAAGTGGAATTTCCAATGCAACCATGGAAGTTTCTCCTGACCTTTGGACCAAAGGATGTGATCATGTAGAACCAAAAAAAAAACAATGCAATGAACCAGAGAAAGCGTGCAAACATCCAACCTGGAAAATGGAAATAGGAAGTACAACCACAACGGTGTATTACACTCAATTGCTCTTTCAAATGAAACACTCCACAACAACAGAAACTACCAAGTCTATGACCATACAAGACTTTATGAAGTGTATGCAAGTGTACGCCATGAGACATGGGTCCATACTGAAAAGAATCTTCTAATGAGTCTGCAATGGGATCATAGAAACAACCTTTAGGGAAAGATGGATAGGAAAGGCTGAACAAAGACAGATTTATATCATAAGCAATGTTAACCGTCTGACCACAATCCATGTTGTCGTGCATGTGAGATTCTTTTCCCTAAGGTCCTTCTATGTTTCTATTTTACAGATTAGATATTTGCTTGAGATGGGATGTAGCAGTGGAAGCTCAATATTCAAATTAAATTTCTTCCCTTAGGGGTTGAAGAATTTTGTGTGAAGAAAATAATCATCCCTCATGAGAGAGTCAACATCCCATATGATGACATTAGTGATAAAATTGTACAAAATAATCATGAACTGATCGAAATCACAAATGTCGCCATGGTGGCAAGGACCTGACATAACCATCAGTGTAGGCTGAAGTGCCCTACTCACCTAGCTTATCTTTGAGTTCTGAGAAAACACAGTCAACTGCTTATCAAAAGAAGATTCATTGTTTAAATGAGGATATTCAAAAGAAGATAGGTTTTCAATAGTACTGCAAAAATCTTCAATGATAAGCATATCATCTTCTTGGTCAAAAGGAGGTATATATGAAAGAAAATCTTAAATAATATCATCAGTGTTAGGTCCCTATACTACTAGTGTAGCCCCTTATTGTTATTAGTGCAACCCCCTTATTGTATTATTGTGCCCATGTAGTCCCCATATTGTTATTATTGTGCCCCATATATGCCCACTATTATTATTGTTGTGCCCTTACAATATTATTGTTATGTAGATTGATTATATTGTGACCCTTGAGACTCCTATATATATATAAAGGAAGTATTGTCATTTTTATCATCCAAGAATTGTTCATTTGTGTAATGTAAAGGAGGTTTCCCCCTCAAAGAGACTAAGTTTCAAGTCATTGATCTATTTCTTCTTCTATTTTGTGAGATGGTTGCATAACATTTAGTATTAGAACTTTGGATTCTAGGGTTTCGCTGCTTCAAACACGTCATCATGGAATTTTCGCTAAAACTTTTTTTCTACGAAGTTTTAGAAGCTAGAATTAAAACTTCGTCGAGCCGAAATATTGGTGAACCTCCTATACGAATTTCAGATCTTGTATTGCTATATTTTCATAGATATTATATGAGGAAGTTAGGGTTTTTGCAAGCTCCAGAATTCCATCAGAAACGGGACACCTTGGGAAAATCGTCATAACTTTCTCCGAGCATCAGATTCAAATTTCGTAAGATGTGAAAGAAAGAGGACAAACTGTAGTTTGTTGGGTATCGTTTTTAGGGCCAAAAGTTGAAGCAGTGACATGTGGCACTTCGTACAAGTTCGTTCTACTAAACCAGTCTATAATCAGGTCATCGTGGGAGATTGGGCATAACTCTTTCTTGGAGAATCCAATCTTAATCAGACTTGTGGGGTTGGAAAGAGGACTCAAATGGATACCATAGGACCAAATTTCAGACCTTGGAGATCTGAAATTTTAGAGATACAACAAATTCAATGTCGAGCTCCTACAAAGCAAGAAAAATATCTATAATTTTTAAAATTTGCATAAGTTTTGTTTGAAAAATTAGTTTGAAGTGATTCAAAGGGAATAGTGAAGCATAAATATCATTAATTAATGACCCGAAGAAATGAAATAGAAACACCTAGTAAGCAACCTGAAAGCTCTAATATGATGCATGAAGAAGAGGAAGAAATGCAACATGATATATCAAAATTGCGAGACCAAATGCAACAAATTTCGCTCTCTCAAAAAGTAACAAAAAATGAATTGCAAGCCATGATGAATGTTAATATAAATGGTATAAAGAGGGACATGGATGTTTTGAATGATGGTTTAAAAGAAAACATGGAAGCGATGATGAATGTCAAGATAGAAGGGTTGAAGGAAGGTTTGGCAAAGTTGCTAGAAGAAAGGAATCTTAGTGGTGACAGGGCAATCAATGAAAATCATGATGAAGACAAAAGGAGTATAAATTGCAATTATAGAGAATCCAATGTGGGGTTTAAGAACCACGACATTCCAAAGATAGATATGAGGAAGTTTGATGGCAAGGATATGGTACCTTGGATACTACAGATGGATCAATATTTTGATCTACATGATGTGCAATCCCCACAAAAGGTACATATTACATCTTTATATTTAGAACCCAATTAGTTTGTATGGTATAGATGCCTTTTTTCTCGTAAATCACTTGTCACTTGGTCAATTTTTATGGAGGAAATGATAGCACATTATGAGGATACAAAGAGAAACACCTTCTTTAGCCAAAAGGGGTCAATGGTGGAGCACATTGAGGACTTCCAAAAATGAATATAAGGGTAAATGATATTCCAGAGGAGCATAGGATTGATGTCTTCATATGGACTTTAAATGATAACATCCAACATGAGGTTCGTCTTTGGGAACCTGATTCATTGGAGAAGGCATTTAGGTTGGCAAGAAAAAGTGAAAGCAAAATTATGGAAACAAAGAATCCTATCACTCACAACTATAAAGATGGAAGTGTTGTTGCTCCTAACCTTCCACAACCTATAAGGTTGACACCACAAAAATTAGAAGAAAAAAGAGCAAAAGGGCTTTGTTACATTTGTGATAGCAAATACACTAAAGGTCATAAGTGTGTTAAACAGAAATCAATTTACATAGATTAGGAAGAAGAGGAAGAAAAGGAACAAGAAACGTCAAAAGAAGAGGATATACACCAGGAACCAACCCCGGAGAAAGAAGAAATGAATATGAAAATATCTTGTAATGCATTGACAAGAATTACCACTCCTCAAACTCTCAAGATAGAAGGGCATATCAAGAAGAAAAAGGTAATAGTGTTGATTGATTCGGGTAGTACCCATAATTTTATTCATTGTAAGATAGCCAAGGAATTGAATTGCTTCCTATATCCAACAGCAGAGTGTCAAGTGATGGTTGAAAATGGAGGAACCATAAATTTCTTTGGAAAGTGCCATAATATCAAGCTATCCATGGGAGAATATGTATTGAATAGTCCAATGTTTTCCGTTCCAATGGGTGGTGTTGATGTTGTATTATGAGTCCAGTGGTTACAATCTTTAGGTATGATAGCTTTCAATTTTCAAGAACTTTTCTTAAATTTTTTTTGGGAAGGAAAGGAAGCTGAATTAAATGGTATCATAGGGAAACCAAGAAATATAATTAGCTCTAATGGCATGAAAAAGCTTCTAAAGAAAGAACAACGAGGCGTAATTCCACAATTATGTTCATTAGAGGTTCAAACAATGAAATCATCTATTTCTCCAGGTCTCCAAAAAGTCTTGAGCAATCATTCTAAGGTTCAAACAATGGAAGATCACATCGAGCATCACCAACAAGTTCTCCAACTCTTAAAGGATAACCTCACTTTGGCACATAATCGAACGAAACAACAGGTAGACCAACATCATAGAGAAATAAGTTTTGATGTAGGTGACTAGGTATTTTTACGACTACAACCATAAAAACAAATGTCCCTCAAGCAAGCTAATAAGGATAATAAATTATCACCAAAGTAATATGGTCCTTACAAAGTGTTGCAAAAGATTGGTACTATGGCATACAAATTGGAGCTTCATGCATCTTCCCGAGTGCACCCAGTTCTCCATGTTTCATGCTTAAAGAAGCTTATAGGTGACAAGCTCCCGATTCAAACAATATTGTCGGAACTTGACAAGGAAGGAAAAATCATATTGGAACTTGAAGTAGTCACGGAAACAAGAACCTAACAGCTACGAAATCGATCAATTTCAAAGTATCTCATAAAGTGGAAGAACTTACCCACTAAAGATTCTACATGGGAGGATGATAATTTTATACATAAGCATCCAGAACTACTCAAGCGTTGAGGACAACACTTTTTTGAAGGAGAGGGGCATGTTAGGTCCCTATACTACTAGTGTAGCCCCTTATTGTTATTAGTGCAACCCCCTTATTGTATTTTTGTGCCCATGTAGTCCCCATATTGTTATTATGGTACCCCATAGAAGCCCACTATTATTATTTTTGTGCCCTTACAATATTATTATTATGTAGGCTCTGATTATATTTTGATCCCTGAGACTCCTATATATAGAAAGGAGGTATTGTCATTTGTATCATCCAAGAATTGATCATTTGTGTAATGTAAAGTAGGTTTCCCCCTTGAAGAGGCTAATTTTGAAGTCGTTGATCTATTTCTTCTTCTATTTTTTCAATTGGTTGCATAGCATCAGACTCCATTTGAAATTCTTGCATATCCAAATATTCATGTAACAACAAAGATTCATCCATATTACTTGAATAATCATGACAGTATAATTTAGAGAAAAGGAAGTCATCAAGTTCATGATTATCCAAGAGTTCAATTTGATAAACGGGTGAATGATCGACTGGTGAAATATCAAGATTGGAAGATGGTTGATTGATAAGGTCAGATAAATCACTATCAAGGGAAAAATGTGAGAGAGAAAACAATTCTTCGTCAACAAACTGAACTTCCGATTTAATGATCGATTTAGGTTGGAAACACAAAACATCAAAAGGAGGAGGACATGGAACAAAAGATAGGTCTAGTTCTTCATCAGGATGTTGAATTTATTTTGGATCAGGAGGACATAATGAATCAAATTCAAAAGATTTCCTTGACATCCAAACCAGGAAACAAAACTTCTCATCCAAGAATCGCCAGTCCACATACTCATCTGGAAAATCATAATAGAGATGAAGGAATCTATCAACAAAATGTTCAATAGATTCATTCAACTCCATTCTAAGTTGATCGATTTCATTGAGAAAATCTTGATATTCATATTTGTCAAAAATGCGACGAAGTTCGTTAACCAATGAATTGATATATGAAATAGAAGCAGTGGGTAGAGAATACCATCATTGCTTCGCACAACCATCTAATGCAAGGGTAAACAATTGCGCGAGGATTTCTTTAGAATAAACGCCACTTGGAAAACATAATTGAATGAATTCAATTGCATATTCAAGGATGGTTGTTATACCCTTACCATCAAATTTAAGATGTGACAAGTTATGTAAAAAATATGTGAGGATTGAAATATCTAAATATTCTGAAAAATACCTCAAAATTATGATCTGGGATGAAGCCATTAAAGGTAAGATATTGAAATGGACTTCACAGGCTCATCTTTTCATCGGGCCCTCCTTCTGGCACCAAAGATGTTGACAGTGTTGGATGCTGCCAACATTGTAAGGGGATCTCCCTGATGTGAACTCCCAATTAGACCTCACACTATTTGGTGTAGGAGTCCCATCCAGTCATACGGTTTTCCCACTGTTGGAAAGGTTCAAATATATTCCTTGGTTACAATCCAACACATGAGAAGACAACACCACTTTGAGGTATCAAGAATGTAAGACTTCCACGACTAGTGAGGGAAACAAACCACTGATTAGAAAAGTAATAATACTATCCAAATGGGGACCCGGGAATAAAGAGAAAGATTTATTGAATACCTGTAGATTAGTCCACATAATAAACAACAATGGTTAAAGCATAACAACACTCATTCAATAATAACCATAGCTAAGCAACGAAATAGTTCATTAACTTAGCATGTAATTAAAGCAGCATATACCATAAACATAACCAGAATATTCCAACTACATCTACGATACATGTATCAAGAAGTGTCGGCTCATTGAGCTTCTGATTAAAAGTGCAAGATACCAAGTACACTGTTACATAGATGAAAAACTGTCTCCAATAGTGGAACACGAAGCCACGACTTTCTTCTCCAAAGAATGATCTATCTCTTATGTATTACAAGAGAAGCCAAGGCAAGACCTCTAGAATCCAAGCCCTCCAAAAAGAGCTTTGCTTGAGTTATGAGGAGCTATTTATAATAAGTGACAATGACCCTTGAGGGTCCTCATGACTCTTTGACTTCTATGATTTTTCATATTCTAAACATAACTCATTACATTCCACATGTGTCCCTTAGTCTTCATTACATATCATTTATTACATAATACAAATTACAAATGAGATGACAGCTATATAAGACAAAATTATGATGGCACAAAGACTCATCAAATTGATAAGTCGTTTGATTCTACATGGAGTTCATTTGTAATGTAAGTGTTCCATGATCTAAACTTCATTGAGATGTTTTTGACCCATATTGGCAAGTCCCCCATGTAGTGTATCTTCACCTCTAGTGCCTTTATCAATATGTTATTGAAGGTTGACTGGACATTATTCCATAGTCATGAAAGTTTCATATGAGCTTTGACTAGTGTAATGGAATATTATTGAATAATATCTTTGGTTACCTCCAAGTCTTCATGTTTCGTTGCCTGCTTGATCTGCTCGATGTATTGTTTGATCTCTGGGAAGATGACCTCCCTGCTTCTGATACTTCAAGTGTACCTATCGAAGGCATCCCCTTTTTCTGCGTAAGAGACTCAAAACCATTATGCGGCTGATTATATGCAGCAATGGTACTAATCGAATGTTCTCCAAGACACATGTAGTTTTGGCGGTGGAGTCTCAACTGAACTTTATCCATCTCTTCGTCAATCTTGTCTTTCTTATCTAAATGTTGCAGAGCATCTAGATACTTGACATCCCACTCTTGAAGATGATCGATTACTCTATTTGCAACCTTCAGGAGTTTCACCACTTCATGTGCCTTATTTTGTATGCCAACAAGAGGAGGCACCAATTGTTTTAGAAGAATCATATCATCATATAATCGTGCCATGGTGTCCTCCATTGAACCCAGTTATTCCTGCATGGCTGACTACCATTCAACGGCGATGAACCTTTGTGATGACAATTGTTGATTCTCCGCCGCAAGATGTTCCACCTATTGCTTCACCACAACAAGTTCTCTTCTCAGCCTAACATTCTCATTCAATAAGTACTCAGAATTATCCTATCGAAGGCATCCCATGCTTCTATGTAAGAGACTCAAAACCATTATGTAGTCGATTATATGCAACAATGGTACTAATCGATTGTTCGCCAAGATGCATGTAGTTTTGGTGGTGGAGTCTCAACTGAACTCTATCCATCTATGCAGAAATCATGTCTTTCTTCTCTAAATGTTGCGAAGCATCTGGATACTTGACAACCCACTCCTGAAGATGATCGACTACTCTATTTGCTACCTTCAGGAGTTTCACCACTTCCTGTGCCTTCTTCTATATGCCAATAAGAGGAGACACCACTTGTTGTATAAGAATCATCTAATTGTATAATCGTGCCATGGTGTCCTCTATTGGCTCCAGTTATTCCTGCATGGTTGACTGCCATTCGACGGTGCTGAAGCTTTGTGATGACAACCATTGATTCTCCATCGTAAGATGTTCTGTCTATTGCTTCATTGCAACAAGTTCTCTTCTTAGCCTGGTATTATCATTCAAAAAGTACTCAAAATTATCCTATGGCACTATAGCAAATGCAAAATTTGCCGCCATAATAGCTCTGGGATTCCTTCTAGTGTTAGTGGTTATCACCTTCCATATAGAAACTGATACTGGATTTTTTAAGGATCCTTGGGGAAGTATCTATGCCTCTGTTGCACGATCCTCTTCTTAAGATGATCAAACGTTACACTGCATACGTCCATAACTCTGTCGGCTAGTGGAGGTGTGATCCCCATTTCCCCGAATAGAAGATGACCACCTACAAGGGGTGGTTCCTCTGGAGTTCTTGGTTCATCATCCATGGTTTGGATGGTATCTTCTCCCTCCAATGCTTATTATTCAATCTCTTGAGTCAATTTCTCTTCTTCAGTCTGTGTGTTTCTTCCTCCTCCTAAGACTACCTCTATTGTTCTTCTTCTATCCTTCTGCTCTCTTCTTCTTCTTCTTCTTGCTTCTGGAGCTACTCATCCTACTTCTTCTTCTTCTCCTCCTCTTTTTCTGCTTCTCTCCTCTCATGCTCTGCTTGAATAACTCTTGTGTTTAAGGGATCGACTTTCCATTTCTTTCTACTCTCGCCTGTCGAGTCATACCTAATCCTTTTCTTTGGAGCTACTTTCCTTACTTGAGGGGTTATCTCTTCCTCCTCTTGTACCTGCAAGTCTTGAGCTATTGGATCATGGGGTGAACTGGTCTTCATCCCTGGATGTGCCTTCATGTTTGCGTTGTACCTTTTCTTTATCTTCTCATCTTCTATTGTGGACATTAATTATTACCTCGTATTGTGACTGATCCTTTCACAGTGTTGCCTAACCACTCACCTAGGATCATATCCATGAAAGTCTTTAGTTGCAAAGTGTAGGCATTCCAACTCATGTATCTTTGTTGTTTTTTCCTTGTGTCTCTTTAACTCATATAATTTGATCCTCAATGGAAATATGGGCCAAGGGGATTTCTTCCTCTTGTGAAGAAATCTTGATAATCCCTTGTCCAACTGATTTTATACTTCATGCATGACCACCTTGTTGGTCACATATTGCAGCATAAGATGAGGCAATATCTGACAACTAAAACATTTAATGTATGTACCCTCAGGAGCTGCAAACTAGACTGTGATATCTTGGAGTGACTCCTTCACCTAATCGGTCATGCAAGGAAGATCGATCTCGAATATCATCTGAAATATCACTACAAAGAAGTGTTCAACCAATTTTCCGTATACACCTTTGAAGCTTAACTATGATAACATTCTACAATGGAAGTAAACCAAGAACTTCTCCTCAGGGGTCCAGTTCCAATTCATTCCCTAGAATGCATACTGTGCAAAGATCCCACCTAAGAGAAATGCATGCATGTGGAATTATGGTGCTTGGTTCACCCTCAAAGATGCTTTTTCCTACCCCACCTAACACTGCAACTCATATGACAATATATCTGCCTAATTGAAATCTATGTCATGTGTCACCACCTTATTTATCATCTATATCTAATTCTCCTTGAACACCTCAGTGTTATTGTGCCCATACAACTGACAATACATGGCTATCAAATATTGATATACATCTCTGAGCATATTTGTCGGATAGACCGCGGATGGGTGATGGCGAAACTTGGCAGGCTCTTGACACCATGATTTGATAACGTCACTTGTGTCAAGGTGTGCCCATCTCATGTAGAATTTGTCATTTGAATATTCAGTGGGCTTGAACATCTGATAATATGTCTGCATGTCTTCACCATACTAGGTGGCGAGCTGACCGCCAGTCTCACTACAAAGCACAAGGTGAGAGTCATCCATAAGTGTATTGATCCATTCAATCACCTCTACACATGGCATTAATAGGAATCTGCATGCGATCCTATGCATCCTGGACTTCTTGTTGTTGATGTACGCATGCACATATTCTAAGTCCTCAACAAACTTTTCCTACATGAATATGTTGTATATCTTGTTCCATGTGACCTATGTAGTCTTATCAATAAAGCACTTAGTGTCTGCATATATCATCTGAAAGATGACTACAAAGAATTGTTCATCCAATTTGTCGTATACACCTCTGAAGCTTAATTATGATAACATTCTGCAATGGAAGTAAACCAAGAACTTCTCCTCAGGGGTCCAGTTCCAATTCATTCCCAGGAATGCATACTGTGCACAAATCCCACCTAAGAGAAATGCATACATGTGGAATTATAGTGCTTGGTTCACCCTCAAAGATGCTTTTTCCTACCCCACCTGACACTGCAACTCATATGACAATATATCTGCCTAATTGAAATCTATGTCATGTGTCACCACCTTATTTAGCATATATATCTAATTCTCCTCGAACACCTCAGCGTTATTGTGCCCATACAACTGACAATACATGGCTATCAAATACTGATATACATCTCTGAGAATATTTGTCGAATAGACTGTGGATGGGCGATGACGAAACTTTGCAGGCTCTCGACACCATGATTTGATAACATCACTTGTGTCAAGGTGTGCCCATCTCATGTAGAAGTTGTCATTTGCATATTCAGTGGGCTTGAGCATCTTATAATATGTATGCATGTCTTCACCATAATAGGTGGTGAGCTGACTACTAGTCTCACTGCAAAGCACAATGTGAGAGTCATCCATAAGTGTACTGATCCATTCAATCACCTCTGCACATGGAATTACTAGGAATCTACATGCGATCCTATGCATCCTAGACTTCTTGATGTTGATGTACGCATGCACATATTCTAAGTCCTCAACAAACTTTTCCTGCATGAATGTGTTGTATATCTTGCTCCATGTGACCTATGTAGTCTTATCAATAAAGAACTGGGTGTCTGCATATATGGGAATGTTTGGCTTTTTAACTTCGACAAGTTCATTAGTGCTTTCTAATGAGAGTTCTTTAGAGGCCACTTTACGAGGTGACATGGCTCCAAAAAATGATGACAAGGTGACAATACTTGTAGCACAAACACCTGTTTGTGGCAGCACACTCATAATGACAATATTAGCTTAAAGCAACCTACTTATGAAACAATACTTGTAAATCATGTACAAAGAGCCATCACATGTAACTGGATATGAAAATATATGAACGGAAATACAAAATAACTTGCATGCATGAGAAAATGTGCATGTAAACTAGGAGGGCGCATTGTCAAAGCACAAAGGGGTGTAAGGGGTCATTCAGGGCTTTGCGATGTGCTCATGTGCTCAATCAAGTGGATAAAAACATCAAGGCCACATTGGTGCACTATGAAGTGTTGAAGGGGTGAGTTTTTGGGTCTTCGAGTCTTCGTCATGTGCTCATGCACTCAAGGAGAAAGGGTGGGCACTCTCGCACTCCAAAGGGATGAAGGAATGGGTCGAACAACATTTAGGACTTCACAATGCACTCATGCGCTCAAAGGAAAGGAGGGTGCACTGTCACACTCCGAAGAGCTAAAGGAAGATGCTTCGTGTCTTCATGTTGTGCACATGAACTTAAGGGAGGGAACTGTTATTCGTGGTGATGAAGTGTGCTCAAGAGGAAAACTTTATCATTCTGGGCCTAGTTTTCGAGACTGATTGGGCTTTGAGCTCAATAAGTGCGCTCAACCTGTTAGAAGCTCACAAACAATTTTAAACAACATGATTTGATGATTAAGATGAGGAGAATAAATATCTACAAGGTTATATGGTTTGTCACATTCACGGTGGAATATGAAAGGGTAGAAGAATGTGAAGAGTTTCTACATGCGACAATAGATTAACACTTGTAGCATGAAGATTGATAAAAAATGTCAACAAACAAACTGAAAAATGAAGGAATGACAGCAAGAAAGCAAGAACAATAGTGAAATCATGAAAGGCAATTAAAAGATTCGACATGCAAAACTTACTTGTAGCACTGGTTGATGAAGAGTCTTCTTGATTCCCAACCATGCACCCAACTCAGATGGAATGATTATATAAATGACTTATTAACTGAGTTGATTTAAACAAGTTAACATGCAAAACAGATTCATGCATGAGTGCCACTTGTCAACAAGTGAAAGGATTAGTTAAGGGAAGTTAAGTGGGCACCTATTTTCTAGGAGTGCACCCACATGCGCCCAAGAAGAGCACATGTCTTTGACACGAAAGAGTGTGCTCAAGTAGGGCCCACTTGCTCAACATGAAAGAATGCGCTCAAGGAGGGTGCACTTCTTCAGCCCAAAGGAGTGTGCTCAAGTTGGACGCATGTCTTCACCAACTTGGAGTGTGATTTTGCTTTTCTGAGTGATTTTCTTGCTTTTGTTTGCTTTTTCATTGCTTTGAGTTTCATCGAGTGTGTGCATGGTGAGAAGGAAACTTTCTAAGTCAAGAAAGATCATGAATTCACCTAACCATGGACTAACTAACTCAGACACTTCTAATGGTTAAGTGATGACACTTAGAAAACATTGACTTAGGAGGGTGCAACACTAGGAGAATACAAAAGAATAGCAAATCAAACAACATCACGACACAAAGGAGCTTGAAATAACAGTTAATGTAGGCTCCAAAATTTACATAAGAAAAAAATTCAAAGGGTCGTTGTAGCAGTGACAACACTTGGTGACATACTTAGTGAACCTTGACTTCTCTGAAATGGTTTGATTTAAGCACAGAGTCTCAGTTTTTGGGGAAGTATTGATTCAATCAATGGGTTACCTTAGCTCTTCATTCTTACTTGGTTAAATATATAGTCTTTCTCATTCCATTACTCAGTGTAACACATCATATAACAAGCCATATCATTTAATTGTGAATGTAAGGGTGATATAGCATGGCGAATGAGAAATAATTAAAGTATGAGTTTTACATCTTTGGCGAAGGTCTGTTGCTAATAGGCCTGGACAGTACCTCGACGGAGTCACTTCAGGAACACAAACATTGCTTCACTGCCAATGAGCCTGGACAATACCCCGGTGAAGTCGTTTGCTTCACCTCCCTATGCAGGAAGCCTTTCTCTTCTTTCCGCCTTTATATTTTCTTTCTTTTGTATAGGATTGTTCATAGGCATTTATTATTTTTCAACAGGAGGAAGAGGGATCCTGACTTATTGAGAGCATAAGAGGTTGTTCCTTTAGAGACAGGTTTTAGACCTCTGGTACTTTGTTCGCTAAAAGTTTTCAACTTATCTTTCTGTACACAGATAGATAAGCATGAACACATTAATCATAAACAAGGCCGAGTATAGGAAAGAGAATCCTAAAAAGATATGAGCCTCATGGTTTTCTTACAACTTTTAGGCTAAAGGATTGTATTTTCCACCGAAAAATCATTAACTCGAAAGTGGTAAACCAAATCAAGGAAGAGCGTAACATATAAGACAAGGATTGCATGTTACTACAACTTGCCATTCACAAAATATTATCCGCGTCATCTTGAAGCGTGAAACTGACTGTATTCAAAGACAATGAAAACCAAGAGAATAAAATCAAAACATGAAAGATGACGCACAAAAAGAATGCAGTGCAGCTAACTACATGTAATGTATCCCGTCCTAACCTAAAGAATACAGGGTCGGGTCATGTAAAGAGGAGTTTCCAATGCATCCATAAAAGTTTCTCCCAACCTTTGGACCAAAGGATGTGATTGTGTAGAACCAAAACAAACAGCAGTGCAGTGAACCAGAGAAAGCATGCAAACATCTACACTAACAAATGGAAATAGGAAGTGCAACCACAACGATGTATTACACTCAATATCTCTTTCAAATGAAACACTCCACAACAACAAAAACTATCAATTCTATGACCATACAAGAATTTATGAATACGGGTCCAAACTGAAAATAATCTTCTAATGAGTCCACAATGGGATCATGGAAATAACCTTTAGGGAAAGATAGACAGGAAAGACTGAACAAAGACAGATCCATGTCATAAGCAATTTTAATCGGTTGACCACAATCCATGTTGTCATGCACGTGAGATTCTTTGAAGGATGATGAAAAAGATTCCTTAAGATCCTTCTCTGTTTCTATGTTACATATTAGATATTTGCTTGAGATGGGATGTAGCGGTGGAAGCTCAAGATTCAAATTAAATTTCTCCCCTGGAGGTTGAAGAAGTTTATGTGAAGAAAATAAGTATCCCTCATGAGAGAGCCAACATCCCATATGATGACATTAGTGATAAAATTGTGCAAAATAATTATGAATTGATCGAAATCACAAATGTCGCCATGGTGATAGGGACATGACATAACCATTAACATAGGCTGAAGTTCCCTACTCACTCGACTTATCGTTGATTTTTGAGAAAACATAGTCAACTACTTATCAAAAGAAGATTCATTATTTAAATCATGAGATTCAAAAGAAGATAGGTTTTCAAGATTATTGCAAAAATCTTCAATGACAAGCATATCATATTCTTGATCAAAAGGAGGTATAACTGAAAGAAAATCTTCGATAATCACATCAAAATCCTTTTGAAATTATTGCAAATCCAAATCTTTATGTAAGAACAAAGATTCATCCATATTACTTGAATAATCATGAGAGTATAATTAAGAGAAAAGGAAGGCATCAGGGTCATGATTATCCAAGGGTTCAATTTGATCAACTAGTGAAATATCAAGATTGGAAGATGGTTGATTGATAAGGTTAGATGAATCATCATAAGAGAAATATGTGAGAGAAAAAACAATTCTTCATTAACGAATTCATCATCTGATTTAATGATTGATTTAGGTTCGAAACATGGAACATCAAAAGGAGGAGGACATGGAACAAAAGACAGGTCCAGTTCTTCTCAGGATGCTGAAATTCTTTTGGATCTAGAGGACATAATGAATCAGATTCAAAATATTTCCTTGACATCCAGACCAAGAAACGAAACTTCTCATCCAAGAATTGTCAGTCCACATCCTCATCTGGAAATTCATAACATAGATGAAGGAATCAACCAACAAAATATTCAAGAGATTCATTTAGCTCCATTTTAAGTTGATCGATTTCATTGAGAACATCTTGATATTCATATTTGTCGAAAACGTGATGAAGTTCATTAACCAATTTCTTGAAAGATGAAATAGAAACTGTGGGTAGAGAATAGCACCATTTCTTCGCATGACCATCCAATGTAAGGGTAAACAATCGTGTGAGGATTTCTTCAGAATAAATGACACTTGAAAAACAAAATTGAACGAATTCAATTGCATAATCAAGGACAAATTTCATACCCTTTCCATCGAATTTAAGATGTGACAAGCTATGTAAAAAATCCGCGGGGATTGAAAGATATAAAGCTTCGAAAAACACCTTGGGATTATGATCTAGGATGAAGCCATTAAAGGTAAGAGATTGAAATAGACTTCATAGGCTCAGCTTGTCATCTGGCCCTCCTTCTAGTGCCAAAGATGTTGATAGTATTGAATGCCTCCAACATTGTAAGGGGATCTACCCGATGTGAAGTCCCGATTAGACCTCACACCATTTGGTGGAGGAGTCCCATCCGGTCATACGATCCAGCCACTGGTGGAAAGGTTTAAATATATGCCTTCGTTACAATCCAACACAAGAGAAGACAACGCCACTTTGGGGAAGTAAGAATGCAAGATTTGCAAGACATCCAAAATAAGGTGTATGAGGAAGACTTCCACTCCTGGTCAGGGAAATGATCCACTGATTAGAAAAGTAATAGTATTATCCTAAAGGGGGACCCGGGAAGAAAGAGAAAATTTTGTTGAATATCTGCAGATTAGTCCACATAATAAACAAACAATTGTTAAAGTGTAACAACACTCATTCAATAATAGCCATAGCTAAGCAATGAATTAGTTCATTAACTTTGCATGTAATTAAAATAACATATACAATAAACATAACCAAAATATCCAACTACATCTACGATGCATGTAACAAGAAGCCACAACTTGGTTCTCCAAAGAATGATCTATCTCCTATGTCTTACAAGAGAAGCCAAGGTAAGACCTCTAGAATCCAAGCCCTCCAAAAAGCACTTTTCTTGAGTTATGAGGAGCTATTTATAACAAGTGACAATAACCCTCGATCTTACTCATAATTCTTTGACTTCTATAGTTGTTCATATTTGTAACAACCCTCGTGAAAATTACATGTAAAAATATATAAGGGCACGGTGATGGGACACATATTCCAAGTTGAATGGTGGGGGAAACATCCTAATGGGTGTTGATTTAGTTTATTATGGCTAAGGAAATTGGCAAAGACAATAGCTAAGGCTTTGGAAAGGCATGAGGCATTTATTGGCATTTTATTTATGAAAATAATGGAAATTAGGAAAAAAGGAAAGTGAAAGGTCATAGATTGCATGTGAGGAGGAAACTGAAGGAAAATGATGGAAAATGAAGAAAATAGAGGCCTTATTAATAAAAAGACTTCTAAGGATCAGTTGGCAAATGATCCGGATTGAAACAGGAACGCAACAAATTACAGAGATAACCATATACACAAAGATGCAGCAGAAATAATACTTCATTTCATTAATGGAAAATACTGAAATATGCTTACAACCAGAAATGGAAATAAACCAGCTAGGGCGATGGTAGCTTATCTCTGATAAGAGATGTGATGGCTACATGCCTCTGAACTGTGTTACAATGAGGCTCGAAGGCCTATTTATTGTTGAGAAACAATGGAAAAACCCTTAACATTGCAAAACCTAACCCTAGGAGATGAAACGCGAAACTGTGGGCCCCGTTTGGGGTAAATTGGTACATCAACTTCCCGGGGTCGTAACTTTGGCATATGATCTCCGTTTGACGCGTACAATAGCTCATTAGAAAGATCTATCCGAGCACTATCATTGTTGGAACGGGCAACATCGGTCCATTCCATGGACTCATGTTGCCCCCGGATTCCCCAAAAAACGTCGTTTAGGGCCTCAAAACGACTCCGGAAGTTCAGGACCCGAAAAACTGCTAAAAATAGTAAGTTGTGCTACAATTAAGGAAACTGAAAATGCTGAGAAAGACAATGGTGGGGGTCTAGGTGGACTTGGCAAGTGGCCACCAATTTCCACCTGGATCATTCCTCCCCCCTTAGGAAGCAATGGTCCCCATTGAGTTGAGCTCCTCCATGAGATGAGGAAACTTCTGCTGAACTTGTTCCCTGGTGAGCCACTTGCCCTGCTGAAGGAGTTGGCCTGCTTTGACAACTCGATACAGTTGGATATTCTGTTGGCGAGTGTTCTTGATCTGTGTGTCCATGATTCGATCAGTTGCAGCTTGTTCCATGCAATCTGGATTTAATTCTGTGGGTTTGAGCTGTTCTGCAATGTCAGATGTGTCTAGCAATGGTGGAAAGTATGGCCGAAGGCGGTCCACATTGAACACTGGGTGCAGGCCAAGGAATGGAGGAATGCTGAGCTCAAATGCATTGTCTCCCATAGCCTTAGTAATGGTGTAAGGACCATATCGGAGTGGTCTCAATTTCCGATAGGCTCCAGTAAGGCGTTCCTTTTGCAAATGCAACCAGACTTTGTCGCCCAGCTGAAACTTGTGTGGCACCCGATGTTGATCATGTCGCTGCTTGTACTTGGCATTTGATTTCTCAAGAATGTCATGGACCTGCTGGCGAATATGTTGGATGCGCTCAATGAAGCTGGTGGCCTTATCTGTTTCGGACTGGACATGAGCTGAATTTATGTGAGTAGCTGCAAGTGGCATGGCCACATCAATGGGGCATAGTGGCTGGAATCCCAAACCCACCTGAAAAGGGCTATGGCCAGTGGAGCTGTGAAGAGCTCGGTTGTAGTTGTGTTGAACATAGGGGAGGCTCTCGTCCCATGTGCGTGGATGCTTTGAGTTATACATGCGCAGAATGTGCACAATCATCCTATTGACAACCTCTGTCTGGCCATCAGTTTGAGGATGGAAGGCTGTGGACTTCGTGAGTTTGGTGTCCAGCATTGACCAGAGACTGGACCAAAATGTGCTGAGAAACCGACTGTCCCGATCTGAGATGATAGACTGTGGGATCCCAAAGTGCACCCACACTCGTTCAAAGAAGAGTTTAGCAGTGGCTTCTGCTGTGATATTCTTCTTGCAGGCCACCATAATGGCCATCTTCGAGAACCTGTCGACGACCACAAAAACACAGTCATTTCCATACTTAGTGGAAGGAAGGCCTGACATGTAATCCATGGAGATGGATTCCCAAGGTTGACTAGGGGTAGGCAACGGGGTATAGAGGCCTTGCTTCTTAATGGTCGGTTTGGCAATGGCACAGGCAGTACATGATCAGATGTACTTCCCAACATCCTGTCGAAGATTCGGCCAATAGAAATAATTTTGCAGTACTGCCACTGTTTTCTCGACCCCGAAATGCCCAGCAGCTCGACTGTAGTGTGCTTCCCAAATCATCTTGGCACGCTCGCTTGAAGGAACACAAAGGTGACCGAGGTGGCATAATAGGGCATCCTGGAGGTGAAAATCTGCAACATGCCGACCCTCCAAGAGTGTCTGGTATGTGTGGCCGAATTCTGGGTCGCTTTTGTAGAGAAGTGGCCAATCAGAAGTCTCGTGCCCACAAGAGTTGAGCACGGTGGTCAGCGCCATGATCGGTGGTCGACTGAGGCAATCTGCAACATTATTGGTGCTGCCCTTTTTATACTTGATATTCAAGTGAAACTGTTGCAGGTATGTAGACCACTTTTGATGGCGATCATTCTGCAATTTCCCTTGGGTCTGTATGAACTGCAGGGGTCGGTGGTCTGTGTGGATGACCGTTTCCTTCCCCAAAATGTAATGCTTCCATTGTCGGCAGGCCTGTACAATGGAATACATCTCTTTATCATAAGTGGGGTACTTCCGGACTGTGTCTGAAAGTGTTTCACTGTGATATGCCACTGGATGTCCATGTTGAGTAAGGACTGCCCCAATAGCATAGTCAGAGGCATCTGTCTCGACCTCAAATGGTTGTTGTAAATCTGGTAACGCGAGCACTGGTGCCATGCAGAGGCGATCCTTCAACTCCCTGAATGCCTTCTGTTGAGATTCAGACCAAAAGAATTTTGCTTTCGCCCCTCCCTTGGTGACTTGACTCAAGGGCGAAGAAATATGAGAAAACCCCAGCACAAACCTGCGGTAGAAGTTGGCAAGACCTAGAAAGCTGCAGAGCTCTGTTAGAGTGGTTGGAGAGGGCCAATCCCGAATGACTTGGACCTTGGCTGGATCGACATGCACCCCCTGTTCATCAATGATGTATCCCAGATACTGAACCTCGGTCATGCCAAAAGTGCATTTCTCCAAATTGGCACATAGCTTGTGTTGCCGCAGTGTTTGGAGAACCTGTCGGATGTGGTGGAGGTGCTCTTCCCAACTCTGGCTGAAGATCAGAATGTCATCCAAGTATACTACTACAAAGGAGTTGGTGAATGGCTGCAAGATGTCATCCATTAGCCTCATAAAGGTTGCAGGAGCATTCGTCAATCCGAAAGGCATGACCAACCATTCGAAGAGGCCCTCCTTGGATTTGAAGGCAGTCTTCCACACATCTGAGGGTTCGATTGGTACCTGGTGATATCCTGACTTCAGATCGATCTTGCTGAAATATTTCACCCCCTTTAGTTGGTCTAGGAGGTCATCAATCCGTGGGATCGGGTACCTATTACGGACAGTGATCTTGTTCAGCGCCCGATAGTCAATACAGAGTCTCCACGTCCCATCCTTCTTCTGTACCAACACGATCGGGCTCCCACAGGGCGATGAACTCGGACGTATGTGACCTTTCTGCAGGAGCTCCTGAATCTGCCTCTTGATTTCATTGTTCTCCAGAACGGAGCGCCAATAAATTGGTCCATTGGGTAGCGGCGCACCTGGGGTCAGATCGATGGAGTGCTTGACTTGACAGTGCAGAGGAACCCCTGCCGGGGAGGTGAAGATGTCTTCGTACTCCTCCACAATCTTGTCCATCTGTAGCTGTCGTGCAGAGGGACCCCGTTTGGAGGCCACGGCCACTGTCTTCTTCTTCCCTTGAGGGCGTATCATCAGGAAAACAAATTTCTCGGTTTTGGAAATGATCTTACTGCATTGTTTTGCAGTAATCAAAGAGATGGCGGCAGGTGGTGCTACCTCTGGTATCCTGAACAACTTATTTCCCAATGTAATAATAACAGCACGGGGCCTTGATTCATACACAGCATGTCGCTTCCACAAGTATGGTTGTCCTAGTAATACATCACAAACTTCAAGGGGAGCAATGTCACACAATACCTCATCCGTGAAGGGCTTGATGTTGTATGGAAGGCGACACTGCTGGCTCACGCGAAGATCTCGCCCTTGGTGAAGCCACCCAATGGTGTATGGTTGTGGATGTGCTGTGGTCGGTAAGCCCAACCGCTTCACGACCTCTGCCGAAATGAGGTTCTTTTGACTCCCGCTATCAACAATGAACTGTATCGGGGAGCCCTTTACCCACATCTGGGAGTGGAAGAGACGCTCCTCCTCCTCTGGATCTTCGGGTTCATTTTTCTGGATCTTTGCGGTAGCAACAGTGGCGTTGGGATCCGCATCAATGATCTGTTTCCCTTTTTCATACCCCTTATCGGGTTCTGACTCAGAGTCGGAACATGCATCTGATTCTGAAACCTTTAGCTCAGCCACCAGTGACTGCTTGGCCCGACACTCACTTGTGTTGTGAGTGGAGCTCTTATGGAACTCGCACCATTTTCCAGTGTCCTTTCTCGGCTTCGCGGCGTTGTTCTTTGCTTGCAGCTTCGGCTGGTTGTCTTGGGCTGTCTCGCCTTGGCTTTGTCCTTTGTTCTGTGGTTTAGGGGCACCTTTCCCCTGCTTTGGATTCGCAGATCCAAAGTCTCGCTTCTTTTGTTTAAACTTCTGCTCGACCTTGACGACATATCGGTATGCTGCGCCGAGCGAGGGGATGTTTAGGAATTGTATTTCTTCCTGGATGTACTTGTGCAGGCAGCCACGGTATTTGAGTATCAAATGTTGCTCTGAATCCTTGATACCCAACTTTGTGCGAAGGGTATGGAAAAGATTGGTGAACTCCAGCACGTCTTGGTCCCTTCCCTGCCGCAGCGTGGTCCACTTTATGTATTCATCCTCATAGCTTCCGACAGGGTAGTACTGCTCCTTGATGGCATCCCGAAACGAATCCCAGGTGGGTGCGGCTGAAAATAGTGAGCCAGTACTTTCATCCTTCTGCTCGCAGTAGGTTTCCCACCAGTCCTTGACGTGGGGGGCTGCTTTGAGAAGAGCAAAAACAATCTTTTCCCGACTCGAAAATTCATGAACAGAAAAATAACCCTCTAGCAGATTTAACCATTTATCTACGGCATCGGCGTCTATCTGACCCTCGAATATGGGGATTTCAAAATTAACTTGTACCTTAAAGGGTGTGGCGTTTCCAGAGGAGCTGCTGGAAGCCGATGCGCCGCTTCTGGGTAGCCGCTGAAGGATCTGGGCAAAGCTGTCCATCATCGTGTTCCGTTGTCGCTCGAGGGCTTCTTCGAGCAAGATTTTGATGGGATCTCCTGCCCCCTCATCTTTCTTCTCGTCCGCCATGGGAGGCCGTCGGGATTTGCGAGGCTGGTCTTGCAAAGGTTCAACCAGTTCAAGCCCTAACTCCTTATATCCCGACCTTGTTGGGGACATGCAAAGAAAAACAGAGAAAAAGCAGACCGCTCTAATACCACTGATCCGGATTTAAACAGGAACGCAACAAATTACAGAGATAACCATATACACAAAGATGCAGCGGAAATAATACTTCATTTCATTAATGGAAAATACTGAAATATGCTTACAACCAGAAATGGAAATAAACCAGCTAGGGCAATGGTAGCTTACCTCTGAGAAGAGATGTGATGGCTACATGCCTCTGAACTGTGTTACAATGAGGCTCGAAGGCCTATTTATTGTTGAGAAACAATGGAAAAACCCTTAACATTCCAAAACCTAACCCTAGGAGATGAAACGCCAAACTGTGGGCCCCGTTTGGGGTAAATTGGTACATCAACTTCCCGGGGTCGTAACTTTGGCATATGATCTCTGTTTGACGCGTACAATAGCTCATTAGAAAGATCTATCCGAGCACTATCATTGTTGGAACGGGCAACATCGGTCCATTCCATGGACCCATGTTGCCCCCGGATTCCCCAAAAAACGTCGTTTAGGGCCTCAAAACGGCTCCGGAAGTTCAGGACCCGAAAAACTGCTAAAAATAGTAAGTTGTGCTACAATTAAGGAAACTGAAAATGCTGAGAAAGACAATGGTGGGGGTCCAGGTGGACTTGGCAGGTGGCCACCAATTTCCACCTGGATCAGCAAACCCTTAGTCAGTGTAACATTTTGGCTCAAGCTTTTGACAAGTTTTGGTGGAGCTCTCTTCTATTCTCTCTCTCTCATGCTCTTGGATACTTAGAGTTTTCTTGGAGCACTCTTGCACGGTGTGGCATACTTGGATTTTTGGAGTAAGAAGGTAAAGGAAGACCAGGAAAGCACAAGAGGGCATCGCGATCAACAGCTACAACAACTTTGCTTACAGGTATCAAGTAGCATGTATGTTTTCCTCACTAGTTTTGGCATGCATGGAACATGCATGTGGTTTATTAGTTATGATCTATCAATGGCATGGAGGATTGCTTGGATTGACAGTGGATTTGCCTAGCCTTTCCATTTCCTAGATAGCCATGGAGATTATGGGTTTATTTCCTTGTTTTGTTTTGGTTGGTTCTCATGTTTCCTCAACTTGGGTTGAGTTATTAGTTCCTGGAAACCTTGGTTGGACAAACACTCTTGAAGCCCTGTAATGGCTTGGGTTGAGTTACTGGTCCCGTAGCCTTGGTTGAAAAAATGCTTTGGAAGCCCTGTAACAACTTGGGTTGAGTTATTAGCCCTGAAAGCCTTGGTTGGACAAACGCTCTAGAAGCCCTTGGTGGGTTGAGTTACTAGTCCTGGAAGCCTTGGTTGGACAGACACTTTGGAAGCTAGCAAAAATTGTGGGTTGAGTTACTAGTCCTAGAGCCTTGGTTGGACGAACACTCTAGACCCCGACAACAGTCATGGATTGAGTTACTAGTCCTGGGAGCCGGGTTGGAACAAACACTGTAGAGCCTTGGAAGGTTGGGATAGAGACCGATCATATCATGGTTTTGGTGATGTCTGACCATGAGGTGGAATCACTATTTGATGGGTTGAGTTGGATGGCCTCTGGAAGCCCTGGATGAGTTTTGATTGATGTGTTCTATGAGATCCCACATTCATGCTTGGAATATCGTATGTGGGTGAATGGTTGAAGAGAGATTTGGCTCGGCCATTCTATGGTCGGGTGGAACGTGGAAGACTCATCCGAGGTTTGTATTTTGCACCATTAATGAAAGGTTATTTCTCCTGTTATTTCTATGAGTATTATGATGGATTATATGTGGTGTATATGGTTGTGATTTCACTAATATTTTTGTGTCCCTATTATGTTGGTTATGTATATGTTTTATGACAACAACTATGAATGGCTCTCATCATGTTTTTACTTGTAAATGAATGAACAATGTATCTATGACCTAATGGATGGAATGAAAGTTAAAGTGACAAGGAAACAGTGCTTCATGGAAAAATTCAAATAAGTATGAGACCGTATGCTCAGAACTGTTATTTACACCTTTAGATTACATATTTGTGATATGTTTGACGAAATGTCTGTCATGGCTACTAGGGGTCCATTCAAGGTCTTAAACAAGTATTTGCCTTAGCACTATCATTTCCATGTTATTTTATTGTTTTGAAGAGATGGTTCAATTCTGGGCAGTGACTTGGGCTCTAGGCCTGAAAAAGTGGCTCAAATCTATGAGTCGTTGGCATAACACTGACAAATTTAGTCTCTGGTCACCGATAGGAGAGTGACTTTGGGTTGCTGGATGCTATTATGCTTATAGCATGAGAGCAACCGAGGCTTAAGTTGTCCAAAATTTCAGTGGGACCCAAGGGCAAGCTATCTAAGGTATTAGATTGGTTCCTGAGGGTCCTGTAGCTGTTGTTGAGTGTTTATATGGTGTGTTTCCGTCGGTTCCACTTCCTTAATGTGAATTAGGAGGTCGAATCATATCATAGTGGCCTCTCGTCAAATGTTTACCCCGACTGGTCGGTTGGTTGGGTAGATGTGGGAGGAGGGTGTTACATAGTGGTATCAAAGCATGGTTGTGCTCTCCTTGGGTTGTGTGTTGATCATGCTTTCATGTTGGTTGCATATGTGTTCCTTATGCATGTAGTCCATGTGCTTGTTGCATTTGCATGGCGTTGATCATGGTTGTAGTGATGTCTCCATGTGAAGCTTGAAGGTGTTGTCGTGGAGTATGTCTTCATGTGTGTATGGTTGATTATGCATTGTTATGCACGTCAGTGTTCACATGTTATCAAATGCACGTGAGGTGGTTGTTGTTGTCATGCATGAGGTCATGGTTTGTGTAGTTGATATGGTCATGCATTGATGACTAGACTCTAGCTAGAATGGTGTGTATATGGTTTTGCACTCATGTGTTATATGTCTATATGTAGTTGTTATGCATGTATAGTCTTGGTTATAGTTATGCATGAATAGTAGGTCAAAAATGCCTTGTGAATTCATTGTATCCAAATTTAGGTCATCATTGTGCTATTGGTTGTTATGATGATAATGTGTTGCCTGAGATAAAACAAGAGATGTAGATCATTAAAGTTAAGTTCCAACATTGGACCTCGAGGCAAGAGCAAATCATCATACAGGTATTGTATGTTTGGCATGTAGGTATGTAAGTTAAGGATTGTCATATGTACTAGGTTTACATACGTTAGGTTTATGTACATGATAGATGATAGTTGATTAGTATAGTCACATGCACATGTGTCACGAATGATAGTAACCTATGGTTGTATGCATTGTTATTTTTGTTTTATGTTAGATAACTTGATGATCATGTTATATGTTGTTGATGAGTATGTTATAGGTTAACTTGTTGTTGTTATATGATAGTTAGCTTGATGATTAGGTCATATTTTGTTGATGGGCATGTTATATGTTAACTGATTGTTGTTCTATGTTAATTAACTTGACGATTAGGGTTACAACATTAATATCTTGATGTTATATGTATCATGCTAACTTGGATTGGACTATGTAGATGATTATGGTTACGATATTCAGGTATGAGCTGACATATTTGTGATGACTTTGGACATGTGGTTGTTATGCATGAATGATAAATGCTTATGAGTTTATGATATGAACATGTTAGTTAGTTAGTGTTATGGATATCACGATCTTATTTATGTTTGAGTTGATATGTTGTAAAGTATATCTTATTAACTAGAATGATTGTGCAGACAAGATAGCCTCCCCTGAGGTTCACTAGGATATGAGTTTTCTTATGTAGTATACTTGGTGCTTCATTATTGATTATGTCACTTATTTGATGTTGAGTGTTTGGTGTCTATCATGTCATCTAGTTGATTTATTTAACATGGTAGGTTTGCAAGTTGGTTGAATGTTTAATGAGTTGCATAATATGAGTATGTGTTCCAATGATCTTGTTTTGAGATGATTGTACTAACACATATGTGTTGATAAAGTTGATATGTACTTGAGTATAGTAGGTGACATTTGTGGCATTATGTATAATGACTACGAGTTGATGATGTATTATGACATGATTATTTGTAAAGGTTGATTTCAAATTGATAGATATGATTGTCCTGATATTTGGAATGTGTTATTGACATGGGTAAACAGTTGCAGGAAACATGCTTGGTATTGGTATGACAATTTAATGGTTGATATGTTTATATAAGTAATAATTGGGCGATGTGACAGTACATAGTAAGCCTCGATTGCAGCAAGGAAAAGGTCAAAGAAAGGAATTGGGCAAGAATTCCTTTGGCTATGTTTGGAAACCCTAATTCCAAATGAATGAGTGTTTTGCATACATGAAGTCTTCTTAACCTTAATTTTATCTGACATCATGTAGATATGTGCTATAGTCATGAACATGTACTTGACAGGTATATTAGCTAGTCTCTAGTTACAAGTGGATCTGTCAAGGGAATTGGAGTCCCTTGAGAGATGGCGTGGATGTGTTCAGTTCCAAGGCAGTGTGTTTGGCACAATAAGATAAGGTAATTGGTGTATTGTTATGTTATATATGCACTGACAGTTATGTGTTTATGGAAGTATGATGCAGGGGATTGCATGGAAAGGAAATTTCCATGAAATTTTGAATAAGGCTCAGGTGGAGCTTTCTGTGGAAGCACTGGGAACAATGGGGATTGAGTCATGGTGTTTTTTGTCAGTCTTGTGCTTTTGGTCTTTCATGATTTGTTGTGCTTGATTGGCAGCTTTGTTTATGTCTAGTGTATGGCCATACCACTTTGTTTGCAGAGTCGTGTTGTTATTGGTTTTCATGGTTTTCTTCTTGTTTGTTTCTTATGCTTGCATTTTAAGTTTTGAGTCTTGGGAATTGGTTGAGAAAGAGGAAAGTTAATGGAGCTCGGGGAGAGCTGTGTGGTACCTGAAAGGTAATGTAAGATTTAGATGAAGCTCGGTGCATGAGTAAGCGCAACAAAAGGTAAGACTATGACAGTCGGTTGGACTGGTTGGGTCCATTGTGGTAAATGGACAGTGGCAGTACAAACATGAGAAGGGTAACTAGAAAAGGTAAAGTAAATGGACCTGAGGTGTCAGATGGTTTAACCAAGTTGGGAACGGTGGTTCTCAGTGTTGTGCATGTTGTGCACAAATAAGGAAGTTCTCTTAACCTTGATCTTATGTAATTATGTTGGGATCATGATTATGCTAATGTCTATATGTGTATACATGTATATATGTATGTCGTTGACTGACTAGATCATTATTATTTTATGTTGATGTTTATATGTATGTATGTGTATGTATGCATATCATTGACTAACATGATCTTGATTGTTTATGCTAATGCTTGTATATGTGTATGTATCTGTGTCACTGTCCGACAGGGTCATCAAGAATCGTTCTTGTGGAGGAATGATTGCTTACGCAGGCAAATGACATGAAGAGGTTCCTGGTCTTATGAGGAATCAATTGGGAAGAGTAGTCATGACAAATATATGAGGTCAATATCATGTGGATATGAATTGATATTGTATGCTTGTATTATGCCTATGTTATGGACATGTTATACTGAGGGATATGTTACACAACATTTTGTCACTGTCCCTGTACTTCCCGTTCCTTGATCCTGGAGGACCTCTATAGTGAACCCCGCATGCTTTGCCTTCATGAAGAAACTCCCATTATGTCCCTCTTCATGAGCAAATCAATTCCCTTTTGCACCATTTCCCCTGAAACTTTTGTTTTGCCCAGTTTACAAGACCAATGCTAATGGCCTTTGTCTCCCCCAGCCGATATGCAAAGATTATCACTACTCCTCGCGCCGACCAGAGTGACTGAGCTGTGTTTCAATCGCGTTGGTCCTGTTATGGAAAGCTTTTTAAATTAGAGTCGAAGCTTCCAGCTCTAGAAGCTTTGTAACGGAAGTCTGGTAAATGGTTTGGCCGGATGGGGTCGAGGATGACAATTTGGGCTCCTTTCCCCTATAATAATGGAACTACCTCAAGGGATAAGTCCTTATCCCATGAGAAGAGGATCCATCTCCCATCCATGTTTCCTATATAAACCTCCCTTCTTCCCAAGCACAAAGTAGTCACAGTTCATAGTTTTTGGCTAAGTGTGAGTGTTATAGTTGTAGAGTTTTTGGTTGAGTGTTGATGCTATTTTGGTTTGGAGTAGACAAGCAAGCTACTACTAGTTGTAGCTATCTAGTTGTGTGAGGAAGTGTGTTTTGGTTTGGAGTGAAGTCTAAAGGGAAGAGCCTTAAAATTATTATTGATTGAGGCCATCATGGAATGCTAGCAGAAGTGTGTGGGAACCTGGTCTTGTCAGAGGAAGACTGCAACGTCAAGATGAATGGTTGTAATCTCTCTTTGATATTAATATATGCAACTATCGATTGATTTCCTACATGTTTTGTAATATTACATATTCATGGCTTAATGTTTCTTGACTTGTTAAGTAGGTTGAATTGCAATTTGTCTATTATTATGTTTGTGTGTTGTTGTTGTTTACTTGTTTCAGGAGCTTGAAGAAGGAAGTGAGAGATTACTGGAGCGAGAAAGCGAGGACATCATCAAGAAAGATAAGTGGACCAAGAGGTAGGCCCTCTTCATTGATTCTAACCTAAGGAAATCTTCCATAGAATGTATCTATTGTGGCTAGACCCATTATCGGGCTAGAGGAATTTGTTCATGTCTGCACTTATAATTTTACTTCACCACAAATTGGCGACTCCACTGGGGACCCCAATCCTTTTGTTTATCTTGGATTCCATGATTTCGTGAGAACTTTTCTAGTTTCACGTTTTCCCTTTGGTTCTATTTCTTTTCTCTTGCTTACTGGTCTGAGTCTAAAATTCATAGTAGCAGATCTGGTCCCTGTTTCATTTTTTTTTTCCTTAACTCTCTCGATCAGCATGCTTAATTCGCTGACAGTCGCATCGATCAGCGCGAGTTGCTGAGAAACAATCGCGTTGACCAGCCTCTGGCACTTGTTGTTAATTAGGCAGTGGCATCGACGCCTGTAAGTGAAGATTAGGGCCTGACCCCAATCTTGGCCAGTGTGTTATGCTCTTGTGGTTTTGACCCCGTAAGCCTTTTAGATCATTTTCTCCTTGACTAGAAAGCTTCATTTAGCTTGCTTTGTGTGCTTGCTTGGTTTAGCCCACCCTCTGATGTGTTAAGTCTAGCCCTGTGTGAAGTTCTTTTTTATTTTTTCTTTGAATCCCTCGATCGGTGCTATTTTTGGCCAAAAAGTCGCGTCGATCAGCCATTAGCACTAGTTGTAGTACTAGTCAGTTGTGCCGATCAGCGCTACTTTTGGCCCAAAAGTCACTTCGGTCTCAGGGGTAAGAAAAAATCATAATTTCTCCCATTCTAGTGCCAGTGTGTCTTGACCCTCAGACTCTCTTCTTCCTCCCAGAAGTGACTAGGATGCTTTGTTTTCAATTGAATGAGTAAAAGAGTCTCATTTGTTCTCTTATTTCAAGTGTCTCTTTTCTCTTTCCAAGCATAGATTACATTGCTTGGTTTGTCGATTGAAGCATTTATGTGTTTGGTTTGTTCGATTCAGGGAAGAAATTTTTTTAGTTTCATTTATCATGATTTGGATTTGATTGATGCTTTTTGGAATTGTGAAAACTTTCATTTAAAGTGCTTTATGTGAAAGATTCATTTTGCATTTTATGAAAAGGAGAACATCATTCTAGTTTACTTAAGCGAAAATATTGCATTAGTAGCGTTATTGAGAAGCTAGAATTGCATCATCATAAGCATTGGAAATGAAATGAAACTTCTTTTGTTGTTATAGGAAGATTAAGTGCATTTAGGAGATTTATTAGAGAAAGATTTCATTCTTTGATTGTTGCATTGATTTTGTGTTCCCTATCTCTGAATTAGTGTTAACTTTCATTGAAGACAAAGATCTATTTTCTCATATAGCTGCATATAGGAGTTTTCAGATGACAGTGGTAGGGCCTTGTAATTGAAACCTAATTCAAGATCAACTGTTAAAATTTATTGAATTAACCTAAGGAAGCATTGAAACTTAACGCTTACATTTAGTGGTCTAGGCTAGAGACGTGTTCCAACGTCTTTAAACCTAGCAGTTGTCGTTCGCTTCGGCACTAGACAGTGCTAGTATGGACTTGTGCTCCCCGTACCATCATGTATATAACGGGAGACCCCTCTAGGCTGCAATCCTTTATCCATAGGAAGTTGATTCGGCTGCCTTGCAAACGTGATACACCAAACACAACATTCGGGGAGATTTCCTGCGCGTACTTCTCGGTTAGCCGGGAGGTATTCTATAGTTCACGGTTGCCTGGTAATCCTCTTTACCTAGATCATCCAGAGTAGTCATTTGATACTTTTTACTCATTAAACTTAAAAGATCATTCGAACGCTTGTCGTTTCGAACTCATTTCCAATCGAAAGTGATAGAGTCACCTTTCGTCCTTTTCTCGACTCTTAAAATATGAAAAGGCAAAGTTTTGTTTCAGTGTCTTAAAATTAACTTCCCATGAAATATTCCTGGTTAAAGTTATCTTCCTTAGTGATTATTTAGGGTTGATTCCAATGGCAACATTTCCAGAGTCTACCAGTCAAGGGTTCCCCTTGGATGGGAATCCTGGTCCTTTTCCTTCTTTTGGAAACGTTGGTGCTTCTTATATGGCAACGTTGTCCCTTCCTGGGCTAAGCATTGGTTTACCTATTTGGTTATTTTCAGTCTCGGTGATCCTGAGTGTCCCAACTCCTGCCCCGCCATCTCCTTCATTTGAATCACGTCATGATGATTCTTAGGTTGATCCCTTGCCTTCTTCCCCTATTCCTTCACCCTCCTCTTCTACTTCGCCTGGTGAAAGTTTGAAATCCAGTAACCAGGAGGCTAAGAAGAAGAAGAAGAAGACGAAGAAGAAGAAGTCAGATAAGCGAGAGGCCAACCATGCAGTTGTTGCTCCAAATGCACTTCCCGTCGACAAACCTTCTGATCCTTTGCAGAAGGTAAAATTCCCTTGCGAGTTGTGTAAGGGTGACCATCTCCTTCGAGACTGTCTTAACATTCCCAAAGTCTTAGAGGTATGGTCTCAAAATCTGGATCAACCATCCCCATCGACCTCTAGAGATCATGTCGATGTTGCACCTTTGGTTAGCAATGGTAAGAAGAAAGGGAAGATTAGATTCCCCTGTAGGCTATGCGAAGGAGAGCATCTTCTTGACCTTTTTCCTCTTATGGATAAAGCTTCCAAACTTTTGGAAAACCTTGTAGCTCCTCAACCCCAACTTCTTGTTGGTTATCAGAGTCTTTCTTCTAACCCTCTCCTAGTTGGTAAAGAGATTGAATTGGATTCATCTCTTGCCCGTCCTGCTCTTCTTGAGCGAGACTCTCCTGTGTCTGTTCCCGACCAATCATTGGTCGAAAATAGTGTCGACTTGTTTCCACCTTCAATTGATCACTCCGTTCCGGAAAAGAGTGGTGATCATACTGCTCATGTTCTTCTCGTCTCCTCAGATTCTCATGAATCGAAGGCTGACCCTCTCACCCCGACTGTTCAGGAGAGTCCTTCTTCTATTCCTGCAGAGCATGGGGGCAATCATATGATGCCCCCACCAAGTAGTTATGCCGTTTCTTTCAATTGGAGTCACTTGACTGCTTTCCGCCTCTCATCTTATATGCCTTTCCAGATTACAGTACAAGCCTATAATATGGTTGTACCTGGCACTCTATTAGAAGAAGGTGCGTCTGTTAGCATCATGTCTTCTACTACTTGGCAAGCTTTGGGTTCCCCACAACTTGTGCCTGTCGCCCAAAGTCTGTTGGCTTTCAACGGAGGAACCAGTCAGCCCTTGGGGATCCTTCCAAAGTTCCCTATTACTTTGGGAGGAAAGACCGTCTATATAGACGTGATGGTCATCCAAGGTCCCTTAGATTTCAATATTCTCCTTGGACGCAACTATTTTTATGTCATGGGAGCTCTTGTTTCTTTTCTTTTCCATGTGGTTTGTTTTCCGCACGAAGGGAGAATTGTGATTATTGATCAACTGTCGTTCATTGGTCACCAGGCGCCTCCTTCGCAACCATCGTCCCCTATCAGCGCTTGTTTGCAAGTAGTACCTTCCTCGCTACAGGTCAATTATGTGGCTACCCATTCCGTCTCTGCATTTGCTGATGATCACGCAGATGGTATTGTACATTATGTACTGGGGGCATTGGAACCTGATTTGTCATTTGTACCAGTTGACATGTGTTCCTCCCAGAAAGTAGTTCTCCTGTCTAGTGAGGACCTCTTGAAGGCCCTGTTCTCGTATGGTACATGATCAGATATTACGAGGATAGTTCTTTTTCTGTGTCAACCTCGTTAAAAAATGAAACAATGTATGAGGATAGTTCTTGGTCTTTTGTTAACCTCATTAAAAAATGAAACAAGGGTCATGAGGATAGTTCCTAGTCTTGTGTCAACCTCGTTAAAAAATGAAACAAAGGGTATGAGCATAATTCCTTGTCTTATGTCAAGCTCGTTAAAAAATGAAACAAGGAATGTGAGCATAGTTCTTTGTCTTGTGTCAAGCTCGTTAAAAAATGAAACAAGGGTCTTGAGGATAGTTCTTTTACTATGTCAACCTTGTTAAAAAATGAAGCAACTCCCTTTTCCAAATCGAGTCTTTGATTAAGATCTCGTAAAATCCCAGTCGAGTCTTTCCAAGATCTCGAAAGTGAACCTTCATTCCATCCACCTAGTTGACTGAAATGAAGCTTGGGGGGCATGTACCTCGATTGAGTCATTATGCTGGGGGCATGCAAACTTATAGCAAGCATAGTTTTTCGTTTCAAGCTTGTGTAAACATGAAACCGAATCCAAGCAAAGTTCTCCATGGTTCAAGCTTGTGTAAAAATGAACCCATGCCCAATTTACATCTCGTGATTGCCATTTTAATTAGTTGATTTCTACTAAATGAGCCTGGTTGTTTCTTTCCATCGCCACCATCTCTTTGGCCGATCATATGCTTTCACTTGGTTGTTTTTCCTTTCATGAGGGACCGTAGCGATGAGTGGTTTTTATTAGCCAGTCTCTTGACCATTACATGTTTTGAGCAGTTCCACCATTGTCGGAACCAGTTACTACCCTTTATACCACTCATTCCTCTAGGACGAGTCACATTTTAGCTCTTTTCTCGACTCGTTAAACTCATATGAAAAGATTGCCAAGTGTTTTTCCCTTTTGACTCGTAAAAGAAAATAAAATGGGGGGTCTGCTTTCAGCTCTTTTCCGACCCTTTAAAAGCAAAAATATGGTCAAGCCCTTGTCATTTCGAACTCGTTAATGGATGCGAAACGTCGTGTGCCCAGTATAAGTTTACCCCTTTTTCGGGCTGGGAGGCACTATTTACGAAAAAGGTACTCCTTGACTGAAATGGTCAAGCAATTCTCTCAAGTATTATTTTCTACCTTTTCAGGCTCAAGAGACACAAATGTACGAAAAGGGACCATGTGGAGTTTTCTTTTACGTGTCTTTTTCAAAATCCCTAAACATGAAAAACATACCAAGTTACACCTTTGTCGGGCTCGTTAAACTATTAAACGACATCAGATTCGTCACCATGACGAACATGAGCTTCTCCTTCCTATGGCTCATTAAACTTACTAGGTCGGATTCGTCCTAAGGATGAACTTACAGTGCAAGCATATGCTATCCCTTTCGAGCTTGCGATTAAAAATAATAATTGGGGTACTTGTTAGAAATGGTGGGGGGGAATTTGGAAATCTATCAGTCGTGTCGGCAACTCACTCTTGAACATGACACTCTTTGTTTCGTGTCGAGTTGGGACATCCTCCTCTGTATCATTGACCTTCCTAGGTTTGGGCCATTCATTTTTGCCTTCCATTTGATCTCTGCCACGTCATCATGACCATCGATCCCATGGATCCAAAAGCTGCCAAACTTCCAGTTGTGTCACTGATATGTTCAAGAGTTGTCCTTCTGCAGTTACACTTACCTCTGATTCTCTGTATCATCCGAAATTATTTTGCATCCTCTTATCTCGCATTAATGATGTGGGATTCATTATGGCCCTCCTTCAACACGGTCACTTTTCGTCAACTTCAACTCATTATCCGGGAAGTTGACCGAGAGACTCCCTTCCAGTACCTTAGAGCATGCATGCCCTAATAGCAAGTTCTTCGCACTCGACGACAAGTTCACATCATTAGCTTTCGATAAATTTCACAGGTGTTCGACTTCAGTTCCTGTATGCACATTCCGTGAATTGTGCTGATAGAACCTTGAGGACCATTGTCATTATTGGTGGTTTCTCTCGCGCTTGCTAACAATTTACATCATTGACTAGTAATCAAGTGACTTTCTAGCATGTTTGACGTCAACACATCCATTCACATGCTAAGATCTGTACTTTGATCGGGTCGTGTTGGAGCGCAAGACCCTGGACTTAGATCACAAAAAGTCCAGGTTGCGAAGTGGTGTGACATGGTTACGATGATATGCATGTCTCTTTCAGATGGCTAGTTGCGACCAGACCATGAGTTATCATATGTGATCCTTCTCATTGTCGGATGGCTGCGCCCATACCTGGATCCATTTACATGATCATTCTCTAGATGGCTATGTCCATGCCATGATTCATGTATCGTTTCATAGAGATCTCATTTTATGTATCTGTACTTTCTTGCAGGTTTTCCGACGGCAGACCGGTTCCCCGCACTGATTTATAAAGTATTTCATCCCTCACTCTCGCTCGGCCTTCACGCTTTTGGGGGAATCTGTTACACAACATTTTGTCATTGTACCTATATTCCCCGTTCCTTGATCTTGGAGGACCTCTACACTGAACCTCGCATGCTTTGCCTTCATGACGAAACTCCCATTGTGTCCCTCTTCATGAGTAGATCAATTCCCTTTTGCACCATTTCTCCTGAAACTTCTGTTTTGCCCAATTTACAAGATCGGTGCTAATGGCCTTTGTCTCCCCCGCACCGATGTGCAGAGATTAGCACTACTCCTCGCACCGACCAGAGCGACTGAGTTGTGTTTCAATCACGTTGGTCCTGTTATGGAAAGTTTTTTAAATTAGAGCCAAAGCTTCCAACTCTAGAAGCTTCGTAACGGAAGTTTGGTAAATGGTTTGGCCGGATGGGGTCGAGGATGACAGTTTGGGCTCCTTTCCCCTATAATGATGGAACTACCTCAAGGGATAAGTCCTTCTCCCATGAAAAGAGGATCCATCTCTCATCCATATTTCCTATATAAACCTCCCTTCTTCCCAAACACAAACTAGTCACAGTTGATAGTTTTTGGTTGAGTGTGAGTGTTATAGTTGTAGAGTTTTTGGTTGAGTGTTGATGCTATTTTGGTTTGGAGTAGACAAGCAAGCTATTACTAGTTGTAGCTATCTAGTTGTGTGAGGGAGAAGTGTGTTTTGGTTTGGAGTGAAGTCTAAAGGGAAGAGCCTTAAAACTATTGTTGATTGAGGCCATCATGGAATGCTAGCAGAAGTGTGTGGGAACCTGGTCTTGTCAGAGGAAGACTACAACGTCAAGATGAATGGTTGTAATCTCTCTTTGATATTAATATATGCAACTATTGATTGATTTCCTACATGTTTTGTAATATTACATATTCATGGCTTAATGTTTCTTGACTTGTTAAGTAGGTTGAATTACAATTTGTCTATTATTATGTTTGTGTGTTGTTGTTGTTTACTTGTTTCAGGAGCTTGAAGAAGGAAGCGAGAGATCGCTATAGTGAGAAAGCGAGGACATCATCAAGCAGGATAAGAAGACTAAGAGGTAGGCCCTCTTGATTGATTCTAACCTAAGGAAATCTTCCATAGAATGTATCTGTTGTGGCTAGACCCATTATCGGGGTAGAGGAATTCGTTCGTGTCCGCACTTATAATTTTACTTGACCACAAGATACAACAACAAAATGAAAGCAGTGTGGTTTGCGACATGTTGGGACAAGCATGGATAAGACACTGGAAGCAAAGTTGCTTGGTAAAGATAGTGTGGTTTTGGATGTGTGGTACTATTGTGTTGCATATGTTGTACATGTTGCATATGTGTTGTTGTGTGCATGCGGTGTTTTATGTATATAGTGTGTGTACATGTTGTTATGTAATGATTATGTACAAGGTGGTACAGATAGTGTTGTGTGCAGATGGTGCTCTGCGCATGTTGGATATGCGGTGTTATGTACATATGATGTTATGTACATGTTGGATATGCAGTGATATGTACATGGGGTGTTGCGTGCATGTTGTACATGTGGTGCTATGTACATATGGTGTTGTGTGCATGACTGTACAAGTGGTGTTGTGTGTAGGTAGTGTTGTGTGCATGTTGTACAAGTGGTGTTGTGTACATGTCGTGCATGTGGCGTTGTATACATGTAGTGTCGCATACATGTCATGCATGCAGTACTGTGTACATGTGGTATTGTGTACACATTGTACAGGTGGTGTAGTGTACATGTGGCGTTGTGCAGGTAGTGCCATGTACATGTGACGCTATGCACATGTTGTGCAGGTGGTGCGTTGTACAAGTGGTATTGTGTACAAGTTGTACATATGGTACTAGTGTACATGTGATATTATGTGCATGTCGTACATGATGTGTTGCGGGCGTGCGGTACTATGTATGTGCATTGTGTAGTCGTGGTATCGTGACATGTGTATTCCTTGTGTTGTACTTTGTGTAGTACATGTATTTTGTTGTGTTGTACGCCAAGTGTAGGTACATGTATTGTGTGGCATTGTACATCGGGTATAGATGTATGAGTTGTGTTGTATATCGGGTGTATGTGTATGCATTTTGAGGTGTCACACGTTGTGTGCAGATATATGTCTTGTGATGTTCATTGTGTACGTATACGTATCGTGTTGTGTCGTACACCAAACGTAGGAGTATGTATTGTGTTGTGTTGTACACTGGGTGTAGGTGTATGTGTTGTATGTTAGGTGTAGATGCATGTATTGCATGGTGTGGTATGTTGTGTGTGGTTGTACATGTGGGATGTACACTATGTGTGTGTGCACACGGTTGAGGAGAAGGAACTGGGTGTTTGTCTGGTCTGGCAACCAATCTGGAGTGCATACGGAATAAAGACAAAGGTAGAAGCTAAGGATTGATGAAAGGATAAGTATCAATATTTTATTTCAGTTTTATTGTGCATGTGATTTATGATTCTGGCCTGTGATGATTACACGTGATCTATGATTCTGGTTTATGAAGGTTACATGTGATTTATGATGTTGATCTATGATGGTTGTGTTCTGAGCTAACCTGATGTGATATTTTTATACATGGTGATTTCATCAAAGATGCTAGTTTGACTTGTTGTGACAGGAAGTAAACAAAATTGCAAGTGTACCTTATTGACGAGCCACCAATGAGGTATTATTTGAAGTTATTTCAATTTATTTTGAATCTAATGGAAATTATGTGATTGGAATAAGAATGCATGAACATGCCTGGTTGAGTGGTTGAACTCGACTACAAGAATTAGTAACAACAGTAAAAGAAATTGGAACATGCAGCAATATGCTCGTCAAGCACTTTAGGAGCAGGGCCATTATCGGACACTGGTACCCAATAGTGTCCATTGATTTCCATAAGCATGCTATGATTGGTATGATGGTTTTAAGGCAGGGATATGCCTTGGTTTTTGTATCTTCCGATGCGAGGAAGCCTTTGCCAAGGGATGGACTACCAGAAATGGGGGTGCCAACAGAACTTGGAAGGTGTGTGACTACACGGAAGGGGATGACCGGATTTCCCAAGGGAATGTATAACAGAGAAGGGAAGACCGAGGATGGATTTGTTTTGGTCATTAGCATTGCAAGATGGATGGAACAATGAGTTGGTAACTGTTCATTGAGAGGATAGGTGGCATGGGATTATATCCTTGGACATTGGATGCAAATTTGATTTTGCAGTGGATTCTGGACTTCCTGGAAAGGAGGTGAATTCGGGTATTACTTCGAGGGTGGAGGTGTGCACCTTTGGATTCCTTTATTGCGGATGCGGGCATCGTATCCTTTTTATTTATTGGTTGAGCAAATGTACATATGTGTGTATTATTGTAAATACTATGTCGATTTGGATTTATAAAGATTCATAAACAATATGGTTAGTTGATGGTTGAAGAAAATGTGTATGTGAATATGTGGTTATTGTAAATACCATAATGCAATGTGTTATAAAGCTCCATTAAACGGTATGTTTGTCATGTTTCAACATTGGTCATTGTAAATATTGTAACGAGCTATGTTATAAAGCTCCATGGACAATATGTTTTGTTTTCAATAGTTTTGTTGGTTATAGGCGTCATTGAACACCAAGGACGATGTTCCCCCAAGGGGGTAGGTTTTGTAACAGCCCTGGTGAAAATTCCTTGTAAAAATATATAAGGCCATGGTGATGGGACACATATTCCAAGTTGAATGGTGGGGGAAACATCCTAGTGGGTGTTGATTCTATTTATTATGGCTAAGGAAATTGGCAACGACAATGGCTAAGGCTTTGGAAAGGCATGAGGCATTTATTGGCATTTTATTTATGAAAATAAAGGAAATTAGGAGAAAAGGAAGGTGAAGATCACAGGTTGCATGTGAGGAGGAAAATGATGGAAAATGGAGAAAATATAGGCCTCATTAATAAAAAGGCTTATGAGGATCAGTTGGCAAGCTCTTAGTCAGTGTAAGCTTTTGGCTCAAGCTTTTGAAAGGTTTTGTTAGAGCTCTCTTCTATCTCATACTCTTGGATACTTAGAGCTTTCTTGGAGCACTCTTAGAGGGTGTGGAATACTTGGAATTTTTTAGCAAGAAGGCAAAGGAAGAGTAGGAAAGCGTAAGAGGGCACCGAGATCAACAACTACAACAATTTTGCTTGCAGGCACCGAGTTGCATGTATGTTTTCCTCACTAGTTTTGGCATGCATGGCACATGCATGTGGTTTCTTGGTTATGATCTGTCACTGGCATGGAGGATTGCATGGATTGACAGTGGATTTTCCTAGCCTTGACATTTCCTGGATAGCCATGGAGATTGTGGGTTTATTTCCTTGTTTTGTTTTGGTTGGTTCTCATGTTTCCTTAGCTTGGGTTGAGTTATTAGTTCCTGGAAGCCTTGGTTGGACAAATGCTTTAGAAGCCCTGTAACAGCTAGGTTGAGTTACTGGTCCCCTAGCCTTGGTTGGAAAAACGCTCTGGAAGCCCTGTAACAACTTGGGTTGAGTTATTAGTCCTAGAAGCCTTGGTTGGACAAATGCTCTAGAAGCCCTTGGTGAGTTGAGTTACTAGTCCTGGAAGCCTTGTTGGAAAAACGCTCTAGAATCCCGACAGTAGTTGTGGGTTGAGTTACTAATCTTGGAGCCTTGGTTGGACAAACACTCTGGAGCTCGATAGTAGCCGTGGGTTGAGTTAGTAGTCCTAGGAGCTAGGTTGGAACAAATGCTCTAGAGCCCTGGAAGGTTTGGATAGAGACTGATCGGATGATGGTTTTGGTGATTTTTGACCGTGAGGTGGAATCACAATTTGATGGTGTTGGGCCTCAAAATAGTCCCTATTTTCACTCCATTATTCACCAATATCTTCACATTTTACCTTCATGTCACCTCCATTCCACCTCCATATCATTACATTTACCTCATTATTGGGTTATAACAATGCTTTTCCAAAGTTTATTAATTCTTAGCATTTTTAAGTGAATTTATGGCTAAACTTTAGAAAATAAGATGCTTATACTTATACCTAACAATTAGATAGAGTTTGTTGACATGTGTAGGCACAAAGGAAGCTTCGAGGGCATCTTTATGTGGCCTTGAATGATCAAATTCGAATTTGATAAGATAAGCCTCATGGAAAAGATCATGGAGAAAATCATGGACCTCATGGAGGAGATCATGGAGGATAGGGTTATGTGTCTAGATGGTTGAGAAATGTATGGAACTAAAAAGAGATTAGTGGATCATCATTATGAGTTTGTTATCTCATCTCATTGTATAAATAGGAGTACCTCCTCCATTCCAAAAAGAGGACTCTTAGAGCATTGTATCCAACTTATGATGGCATAGAATAAAGCTTCATTTTTCATACATTTCCATTATGTAGTTTTATTTCCATTATGTAGTTTTTAGATATAAGTTTGCTTAATGTAGTATATGGAATAATTTGTCTTGTTCTTAGGAGAATTGAGCTCACTCTAAAAGGATGAGAGAAACATGTTATTTCATATTAGATCTTATTTCATTTACTTGTTTAGATGTTTGAGGATTTGTTTGTGATTGATGAATGAGTTTTAAATTAGAATCTAATCAACATATGAGAGGACAACTAAGGGTCTAAGTTAGGCTCTCTCTCTCTATTTGATTTGTATGATAATTGAAATTCATTCTTTTGCTTTTATGTTTCAAGTATCATATGAGGAGATACCAAGAGCCTAAGTTAGGCTCTCTCTCCATTGATTTATATGGTAATTGAAATTCATTCTTTTATGCTTTTAAGTTTTAAGTTATTTCATTTCTTATGTTTATGGATGAATCTTAGTTTAGTTTGGATTAGTACATGAGAGGACAATCAAGAGACTAAGTTAGTCTTTCTCTCTCTTTGAATCTGAACAACAATTAAAGTTCATTCTCTTTTCTTTATTTCAAGTTTCTGGTTTTATGAATGATTTCTCTATGATACTGTAGGGAAGGACAACCAGGACCTCCTTAGTTAGGAGCCTCTTCCCTTGCATATTATATTGAATCGTAAATAATTTAGTTAGTTATAGAGTTAGTTGCCTACTCCTGCATATATATTGTTGGCACCATCACAAGCTTACGAGTTTCCCTGGTCGATAATTTATGCAGCAATTTAAGTCCAATAAATTGCCCAACAGATGGGTTGAGGTGGATGGCCTCTAGAAGCCCAAGATGAGTTTTGATTGATTTATTCTATGAGATCCCACATTCATGCTTGGAATATGGCGCGAGGGCGAATGACTAAAGAGAGATTTGGCTTAGCCATTCTATGGTCGGGTGGAGCGTGGAAGTCCGGTCTCAGGTTTGGATTTTGCATCATTAATGAAAGGTTGTTTCTCTTGATATTTGTATGAGTATTATGATGGATTATATGTGGTGTATATGCTTGTGATTTCACTGATATTTATGTCCCTATTATGCTAATTATGTATATATTTTATGACAACAACTATGGATGGCTCTCATCATGTTTTTAATTGTAAATGAATGAACAATGTATCTATGACCTAATGGATGGAATGACAGTTAAAGTGATAAGGAAACAATGCTTCATGGTGAATCTCAAATAAGTATGAGACCCCTATGCTCAGAACTGTTATTTACACCTATAGATTACATATTCGTAATATGTTTGACGAAATTCCTGTCATGACTAGTAGGGGTCCACTCAAGGTCTTAATCAAGTATTTGATTTAGCACTGTCATTTCCATGTTATTTTACTGTTATGAAGAGATGGTTCAATTCTAGGCAGTGACTTGGGCTCTAGGCCTAAAAAAGTGGCTCAAATCCCAGGGCCGCTGGCATAGCACTGAAAAATTTAGTCTGTCGTCGTTGGTAGTCAAGCCTATGAGAGCAACTTTGGGTTTCTGGACGTTGTCATGCCTATAGCATGAGAGCGACCAAGGGTTAAGTTATCCAAAAGTTCAGTGGGGCCCAAGGGCAAGATGTCTAAGGTATTGGATTGGTTCTTGAGGGTCTTGGAGCTAATGTTGAATGTTTGTATAGTGTGTTTCTATCGGTTCCACTTCCTTGATGTGACTTAGGGGGTCGAATCATATCATAGTGGCCTCTCGTCGCATGTTTACCCAGGATGGCCTGTTGCTTGGGTAGATGTGGGAGGAGGGTGTTACAATATTCTATACATGGCTCATTACATTCCAATGTGTGGCTATTCTCATTCCACATGTGTTCCTTGGTCTTCATTACATATCATATATTACATAAGACAAATTACAAATTAGACGACGACTATATAAGACAAAATGATGATGGGACAAAGACTCATCAAATTGATAAGTCTTTTGCTTCCACATGGAGCTCATTTGTAATGTAACTGTACCATGCTATGAACTCCATTAAGATGTCCTTGATCCGTACTGGAAATTCCCCTATGCAACACATCTTCACCTCTAGTGCCTCCGTCAATATGTTCTTGGAGGTTGACATTATTTCATAGGCATGAAAGTTTCATGTGATCTTTGACTAGTGAAATGGCGTATTGCAGAATAATGTCTTTGGTTACCTCTAAGCCTTCCTGTTATATTGAGTGCTTGATATGCTTTATGTATTGTCTGTTCTCGGGGAAGATGACCTCCCCGCCTATGATTGCTTCAAGTTTACATATCGAAGGCATCCCATGCTTAAATGTAAGAGACTCAAAACCATTATGCAGTCAACTCTATGTAGCAATGGTACTAATCGATTGTTCGCCAAGACACATGCAGTTTTGGCAGTGTAGTCTAAACTGAACTTTATCCATCTCTGCGGCAATCATGTCTTTCTTCTCTAAACTTTGTGGAGCATGTGGATATTTCACAACCCACTCATGAAGATGATCGATTACTCTACTTGCTACCTTCGGGAGTTTCACCGCTTCTTGTGCCTTCTTTTGTATGCCAACAAGAGGAGACACCACTTGTTTGGAAGAATCATCTCATCGTATAATCATGCCATCGTGTCCTCCATTGGCCCTAGTTATTCTTGTGTGTCTCATTACCATTCGACGATGTTGAAGCTTTGTGATGAAAACTGTTGATTCTTCGCTGCAAGATGTTCCGCCTATTTCTTCACTGCAACAATTTCTCTTCTTAGCCTAATATTGTCATTCAACAAGTACTCAGAATTATCCTGTGCCACTATAGCGAATACAACATTTGCCGCTATAATAACTATGGGATTCCTTCTAGTGTTGGAGTTATCACCTTCTCTATAGCAACTGATATTGGATTTTGAGGATCCTTGGGGAAGTCATTATGCCTTTTTTGCATGATCCTCTTCTTAAGTTGATCAAAGGTTACACTGTATACATCCATGACTTCATCGACTGGTGGAGGTGTGATCCCCATTTCCCCAAGATGACCACCTGCAAGGGGATATTTCTTTGGAGTGCATGGTTCATCATCCATGGGTTGGATGGTATATACTTCCTCTTCTTCAATCTCCTAAGTCAATTTCTTTATTCCAGTCTCCACGTTGCTTCCTCCTCCCATCGCTTATGTTGTTCTTCTTCTATCCTTCTCCTCTCTTCTTCTTATTCTTGTTGCTTCTGGAGCAACTCATCCTTCGCCCTCTTCTACTTCTCTCCTCTCCTGCTCTGCTTGAATAGATCCTATGTTTAAATGATCAACTTTCCATTTCTTTCTGTTCTCGTCTATCGAGTCATACCTAGTCCTTTTCTTAGGATCTACTTGCCTTACTTGAGGGGTTATCTCCTTCTCCTCCTGTACCTGCAAGTCTTGAGTTGGTGGATCATGGGGTGAACTGGTCTCTGTCCCTGGATGTGCCTTCATGTTTGTATTGTGCCAGTTATTTATCTTCTCATCTTCTACTATGGACATTGATGAGTACCCCATATTGTGACCGATCATTTCACAATGTTGCCTAACCACTCGCCTGGGATCATATCCATGAAAGTCTTTAGTGGCGAAGTGTAGGATGTACAACTCTTGTGTCTTTGTAACTATCGTCTTGTGGCTCTTCAACTCATATAATTCGATTCTCAATATAAATATGGGCCAAGGGGCTTTCTTCCTCCTGTGAAGAATTCAAGACAATCCCATGTCCAAATGATTTGCTACTTCTTGCATGGCCACTTTGTTGGTCACATATTTCGGCATAAGATGAGGGGATATCTGACAACCAAAACATTTGATGTATGTACCCTCGAGAGCTGCAAACCAATCCATAATATCTTGGAGTGACTTCTTCACCTAATCGAACATGCAAGGAGGATCGATCTCGAATATCATTTGAAAGATAACAACAAAGAAGTGTTAATCCAATTTGTCATATACACCTTTGAAGATTATTTTTGATAATAATCTGCAGTGGAAGTAAATCGGGAACTTCTCCTCAGGGTCCATTTCCAGATCATTCCCAGGAATGCATACTATACAAGGATCCCATCTAAGAGAAATTTAGACATGTAGAATTATGGTGCTTGGTTTGCCCTCAAGGATGCTTTTTCCTGCCCCATTAGATGTTGCAACTCATATGACAATATATCCACCCAATTGAAAGCTTTGTCCTGTGTCACCACCATATTGAGCGTATATATCCAATTCTCCTCGAACACCTCAATGTTCTTGCACCCATACAACTGACAATACATGGCTATCAAATACTAATATACATCTATGAGAATCTTTGTCGGATAGACTATGGATGGGAAATGGTGAAACTTGGTAGGCTCTCGACACAATGATTTGATAACATCACTTGTGTCGAGGTGTTCTCATCTCATGTAGAAGTTGTCATTTGTATATTCAGTGGGCTTGAACATCTTATAATATGTTTGCATGTCTTCACCATAATAGGTGGCGAGCTGACTACCACTCTCACTGTGAAGCACAAGGTGAGAGTCATCCATATGTGTAATGATCCATTCAATCACCTCTGCACATGGCATGACTAGGAATCTGCATGCGATCTTATGCATCATGTACTTCTTGATGTTGATGTATGCATGCACATCTTCTAAGTCCCTATCAAACTTTTCATGCATGAATGCGTTGTATATCTTGCCCCATGTGACCTATGTAGTCTTATCAATAAAGCATTGGGTGTTTTCATATATGGGAATGTTTGGCTTTGTAACTTCGACAGGTTCATCAATGCTTTCTTCTGAGAGTTCTTTGGAGGCCACTTTACGAGGCAACATGTCTCCAATAGATGATGACAGGGCGACAATGCTTGTAGCACGAACACCTATTTGTGGCAACAGGCACATAATGAAAATATTAGCTTAAAGCAACCTACTTATGCAACAATACTTGTAAATAATGTACAAAGAGCCATCACATGTAACTATATATGAAAATATATGAATGATAACACAAAATAAATTGCATGCATGAGAAAATGGGGATGCAAAATAGGAGGGTGTACTATCAAAGCATGAAGGGGTCATTCAGGGCTTTGCAGTGTGCTCATGCGCTCAAGCAAGTGGAGAAAATCACCAAGGGTACATTGGTGCACTTCGAAGGGTTGAAGGGGTGAGTTGTTGGGTCTTCAGGTCTTAATCATGCGATCAAGGAGAAAGGGAGGTTGCACTGTCACACTTCGAAGGGATGAAGGAATGGGTTGACCAACCTTCAGGAATTCACAATGCGCTCAAAGGAAAGGAGGGCACATTTATCGCACTCTGAAGAGCCGAAGGAAGATGATTCGTGTCTTCGTGATGCGCCCATGCACTCAAGAGGAAAACTTTATCATTCTAGGTGAAGTTTTTGATACTGATCAGGGTTCGAGCTCAAGAAGTGCACTTAACCTGTTGGAAGCTTAGGAACAAGTTTAAACAACATGATTTGATGACTAAGATGAGGAGAATAAATATCTACAAGGTTATATAATCGTTGTCATATTCACTTTGGAATATGAAAGATTTGATGAATGTGAAGATTTTTTGCATGCGATAACATATTAACACTTGAAGCATGAAGATTGAGCATAAATGCCAGCAAACAAATTGAAAAATGAAGGAATGACAAGAAGAAAAGTAAGAATGACAATGAAATAATGAAAGGTAATTAAAATATTCGACATGCAAAACTTACTTGTAGTGTTGGTTGATGAAGAGTCTTCTTGATTCACAGTTGTGCATCCAACTCAGAAAGAATGATTATGTAAATGAATGATTAACTAAGTCGATTTAAAGAAGCTAACATGCAAAATTGATTCATGCATGAGCGCCAGTTGTCGGCGAGTGAAATGATTAGTTAAGGGAATTTAAGTGGGCTCCTATTTTCTAGGAGTGTGCCCACATGCAACAAGTTTCTCTTGCTTGCACCCAGGAAGAGCACATGTATTAGCCATGAAGGAGTGCGCTCAAAGAACACTTGCTCAACATGAAGGAGTGTGCTCAAGGAAGGCGCACTACTTCAACCCGAAGGAGTGCGCTCAAGTTGGACGTGTATGTTCACCAACTTGGAGTGCGCTTTTTCTTTTTCAAGTGATTTTCTCATTATTTTTCTTTTTTCTTTGCTCTTGAGTGTTTTTCGAGTGTGTGCATGGCGAGAAGGCAAGTTTCTAATTCAATAAAGATCATGAGTTCACCTAACCATGGACTAACTAACTTAAGTGCTTCTAATGGTCAAGTGATGACACTTATGAAACATTGACTTAGAAGGGTGCGACACTAGGAGAAAACAAAAGAATAGCAAATCAAACAACATGGTGACACAAAGAAGCTTGAAACGACAGTTGATGTAGGCTCCAAAATTGACATAGGAAAAAATTTTGGAGGGTCGTTGTCGCAACGACAACATCTGGTAAGCTTGTTGTTTGATTTCACTATAATAGGATGTGATAGGCTTGTCAACTGCTATAGGTCCACTATCTATTAAGTGAATAACATTAACTTTTGTTGAATATCACTCGTGAATCTAAATAACAGGCTATCTTGTAGAAGATTTCTCCTTTGACTTATTAGTTACAAGCATCAAATCTTTTTCCTGGGAACCTTTTGACCTCTTTCTCCTTTCTTCCTTAGTGACATCTTCTTCATCTATCTGCATCATATCCTCAGTAAATGGCCTTTTAGCTCCACTGTCAAGCTTGGCCGGGGTAACTATTTTTGTCTCTTCTTTTCCTTGCTTCAAAACTCCTTTTGATTGCTCGAAGCAATTTTCTTCATTTCCCAATTGATTTTGATCAACATTTTCAACAGTTGACCATTCCATCTTGTTTGCTAGCCTTTCCATTTATGAACTACCCTGATGTTTATATTCAACCCTTCTTAGCTTCTTTCTTTTGGCTAAAATGATATGATGAGGATCATAGTGACATGCTTCATCATATTCAAAATTGAAACAAGCTAGCAATTGATCAATTATATGTGAAGTTGCTCTATTCTTAACAGTAAAAGGTCCCACTGTTATTGGAAATTTGAAAGACATTGCTAAATTCTTGCTTGTAAAATGTATAAAATCTAAATCTAATCTCTGCCTTAAGATCTCCAAAGCATAAACCCTAGGAGTTAAAAATGAAGGTAGTTTATAGGGTTGAACCTTTGCTCCATAAATCCTTATCACTATATAGTCCTTATATAAGAACCAATCTCCTATTCTGGACCTTGAACTCAGTTGGAGACATTTCTTTAGCTCTGGGCATACTCTTGGAAATTCTTCTTCATGAATCAATACATACACCTTGGATATGAACTTGTTAACAAAATTGAAGAAACCCTTCGATTTGTTTCTAAGACACAATGCTCTGTGAATCACTGAACTTACTCCAAAAGAAGTAATTCCTTCTAGTTCCAAAACATGTTGAAATTGATTAGTGAATTTATCCAAAATTAAGTAGATGAGATAAGATTGATATTTGAAGCTCTGAAGGGTGCTGAAATTTCTCAATTGTTCATGCATTGATTTTACTATAAATTTAGGATAATTGAACTTTACTGATTGTGACAAAGACCATAGAAAACCTAAGAAACTTTTAGTGATGACCTGATCATGATTGAAACCCAAGATTTGACTAATCATGGAGAAAATGATATGCACTGGTTTAACAAACCACTTAGATTTTAGAGGGTATATTAAATATTGTAGAGAAGTCTCAGAATTTAGAACACTTTGGACAAATGTAAGTTGTACTTGTGGCGATATGATATGAAGGTTTGAATGATAGTTTCTTCATTTAATTCTACGGTGTTTTCATTCATAAGACTGAAAGACTATAACCCTTGCATATTGAGAACTGATTCAGTAGTTAAGGAAATGAGGATATTGGAAGTTGTATTTGACGCTATTGATCTAACAGAAGTGAATTAATTCTCAGAGAACCATATGACCAATTCAGGGAAATGAATGACCTGAGGAATTATACACAATGGAAAACGTGACTCCCAAACTTTATACCCCTTACTAATTTCATCATCCTGCTGAAAGAACAATTAAGGGATCTGCTCTTGATTAGTACATGACAAAATTGGGTCATAAACATCCCAGTCTTGGTCCACCAGGTTATTCTGGTTTAGGTCAAAGATTTTTATGGATGGAGACAATTTTATTAAAGGATTCCATTCTTTCGACTACTAAAACACTGAGACGGAACAAGAAACCAACCTTGAAAGTTGAATTCTTGCTGACTTAAACATTTTAACAATCTTCACTGTCGCCTGTAATAAAGCCCTTTTCACTGTAAGGAACTGCAGAACACTATAATTTTAGCGGGGAAAAATAAATCTTTATAAATAAAGTGCTTAATAAAAAGTTAACATATACCAAATTGTTGTATCCATTGATTTGATCTAATTGCTAGATCAACGATGGCAATTGAGTGTGGAGATGAGAAACGAATGATCTTTAACACCATAAGAGAATCCCACATTGAATCTGTTAAGGGACACATGTTGCTTCTCGGTGAGTGCGAGATTTGAATGGTGTTTTATACTTTGGGTTGGTTCAAAATCCACAACACATATTCATTGTTGATCTCCAACTTCCTATGATCTCGACCTTTGAACCATGTAATAGAATATGGTACTTTGGCCTTTGGCGCTTTGAACTATCCCACATGCAATAGAGTAAAATACTTGTCATTATTTAAATATCCCAGCTCTTGGATGCTATCTTGACATGTAGTGCATGTGTGTGTGTGTGTATATATATATATATATATATACTCCAATGTTGGGTGCCTTATGTTGGTTGTTATTCATGTCTGACATGTGATGCTTGGTATGTGTTGGAGTAAAATTGTTCTGACTTGGAAATTGAGTCTAAGAACCCAATATTTTTTTATAAAAATAACTATAACCATGTATATGAACCTAATGTATGACAATAGCCTTCAAATTTTTTGACCCCAATTATAATTTTTTTTGCAAAAAATTATAAAAAAATTAATAGGTGATAACATACCCTTAAACCCTTTAGCCCTAATCCTTGTACCCTTAATCCCTAATCCCTTAACAAAAAAGCCTTAAATACTCTACACCCCGCGGGCATTCCCTATAATTATTATTGCTCCTAATTCCTAATCCTAAATCCATAACAATTATAATCACTAACCCCATGATGTCCAAGCCTTACCACCCCTAAATTATATAACACATAACAACTATAGTCCCAAGCCCCTATACCTCATAACACCTACTATTTTTGACCCCTAATGTCTATTATCTAATATAGCTTGTAATCATAACCACTATATCCTAAAAAGCATAACCCTATCACCCTTAACTCTTGAAATGTAACCATTATCACTAATAAACTCTCAGTCATAACAACTATATTTGTTAACTAGTAACATATATGATCCATAACCTAATCCCATATGTAAACATATTCTCTAACTCCTACATGCCCTAGATGGGAATGAGGAATGATGACAATGAGACTGCATGAAGAACGTTGATGATCTCAAAGATTATGCGGGGATGTCAAGCATCCTTGAGTCTTGAAACCCTCACACATTATTAAGAAATGTGACTAGTCTTACCATGTCAAGTTTCGACGCATACAAGAATGATTTGAAGAAATTTCAACATTAGCACCATTCATTGCTCATCGTGCGAAGTCCATGGATGATATTGGTGATGGGCATGTTAGAAGACAATCCATTACATTTCAAGAGAGTTTTGACAAAGATTCCACAGATGGGAATGAGGAATGATGAAATTGAGACTGCATGATGAACGTGATGTAAGCGTGGATGGTCTTGAAGATTATGCTAGGATGTCATGCATCCTTGGATCTGAAAATCCTTGCATACTATCAAGCAATGTGTATACTCTAACCATGTCAAAATTCAATGCATACATGAACAATTTGAAGAAATTTCAATGTTGGCCCCATTCACTGCTCACCATGCGGTGTTGATGGATGACATTGGTGATGGGCATGTTGGAAGACGTTCCATGTCATTTCAAGGGAGTTTTGACAAAGATTCCATAGACGGGAATGACGAATGATGACAATGAGACTACATGATAAACATTGATGCAAACATGTATAATCTTAACGATTATGCGGGGACATTAAACATCCTTGAGCCTTGAAACCCCCGCACACTGTTAAGGCATGTGTCTAATCTATCCATGTCAAATTTCAATGCATACAAGAATAATTTAAAGCAATTTCAATGTTGGCCCCATTCACTGCTCACCGTGCGACATTGGTGGATGAAATTGGTGATGTGCATGTTGAAATACAATCCATCACATTTCAAGAGAGTTATGATAAAGCCCTAAACCCCTTAACTCCTAAGCCTACATTTACCTTTAAATCCTTAAGCCCTAATCACTAAAGTACCCTTAATCCCTCAACCATAGTTAATCACTAATCCCTTAATGCAAAAGCCCTAAATCCCCTAAGCATTTAGCCATCGACCCTTAAACACTTAAGCCTTAATCCCTAATCCCTTAATTCATAAACCCCTATGCCCTAAGAACTTAAACATTAATCCCTTAAACCATAATCCCTAAGCCATTAACCATTAAACTACCTAACCCGTAAGCGCCAAATCCCTTAACTCTTGACCCTTAATCCCTTAAACCCTAACCCCTAATCCCTTAACCCTTAATCTCTGTACCCAAAATCCCAAAATCCCATAATCCTCAACCCCCTTATCCAATTAACTCCCAACACCTCAATTAATTAACTATTTAGGCACATTCTGTGCTAAAAAGGTAGCTAAGCAAGGCACTAATTTAGGCGCTAAAAGGGGAGCTAAATCCGACACTATTATTGGCGCTATTAGTGGCTAATTTAGCGCCTGAATGTTTTGGCTAGCTCAAACAACGCCATCCCGATAAATAATGCCATTTTTTTCAAAAAAATGGAGAAAAATACACAAACAGTCCTTGGAAGCAAAACAGGGAGCTAATGACATGGATTTATTGTAGTGGGGAGAGTCCCAACACCCAGTGTGCATGCACCACTAAGCTGCCAAGGCTGTAACATGATCGTGGAATAGTGAAGCGTGTTGAAGAAACTTGCTTGCGGGTTGTTATCCCAGGATTCCAAATGTGGAATGTTTAGGCTGGAAACTCTCCCCTCCACCACTCCAGAGCACGTCACCAATTTCGTCACAAACACATATCAGCTAATGCATCCCAAAATCGCAACCATGAATACTCCGTCAATACAATTAGTTCTTGCTCTAAGCCATTCCATACTGAATTGCAAAACCTTCCATCAGCTAACAAAATCACCACAACACAAGGACACTAGGCCACTCCATTAAAACTAAAGCCACGATTAAATAGATCGACACATTCACACTTAGTGTATATGCCTTCACACACTTTTACATGTCAGGCAGGTGCCATGACACCAACTCGTTAAATGTCAACGAGCCCATATTGGTGGCTGGTGTCCACCATCGCCCATGTACTTCTTATTTCGCTCACCCTCATTAGGGTTATAATAAACCTATATTAAAACATACGTAAAACCTTTATTATTATTAGGAAATATTTTTTTTATGAATGTTTGATTTTTGCAAGCTAAACATATACTAAAGTTGATATAAAACCTTTATTATTACTAAGAGAAGTTTATTTTATTTTATTTTTTCACCGAAAATAATGAGATGTTTTACAATATAGTATAAGTTACAAAGCCACCTAGTGATTGCACCTAGCCTGGGCCACAACAACCCTAAGCTGACTGGATTTTTTAGCATGTCTCCCCCCTAGCACAGGCACAACCACCCCCGTGAGGTTTGATCCTGGGTCACCTTGCCGACGAGGCCTATCCTTAATCGATTGTGCTAGTGAGACTTGACAACAAATTAAAAATATAGTAAATAAAAGATAAATAATTATATATGTATGTATATCTAAACTAATTAATTCAATTTCATCTTAAACTTAGATTTACCAAATATCAAAAAATCAAATTTCATTATACATAATATAAAATTAATTAGTTAAATGCCATGAAGCTTGTATCGGTTGCTGGTGTCCATAGCCACCCCGATACTTCTTGTTTTGCTCACCCCCATTGGGGTTATAATAAACCTATATTAAAACATATGTGAAATCTTTATTATTATTAGGAAAGATTTTTATGAATTTTCGTATTTTTGCAAGTAAACATATATTAAAGTTTATATAAAACCTTTATTATTATTATTTTTTAAAGAAACGAGTAGCATTTTTATATATCAAAACTGGGAATGGGTCAGGTCCCTTACATTTAGAATTTGTTCAGCTTCAGAGTTTGCTTCAGAGATTTTTAGAGTGTTTTCAACATAAAATCTATTGCTACCCTGTTTATTTTCTACCATTCAGCATATAACATTTATACTATAATGTTGCCAAAAGATCCCACAGAGTTTTACAAAATGACATTTTATAACTTGCTATACATATTAAAAGAAACCAGAGATTATCTACCCGTTGCCTTTTATCTTTTCCAGAAGACTATCCTCCTGGGTCATTTCTTCTGGGTTATCAGCTGCCAAATCCCTATCAGGCTCGAGATGGTCCTATGCTCCCTCCCCGACTACCTGAAGTCTAGATGGAGGCATTTCCTCGATCTCGAATACCTCCTTTAACACTCCTACCATCGCGGTTTCCACCTTTACCTCCATGTTGTCGACCTTGAAATGAAAATTGATCATCTTGGTGTTCAAATGCTCCACCGTCTTCTGCAACAGCTCCAGATCTTTCTCAATACCCAAGAGGTGGGCCATCACTACTACCAATTTCTCTTGAACCTCCTTTACTACCTGTCTTCCCAACTGTTCAACCATGGTTGCAAAATCTCCTATGAGTCATAATCCTTGCTCCTTCACATTATCTCCTCTACTATTGGTGCTAGAAGAAACCATTTTGAGCGCAATCTTCCCCTGGACACGGATAATTCTAAGTTTTAACTGCTGCATCCATCGCCTTATTATAACGCTCTGCTACTTATCAAATGGTGCATCCATCCTTTCGAATTGATTGATCTTCCCTAAATGTTGGTCAAATTCGACTCAAATCGCCATGCCTGCAACCACTGAATTGCAAACAGATTGAGTTGGTATCACTCTTCGCATTGATAGTGTAGTACTAGGGCAACATTCCCCAAACTTAGCATTTAATACTAGCCCATTTATTTTCCACTTGGTCGTCATCATGTCATTTATATCATTATTCCTCCATTTGTATTCAGGACATTCCATCTGTCGGCTCTGACTCCTGAGAGGATCCTGCCAAGCCTTGTAGAAATACTTGGGATGGAGTGATTTGTCTCCATTAATGCACTCTTTATGGCGTTTTATATCTGGAATTATGTCTCTCATTCGATATGTCATGGGACGTGACATATATGATTATTCACTTGGTTTAATATTAAAACCCCTTGTTCTAAGGCAACGCCTCTGTTGGCGTGACTGTCTGCTTCCTTGTTATTTTCACGTTTGACATGAATAAATTTATAATCCTCAAGTTGACTTAGGCGAGTCCCTATTCGGATAAATATAGGGGATAGTTTGGAGTCAGGATAATGCGTGATCTTGGAACATCTTTGGATAATTACCATTGAATCCCCAACTATACTTAGATGTCGTAGACCTTTGGATATAGCTATCTTAAGTCCTTGCCATAACAATAAGACTTCAACTTGATTGCTTGTTGCATTCCTCAAGCCCATGTATACTATATTTGTATTATTCCTTCAGAGTTAAAGATCACCCCTCCCACACTTGACCCCCCAATTTATTACTACTAAATTTATTTTATTTTATAGAAAATAATAAGATATTTTATAACATTTAATAAATTACATGTCTCATAATCTTATATTACAAATTAAAAATATATTAAATAAAAAATAAATAATTATAGATTTGCATCTAAACTAATTAATTCAATTTACATTTTAAACTTAAATTTACCAAATAAAAAAAAAAAATCAAATTTCATAGTACAAAGTATAAAATTAATTAATTCAAGAAATCACATATAAAAAAATTCAGCCTCATAAATCCAAATTTATTATAATTGACACTAAAAACTTTTATAATATATATATATATATATTTTTCTTTTATTTTAATTATTATTTTTTTGGTTCGGGAAGAATATCATACAACTCATTTTAATCTCTCTTAAAACCATACAAATATAAATACGAACACTTGGATTATAATAATTTTCTGAAAACAAGGGACCTTTTTCGTTGCGCAACTCCGCTCTCCGCGAATATCAATATAATCGAGGAGACCAGAAGCTTTGAATGGCACCATATATTTAACTGTTTCATCAATCTTGTTTTTCCACACGAACAAAATGACGAATCTGTTCGTAACAGTCCCGGACAATCTTGTTTCAGCATCATCGGCTCACGATGGAATGCAAAGTACGAAGAGGATATGCATGCTAGAAAGACTGGAACCCTTGATCTGGAAGTTGATTACGGCTGATGGCCGTTCCGAAGCTCGTCTATGGCTCTGCAACGCAGTGGCTTCGATCAATACGATATCTCGCCGGGGACAGTCTACACTCTTCTTTGATATTTTGCGTTCCCCAAATCCTCCGAAAGACGATGAAGGACGCAGCGGACAAATGCTGGCGAGGCAGCTCCTCAGAATGCTCTGCGAGAAAGCTCCGGAAAAAGCGGGGAAAATAATATCCAAGAGAAGTCAGATTTTACAGTCGTTTTTCAAAGGTGGGGTTCTTAATTCTCTTTCCTTTTGAAGTTCACTAGCGACGAAATGAACATGAATTCTTGTTTCTAATTTTAAATGTTGATTCTTAGCTCTAATTTCTAAATATTGATTTTCGACCCTAATTTGAAATGTCGATTTTTAACCGTCTATTACTGTTGTCTTTTTTCAAAATTAGGGTTAAATCTCTTAGTTTTGTCTAGCACCAGTGAATCTGAAACCCTTTTTAGTAACTCATCATACTAAATGAGTGATGTTTTTACGCCTGAAATCTGGGTAGAATCTCAGATGTAAGGCTGTGAAAGATATTGTTTTACATCTTTTAACAATGGAAATTTGAAACCTTAACCCTACTTTAAAAGTTTAAAACTTAAACCGTAAACCTCAATGATTGACATTTTTCAAAGGGTTTCGAAGTTTCTGCACCTTGAAAATTAAAATTTGAACCATAAGTCCCTTAATTTAATTTATAATACCGAATCCATAAGTTTCTGACACGGCCTTCCTAAAAACCTGGCTTTTAATATGCCTTACATTCATTTCATGACTGTGAAATGATATCCTTATCGTTGTTACCTTATTTGAGCTGATAGGATTTTTTAAGTCTGAAGTTTGACACGCCCTGCCCCTCGTGTCATAAATCCTTTCTGTTGGACACACCATGACATGTGCTGGACACGAATTTGACTCATGTCTTGGGCCCAGGACACGAGTCAAACACATTACTGGCCTGTGCCAAGTTTGTGTCCTGATTTCAGGGCACATGTCCCTAGTAAAGTGCCCACTGTGCATTTCTTATAACTCGGTTTGGCATTGATTTTTCACTCATTCGTTCACTGTTTTGGAGCTGTCGGTGCATTTGGAGTGGGGGCAAAGGAGATAAAGAAGTTTTAGAGGAGATTTTGTAGAAATTTCTGTTTTCCCACCCCGGTTTTCAGTTTCTCCTTATTTCTTCCATGTAGTTAAATGCCCATTCCCATAACCATACATTTAACAGACTGAAAAAATAAATATTGCTGAAAACACAAATTCTGGAAATTTTTCAGAATGTTGGAAATTGCAGAATTAAAAATCAGCAATCAAAAACAGCCATTAAAACACATTAAAACACTGATATTTTTGGTCAACTTGACCCTGAAAAAAACCCCCTACAACTCTTGGGGAAAACCAGTTTGAGAGCTCTTATTTATTTCTGAAAATTGCCTTTTTACAGTGAGAATTATTCAGCAAAAAATCAGCAAACAAATTTACAACTTATCTCCTTTCCCGTGCCTCACAGCAATCTGGAAATTACAGCAAACAGGACAGCAATAAATGCTGTACGGCCTCCGTTTTGTGTGCAGAAAAATCAGCAAACTGCTCCTCGATTTTTGTGCAAAAATCTGCCTTTCACTATGTGCTGAATCAGCTGTACAAATCTGCTCAACTGCTGCCTTGGAATGTGTGCCAAGCTGCTGTCTCCTTCTCCTCCCTGCTCAGAAATCTCTCTTGCTCTCCTTCTCCCAATCTGCTCATGAAAGAATGAATGACATTTTCCTCCTTTTCTTCCTTTAATATAACTCCAAGTGACTTTTGGGTGATCCAAGTGACTTTTGGGTGATCTCTAAATCCAATGGCTGAAATAGATTTAGATCAATGGCTGAGATTAAATGCTCATTTAAATCTCACTTTCTATTTTTTAATTCACCCCACTTTAATAAAGACCCACTTAGTCATTTATTTCCAAAGTCACTTTTCCTTTCTAATTTTTCATTGACTTTATAAATAAAAGTCACTTTAAAATTAGACTTAATAACTTTATCACTTAAAGTCACTTTTAAATTAGATTTAACTTTATAAAATTATAAAGTCACTTTAGGAGAAAAATTAAATTCTTTTGGACACTTTTCCCTAGGCCAAAGATCAAAGCCTAAGGGAACCACCTGTCCTCCGATACCAAATTTCAACACTCCCTCTTACCGAGGAAGGTGTTCCTCACCACACCCATCTTGTCTCTGAAGTAGACATGCTTGCCCCGTGGTAAGGCTTTGGTAAGAATATCTGCAACCTGCTCATCAGTGGAAATATACTCAAGCTTCACAGCTCCCTTTTGAACATAGTCTCTGATGAAATGATATCTGATCCCGATATGCTTTGACCTGTCATGAAATACTGGATTCTCCGTGAGTTTAATGCAACTCTGATTATCACAGTAAATCACTGAAGGTCTCAACGGCTGACCAAATAAGCCAAACAACATCTTGCGAAGCCAGATGGCCTCACAACTAGCTAGACTGGCTGCCATATACTCTGCTTCCGCTGAACTCAGTGCTACTGACTGCTGCTTCCGGCTGAACCATGACACTACTGCTGAACCCAACACAAAACAGCACCCTGAAGTGCTCTTCCTATCAAAAGCACAACCTGCCCAATCAGAATCAGTGTATCCTGCCAATCTCACTCCATCTCCCTGCCTGTAGTCCAGACCATAATCCACTGTCCCCTGCAAGTACCGCAAAATGTGTTTTGCAGCCACCCAGTGAACCTTCCTAGGCTCACACATAAACTGACTCATCGTGTTGACTGCAAAACAGATATCTGGTCTAGTGTTGACCAAATACATCAAGGAACCAATCAACTGCCTGTACAATGTAGGATCCACCAACTCGGAATCCGAAGCATGAAGCTTCTTCCAGTTGGTGATCATCGGTGTCGACATGGGTCTACAATCCTCCATGTGGAATCTGCTAAGGATGTCCACAATATACTTCCCCTGCCCCAGGAAGAAATGCCCCTCCTCCTGCCACACCTCCAAACCCAAAAAGTAATGCATCAAGCCGATGTCCTTCATCTCAAACTCCGCCGCAAGATCTCTCTTGCAGTGCTCTATGAGTCTCTCTGCACCTGTAATGATCAAGTCATCCACATACAGCACCAGAATGAGAGGCTCCTCACCAATCACAATAAAGTAAAGGTTCGGATCTGCCTCACTCTTTGTGAAACCCATCCCCTGCAAGTATGCATCTATCCTGGAGTACCAAGCTCTGGGAGCTTGCTTCAGGCCATAAAGGGCCTTCTTCAATCTGCACACATGGGACTCCTTCCCATGCACCTCAAAGCCATGTGGCTGCTCAATGTACACCTCCTCCTGTATGAAGCCATTGAGAAATGCGGTCTTCACATCCATCTGGTGGATCTTCCAACCCATCTCTGCTGCTAGCGATATAATGGAGCGGATCGAAGTATATCGAGCCACGGGAGCGAAGGTCTCCTCATAATCAACTCCCTCTACCTGGGAGAACCCTCTAGCCACAAACCTCGCTTTGAATTTCTCAATGCTGCCATCTGCAGCATGCTTTACCTTGTAAAGCCATCTGGAAGTAACCACGGATTTGCCCTCAGGCCTCGGCACCACCTCCCAAACATCATTCTTCATGATAGAAGAATACTCCTCCTGCATGGCCTCTCTCCAGACCTGCTGGCTAGCTACCTCCTCATAGCTAGAAGGCTCAGAGTCAAGGATGCTGGTAACCATCGCCATATAGCTACAAAACCTCTCAGGTGGTCTACTCTCTCTGACCGGCCTCTTCGGCTCAGCAACAGATGTGGCATCTCTCAAGGTGTCCTGAAGCCACTTGGGCTTCCTCTTCCCTGAACGCACTTCTCCCACTGGAGAATGAAATTCCTCCTCCTCATCATCATCAGTAGCCTGAACTCCTGACTGTCTGTCTGCTGTCCTCCTGCCTGCACCTGAACCTGTAGAAGCTGAGGTACCGTGTGAACTGTCCATCAATGGACTCCCTAGTGAACTGCTCTGTGAACTGCTCTGCATGCTGCCCGGAGCACCACCCCTCTGGCTTGGCGAGCCACTGCTCACTGACGGACCTGACATCCTCATAGATGTACCTCCGGATCCTCCTGATCCCTGCCCACTGGATCCCTGCGACTGACTCAACTGTTGCTGAGGGTCTGGTTGATCTAGATACTCTAACTCCTGTGACCTCCTAAAGGCCCTGTCCTCCTCGAACTTCACATCCCGTCTGACAACAACTCTCCTCTGTGCAGGAATGTAAATCCGAAAGGCCTTTGAAGTCTCACTGTAGCCCACAAAGATACCCTTCTCTGCGGTGGGCTCTAGTTTGGTCCTCTTCTCCTTGGGTATATAGGAGTATGTAATGCATCCAAAGATATGAAGATGACCAATATCAGGCTTCTTCCCAGAGAAAGCCTCCTCCGGAGTCATGTGCCCCAAGGCACGATGCGGACTCCTGTTCTGCAAGTAAACAGCTGTGTTGCAGGCCTCTGCCCACAAGAACAATGGCAACCCTTGATCATGTAACATGGCTTTGGTAGCCCCTATGATGGATCTGTTCTTCCTCTCTGCAACCCCGTTCTGCTGGGGGTTGTAAGGAACAGTGAACTCCCTCCTAATGCCTGCCTCCGCACAATAGTCAACAAACTCTCCAAGGGTGTACTCTCCTCCATTGTCCGACCTCAGGGACTTGATCTTTCGACCTGTCTGTGTCTCCACAAGAGCTCTGAACTCTTGAAACCGCTTGAAGACCTCACTCTTGGTCTTCAAGAAATAAATCCAGGTCCTCCTGGAGTGATCATCAATGAATAACACATAGTACTCATATCCACTCAAGGAAACATGAGACATCCGACCGCTCACATCGGAATGAATCAAATCAAGTATCCCCGTCGCTCTGCTGTCACTGCTGGGAAAAGGGGATTTGGCAAATTTGCCCATCGCACAACCTCTGCAAGTATCAAAGTGATTAGTACTGAAATCTGGCACACCTGTAGTGATCTCTCGCAATGTCCTCAAGGCTCCATGATACATATGTCCCATCCTGCGGTGCCAAATTTCACACAGCTCAGAACTGCTAGCTCTGCTGTCGGTACTACTGCTCAATGCCAAAAGGGGCTGAAATGCAAACTTGTACACCTTTGCATAGCGTACACCTGTCCTCCCCTGAACAGTACCTCATATCCTCTGTCCTCCAAAGCTGAGACGGATATGAGGTTCTTCCTCATCCCTGGCACATAAAGAACCTCTGACACCTTCAAGGGAGGTTTGGACTCCCTCTGAAATGTCACTGTCCCCACCCCGACTGCTCTAACAACTCTGTCATCACCGAGTACTACCTCAATATCAGTACCACTCTCTGAAAGCTCTGAGAAGTACTCACGGACCCCTGTCATGTGACGTGAAGCCCCACTGTCCACATACCAGATACCTGTAGATGCTCCGCTAATCGAGGGAAAAGCATGCTCCCTCTGAACCTGTGTGGCAGGTGATCCTGCACTAGACGACTTACACGTAGTGAACGCAAACTCTCGGTCAAAACGACCAGCAAAGTCCTCAATCTCTGCTGAAGCTGCCACGTCCTGGTTCTTCCCCTTCTTCTTCTTCTTCTCCGGACACACAACTGCATAGTGTCCCATCTTTTGACAATTCCAACACTTCACCTTGGAATAGTCCTTCTGTGTGTTCCCCTGTTTACCTTTACCTTTGCCTTTGCCCCCACCACTGCTTGTGGAAGCCTGCTTCTTCCCTTTGCCTTTCTTGCCTCCTGCCACCAGTGCTACATCCTCATCCTGCTCAACTGGCTTGGCTGCCCCAAGCTGACCTTTCCTGATCTCTGTCTGAATACAATCATCCCAAAACCTCTCCCATGTGGGAAGGGTCTCACGTGCACAAACCCCATCAGCAAAGTTCAACCATGAACGGGGGAGGCCATTCACTGCAATCCGCACCAACTCAGTGGGTGGAATGGCCTCTCCAATCGCTGCCAACTCATCTCTCACATTAGTAATCTTTGTGAGATATCCAGTTGCACTATCATTACCCATCTTAATGTTCTTCAGCTTCTCCTTCAGGACCATCTTCCGGTTCTCATTGGTACTCTGATAGAGATTGGACAATGCTGTCCACATCTCATGGGCATTGCTTTTTCCTCTCACATGAGGAATGCAATGGTCTTTGATTTCGTCTAGAATCAGCCTCTTACCCTTATTGTTCTTCTTTTTATACTCAGCCAACTGAGTAACATCAGTGGGCACAACAACAGGGTTCTGTGCGGTATGCACCATGATATCCCAGACTTCTGCCTCCTCAAAGATACTCTGCATTCTCTCATTCCAAACACTGTAATTTGTATGCCCATCCAACCTATCCTCCGCCCTCAATCCCAATGACATCCTGCTGTCCTAAATCTGAAAAATAACACTGCTGTAGTAAAGGTAAAACTGCTGTTTATGAAAAAATCAGCTTGCTGGAATTTTCTGAGTGAAAAATCAGCAACTGTAATTTTTCCTTTTGCTGTCCCAAACTGCCCTTCAGCACTCAAGCTCCGATACCATGTAGAAATTTCTGTTTTCCCACCCCGGTTTTCAGTTTCTCCTTATTTCTCCCATGTAGTTAAATGCCCATTCCCATAACCATACATTTAACAGACTGAAAAAATAAATATTGCTGAAAACACAAATTCTGGAAATTTTTCAGAATGCTGGAAATTGCAGAATTAAAAATCAGCAATAAAAAACAGCCATTAAAACACATTAAAACACTGATATTTTTGGTCAACTTGACCCTGAAAAAAACCCCCTACAACTCTTGGGGAAAACCAGTTTGAGAGCTCTTCTTTATTTCTGAAAATTGCCTTTTTACAGTGAGAATTATTCAGCAAAAAATCAGCGAACAAATTTACAACTTATCTCCTTTCCCGTGCCTCACAGCAATCTGGAAATTACAGCAAACAGGACAGCAATAAATGCTGTACGGCCTCCGTTTTGTTTGCAGAAAAATTAGCAAACTGCTCCTCGATTTTTGTGCAAAAATCTGCCTTTCACTATGTGCTGAATCAGCTGTACAAATCTGCTCAACTGCTGCCTTGGAATGTGTGCCAAGCTGCTGTCTCCTTCTCCTCCCTGCTCAGAAATCTCTCTTGCTCTCTTGCTCTCCTTCTCCCAATCTGCTCATGAAAGAATGAATGACATTTTCCTCCTTTTCCTCCTTTAATATAACTCCAAGTGACTTTTGGGTGATCTCTAAATCCAATGGCTGAAATAGATTTAGATCAATGGCTGAGATTAAATGCTCATTTAAATCTCACTTTCTATTTTTTAATTCACCCCACTTTAATAAAGACCCACTTAGTCATTTATTTCCAAAGTCACTTTTCCTTTCTAATTTTTCATTGACTTTATAAAAGTCACTTTAAAATTAGACTTAATAACTTTATCACTTAAAGTCACTTTTAAATTAGATTTAACTTTATAAAATTATAAAGTCACTTTAGGAGAAAAATTAAATTCTTTTGGACACTTTTCCCTAGGCCAAAGATCAAAGCCTAAGGGAACCACCTGTCCTCCGGTACCAAATTTCAACAGATTTTGCATTCATTTTTTTATTTTTATTTTTACTACAGCAGTTTGTTTTTGGTACATCAATTTGTTTTTCTTACAACAGTCTATTTTTCTTCATATAAGAGCAATCATGGCTCAATCAAGGGCAGTTGGCAATCATAGCTCAATCAAGGGCAGCTGGAAAAGGCAAAAAGAAAGGGAGGAATGCCCTCAATGATAATGTCTCCCAGTGTTACTTGGGAGCGGGAGTGACATTTTCAGAAGCTCCTGGTTTGGGAGCGAATCCCGGAGCATTTTTTATATAATATGTATATTTTTTATATTTTGATACATATATGTCAACAAAAACATGTAGAATAATGAATTAGATATAAAAAACATAAAAAAACATAGATTGGACCATATAACAACAATCATCTAGAAATTATAATCTTCATCAACCACGTCCACAAGTTAGTAACATAATAACATACAACATATTGAGTCTCATGATTCATCAATCTTAAAGTTTCAAGCTTTCAAAATTCAATATATAACATTTATCATCATTGATCACCAAAGTTGTACTTGTAAGCTAAGTGTAACCATTACAACAAATAATATTTAACATGAAATGAAATGTTATAAAATGAAACAACTTTCAACTTTCATGAAGCATCATATTCATAATTCATTACTAATGAGTTATAATTGCCAACTTCAAACTTAAATTGTCCTATATTGTGTAAAAAAATATCATAATAAATATGAAAGAGTCAATAGTTATAAAAGCTACTAGAAACTAGAAAAGAGAAGTAAATCTATTATCTATTTCTTATGCTTGGGTCTCTTGCCACTACGAGAAATGTCTAATTTTTTAGTCTTGTTGGAAAATCAGGATTTTTATCATTAATATCACCCTCTAAGCATTAATATCCAGAGGTATCTTTGTCATTACCTCTGTATTTGTATAGGGATCTTTGTCATTAATATCACCCTCTAAGAATTAACATAAGATAGAAAAAGTATAGCATGTCAAGTCAAGATTTTGTTTGAGTGATGCGTACATTTTTAGGAGGGTCATGATAGAAGAGTTCGACAACCAATGTCACTAACATCAAGGTACATAGAGGGATTGGTGCTCTTGATTAAATACGAGTTTCATACCCTAATACATGACAAAATTCAATGGAAACATTGCAATCCCCCAATTTTGAAATCCTGAAAAACTGATAAGTTTGCTGGATTTTGAATGAAATATAAAATTCTACCTTCTCCATATGAAATCCAATAAGGCCGGAACCAGTCTCAAACATCCTGAGTCATTTCATGGTAATGTTAAAAATTTAAGTAAAAGGATGAAAATGAAGATTAAGGAGAATGTGAAAATGAAGATTAAGGAGAATGTCACTTTTAAATGAAGATTAAGGAGAATGTGAAAATGAAGATTAAGGAGAATGTCACTTTTACTTTAAGAATTTAACATTACCATGAATAGCATATCAATACTAGGGCCTAGACTTGATCATTACGCTGCCCCACTCAAAAATTATTTGTTTCTTTAAAAAAATTGCATTTTGAACATTACTACAAATTTTTTTTGCAAAACAGGCAAAACGCTCCCGAAAAGGCAGGGAGCGAAATTTTTTTTAGGGAGCGCGCTCCCGACCCGCTCCCGAGTCGCTCCAGCCTGGAGCGCGGATTGGGAGTGGGATCGGGGGGGCGCTCCCCTGCAACACTGATGTCTCCCCTCCAATTTCATTAAGGTCTGTAGGTGTTTCATCTGTTGAAAGTGGGGTTGCAACAAAAGCTTCACTTGTTGAAAAAAACATTATTTAGCATGACAATAGGTGCAAGAACAGAAATATCTCTTGTGGAAGTAAGCTGCAAAACATCAAGGGCCATAGAGTAAGTTAAAGGGAGGAGGCAATGTTCTTTGGACATGTAGTTTTCACAACCATCAATTCAAGAGAACCTACTTCCAAATGAGAGAGCATTTGTTGGGCACATCTTATGGACTTGGAGCATATACAAGAGTGAATGCATCCAAACAAAAAGAACAAGAAAAAGAGGTCAATGTCTCCCCTCATTCTTGAGGGAAACTAATTATCCATTTGGGGGTTCCAGTGGGAGTGCAATTCAAGCAACAAAAAGGAGGGCACTTGGCCCAATGGACAAGATATTTAAGCAAGAGGAGTGAGAAGAGATTGATCGTACCATTATTTTTTTCTATTTCAACTTCATCTCATTTTATGTTGCATGGCCACCTTTTTTATTGAGATGTGTCGATCTCTAGCACAAGGGAATCTAGTTGGGTATGTGCTTCTTTGTTTAGAGAGCTTAGAACCATATTGTTGGCTAAGGCAAAGAAGGAGGTGGATAAAATGCTGAAGCCTATTAAATTAGTATGGTCATCATCTGAGGTTAGCATTGCTTGATGGATGGTCAACTTCATGGTGTTTTCCTTGAAAGGACTAGTCTTCTTGAAAGTAGTGGATGGTGAAAATGTAACTAGGTTCAGTCTTCATAATGAGATGTGTAATCATGATTTTATGTAATTGATGTAAAGAAGAAAATGAAATTATTTTGTAATGCCCGAGTCATGGGTTTCATGCTCAAGGAATTTTATTTTAGTTGAAGCTCCCATTGTGAGCTATTAGGTTTGGTCATCAAGTCATAAAATCTAGTAAAGTCAATGTCAAGGATTGAAGACCCATTTGGGCATATGATACATTGTAAAAAGAGAAGCTATTTGTATCACAAACCCTCCAAGATCTTATCACAAGTACCCCTTGAAATCGGCCTACAAAAGGAAATTAAGATGATTCTTAATGGCATGTTGGCCTAGGCATAAGGTCAAGTCGCCTTTATCACATGGGTAGCCCTCTATATATAGAGCAACTCAACATCACTTGAAGGACAATTTGGTCAAGCATCCAAGACAAGAGAAGAAGCACGAAAATCACAAGGAGAGCAACCTCATAACCAGCGAGAAGAAAGAGAGGAAGAATGAAGATCCTTGGCACTGTTTTTGGGTTAGTCTCCTCGCACGTGTGACAAAAACCAGGGTAGTAGGGTTACATCAGCCCTTACAGAAGTCAATTAAAGGGTCACCAAACCATCATTGTTGCTTGCCAAGATTACAAGGAGAAGCCCTCAAGCCAAGTGAAGTAGAAACACATCACAAAGGTCCGTAATTCAACAATAGTTGTAGAAGTTTCAGGCAGCCGAAAGTTGCAGATCTGTGGAGGAAGGCTGAAGTATTAGAGTAGTCAAAATTTGCAGTGTTAGAAGTCAATTTGATTAGATTTAACTTGAGCTAGAAGAAGAAGCTGTGAAGAAGGGTATTGTGACTTGGTCTTGGAGAGGTTGTTGTGTCAAGGGTCCTGGTCTTGGTATTCGTCACTTGAAGTTTCTATAAGAAGAAGAATTCGTTTGGGTTTTCCTCTCAAGTTGGAGAGGTTTTGGCCCTAGCTGATCGCACACATTCTATGTCTATTGTCTCCTTATTGTTTATGCTTTGGTAGTTGTTTGATAAAGAAGAAAACTCTAATAATCTAAGTTAAGAGAAGAATCTAATCTAAAGAAGTAAAAGGCATTCACAAGCAGTTATCATTACAAGAGAAATCACCTCATTCTTATGCCTCTTATGCCCTAGATTTCTCAACAGTGGATGCTCTTGGAAAATTCAAGGATTCACAATATATAGACTACTTCGTAGGATACTAGACAGAGCACCTTTGTGTATTGGCTATCACCGATGTCACATCCTTGTGGACTAGTTTGCGAGATACTCGACAGACCATCTTTGTTTCTTGGTTGTCACGACTGTCACATCCATGTGGACTACTCCGTTGGGTGGTGTACATGTTGTCCCCTTCACCTCGATTTTAACGACTGTTGCATCCGCTGTGGACTATTCCGCTGGGTGCTGGACAAAACTTTTTGGTTCGCGTGTGTCTCTTCCTGGGTGGTACTACTACCTCTCATTTAGAGGCTCACTTTACTCTCCCCCTTTGTAGTAAGAGAACCTTGACACAATTACATTACTGTTAATTATAGGCAACAATAGTATGTTCTATGCTTTAGAACAATTTTACTTCAATTTCTTTATTAGCCCAGTATCAATATTCAGATTAGCAATCACATCAACATGATAGTAAAATGCATATAGAACATAAACATAAATAGTTGAAGACAAGCCAAGACAGGAGGACACAAGATGTGGCACCAGCCAGGGACAAACCCCAATGTGGGGAAACCCTTGATCAAATCTTCTTTTAGTCTTCAATAGTTCAACAAAGAGAGTATAATTTATAAATCTGATAATTTATAATAGCAGCAAAAGAGCCCTAACCAAAAAAGTCAATGTTGGTCAACATGGCAAATTTGACTCTCAGCAAATCGGTCAACTTCAGTCAACTTTGGCCTCCAAACAACAAGATAAAACAACCCTCAAAACGGTCAAATTTAGCCCAGTCAAAGTCTGGTAAAAAAACCCACCTGCTGTCAACCCTAGCTACAGTGAATGTTGGTCAACAATCAATGTTTAGCCTCGATTTTTGTGCCCAAAAATGTGGCCTACCCAAATAGAGATAGCCCTCACAAAAACACAGTCAAAGGAGGTCAATGCATGCTAGTCAATGCTTGGTCAAACTGTCCAGAAATTCGGTCTCCTGAAATTTCGGTCTCCTGAAATTTCGGCCTCTTGAAATTTCACTCATGAAATTTTGGACATGTGGAGAGAGAGAGGCCCAGAAATCCGTACCCAATCAATGAGGAGAGAGAGAGAAGTGTGAAGATGAGTGTGTCCAAATGAGGCTAAGGCATCATGTATTTATAGCAAACGTTGAGGATGAATAGATGTGACTATTGGGCTTTTGAGCCTACATAAGTTTGCTGGCCGACCTTGACAATTTGTCCATAATCAAAATAAATTCATAACTTCATTTGTACATGTCGGAATCAGATGATCTTTAGATCAATCCTACACCTCTCGGAGAGAGGAATCTAAGAAAAATATCAGCTGTCATAAATAAGATGACCCATGTGGAGTTTGGCCCTAGTTGCCAATTTTAACACTCCCTCTCAACTAGGGAGAACTCCATTTGCCAATCTATACAATCTCTGCCATCAATGCATTGCTCTGCTCTGCTTTGATGAACTATGAAGAAGAATAAGTGATTGAGAATGTATCATACCATTCTCTACTATCCCGAAGTCAGTCCCAAATAAAAGAGAGTGTCTCATACCATTCTTATTGACTCGAGGTCAGTTCCAATCAAAAGAGTGTCTCATGCCACTCTTATTGACCCGAAGTCAGTTCCAATGAAAAGAGAGTGTCTCATACCACTCTTACTGACCCGAAGTCAGTTCCCATTGATCCTAGATCAATATCTGTCATCTTAGCATAGGGAGTACGGTAGTACACGATGTGTCCATCAGTAGTACTATCCTCATTTCCCTACTCATTGGCCAGACGAGAGGTACTTCCCATGAGTCCCAGACTGCATGGGTAGGATGTCTCAACAAGAGAAGGATGCCTACATTTCTCCAAGGGGTATCATAGGGGAAGGCTGAACCACTCACCCTGTACACAAAAAACCACTAGGGGAAGGCTGAACCACTCACCCTATGGTTGTTCATTGCTCCAAGAAGTACCCCAAGCCCCCCGGAGCTCCCAGAGCTCAATGTCCATCTCATACAGGACCCTCATAAGAGGGTCTCTCCACGACTCCAAGTCGTTCTTGGAAGGCCAAGAATTTGACCTTCCCTAGGGGCTTTGTCAAAATATCGGCGACCTGCTCATCAGTCCCAATGTGATGGATCCTTGTTGCTCCTTGTTGTCCCATATCCCAGATAAAGTGGTACCTGATATCTATATACTTGGAGCGATCATGAAACACAGGATTCTCTAATAATCAGATCCCACTCTGGTTGTCGCAGAGGATCACAATGGTATCCAACACATGTCCAAATATCTCACCGAAGAGCTTCCTCAACCAGACAGCTTCACAGGAGGCCATACTAGCAATTATGTAATCGGCCTCGGTGGTGCTCAAGGCAACCGATTTCTGCTTCCTGCTCATCTAGGATATCGAAGCAGAACCCAAAGAAAAACATCATCTAGAAGTGCTCTTGCGATCCACCACATTGCCAGCCCAATCAACATCAGAATAACCATTTAGCCTCACATCTCCGACAGTGTATCTCCGATTGTGCCTCGAAGATATCTCAGAAGATTCTTGGCACCGATCCAATGTATATGATGAGGCTTAACCATATATTGGCTCAATGTGTTAACTGCAAAACATATGTTTGGATGGGAGTTCACCAAGAACATCAGTGCTCCTATGAGTTGACGATACTCATAAGCATTTCCCAATTCAGGTCCAACAACACTACCACATAACTTCTTAAAGTTAAGTTTCATCGGAGTAGTCACAAGCTTGCAGTCCACCATCCCAAATCTTTCCAATATCTTCACAACATATTTTCCTTGAGAGAGGAAAATTTCACCGGGGTTTTGCCAGATCTCCAACCCTAGGAAATAATGCATCGATCCTAGGTACTTCATCTCAAATTCAGAAGCCAACTCCCTCTTACATTTGTGGATGAGAGGGTCTGCACTTCCATTAGCTCCATGTTTGATTTTGTAGAGCCACTTAGAGGTGACAATTGATTTGTCCTGGGGTCTAGGGACCACATCCCAGACATCATTCTTCATAATTGACTCGTATTCTTCACTCATAACATCCTTCCATACTTGATGCTTAACGGCTTCTTCGAATGATGAAGGCTCATTTTGAATGATAGTGCTCATGGTGGTCAAATATGCTTGATACTTGTTCAGCTTCTTGCTTTCACGGAAAGTCACGCTTGGTGCAGTGTGTCTCTCGGCATCTTCGAGAGTCTCCCTAAGCCATAAGGGTCTCCTTTTGAAAGAGGAGGGCTCATGAGGAGGATGATCAATAGGATCCATAGGTTCATCAACATCAGGCATCGTTTCGTCTTCTTTTGCACCCTGATTTCCGGTGTCAGCTTCTTTGACCGTCATTAGGATAAGAAGGTTGTTGATCTTCTTGAGGGCCATATCTTCGTCGAAGGTGACATCATGACTTATCTCAACTTCCTTTTGACCAGCCGCATAAATTCTATATCCCTTAGAATTTTCACTATAGCCCACAAAGATTCTTTTCTTCCCAGATGCACCCAATTTGCTTCTTTTCTTTTTTGGCACATGAAAGTATGTGGGACTTCCAAAAATTCTAAAATGAGAGACATCGAGTTTCTTACCATTGAACATTTCTTGGGAGTCTTCGAGTCCAATGCTTGATGAGAGCATCAATTTTGAACATACACGACGATATTTGCAGCTTCATCCCATAGGAACTTCGGAAGGCTTTGATCATGAAGCATGGCACGAACTGCTTCTACAATAGAGCGATTCTTCCTTTTAGCCACACCATTCTGCTCAGAAGTGTATGGCGTTGTAGTCTCCCTCTTAATGCCAACTTCTCTGCAATAATCTTGGAATTCATTGGATTCGTACTCGGTCCCATTATCAGTCCTCAATATCTTGATTTTCTTCTCGGATTGGTTTTCGATCAAGGCTTTGAAGTGTCAGAACCAAGTGAACACTTCATCCTTCTTCAAGAAGTAGATCCAGGTCTTGCGAGAATAATCATCCCTAAAGGTAAGATAATATAAGTATCCTCCCAAAGAGTTTACGGGCATCATACCAGATATGTCGAAGTGGATCATTTGCAATATATCTGTGGTCTTGCTATTACTTGAGGGGAATAGTCCCCTTGTAAGTTTTCCTTCGGCAAATCCTGAACATACACCTTCATGCTCTACTTTGAACTTGGGCATACCTGTCACGATCTGTCTCACATCGGGTAGGGCCTTATAATGAAGATGGGCAAACCTCTGGTGCCATAGTTCAGATTGTAGAGATGTGTCGCAAGACATGGCTTCCAATGGAGTTCCTTCAACTTGATATAAAGTGTCAACCCTGAACCCAAGAGTAAAAGCATTTTAAAATTTATTTTCCAAACACGTACCTTTCCATCGATGAATGCCACCTTGAATCCTTTGTCCTCCATCGCTGAAATGTTCACTAGGTTCTTCTTGAGATCAGGTACATGTAATACTTCTTGCAAATGAATAGTGCTACCTTGATTCAATTGAAGGGTAACATTCCCTACTCCCTTCACAGGATAGGTGGCATCGTCTCCAAGGATGATCTCTAAGTTTGTGTCCTTTTCTATCAGATTAGAGAGGGTGTCCTTGTATCCGGTGAAGTGCCTTGAGGCACCACTATCAATCAACCAATTTCCCAAAGTGTCCGAAGGAAAGGCAGTGGAGAGGGCCGATATAAGATAGTGCTTTTTTTGCTTATTGTTAACAACATTTGATTCTTCATACTTGGAGTTCTTTTAATTTCTTGGAGGGTCGACCATTTCCTTGATGTCCCACATTCCTTTTTCCTTTGCCATTGGACCTGCCATTCCTTTGATCGTTGTTGTTGAAGTTGCCCCTGGAATGATTGTGATCATCATCATGCGATGTGTCCCTTCTATTTGGACACTCCCTTGCGTAGTGGCCAAACTTATTGCAAACAAAGCACCTGCCCTTCCTTCCTCCCTTAGATCCAGGCTTTCCATGGAAATGACCTTTAGACCATGCATTATTTCTCCTTTTGGCATAAGCGGAGAATGCAGAGGGTTGATTCTATTAGAAGGCATTTCTTGCTCCACCATTCTTGTTTCTTCTTGAATGCATCTCGACATCAATTTTTCAAACCCTGGAATTCGATCATCGTTGAGTATAGTGTTTCTAAATACATACCACTTAGGTGGGAGTCATCCAAGGGTGGTGAAAGTAAGTTCCCTGTCAGGAATGACTTCTCCATTTGAGAGTAGATCATTCTCGATCTCAGTAATCCGCAAGAAATAAGATTTAATATCCTCGTCCTTGCCCTTCTTAGTATCCTTCAACCTATTCTTGAGAAATAGAATTTGATTAGCATTACTAACCTTGAACATGCCGACCAACCTATCGTAAATCTCCTTGGAGGTCTTCAATTCAGAGATGTAGGCCACCAAATGCTTGTCAATGGAATCCCTGATAATCTTCTTTGCTTTGACTTCAACCCTATTGTACTTGGTCTTCGTAGCAGCCAGTGCATTTGAAGGAGGTTCAGGGGTTTTATCTTGCACATAGTCCATCACTTCTTTTTCTTCCAAGGTCAAATCAAGAGACATATTCCATCCATGATAGTCAGATTTATCATGGAGCTTGTCTTCAGCCAGGAAGTAGGATGAGGAACCCATTGAGCCTTTTGTCCTTATCCAACTGTCTTTGGTGATTGCTCTTGCACTCTTGCTTGGGCTTTGTCTTCACCTCAACTCTGATACCATGTTAATTTTAGGCAACACTAGTATGTTCTATGCTTTAGAACAATTTTACTTCAACTTTTTTACTAGCCCAGTATCAATATTCAGATTAACAATCACATCAACATGATAGTAAAATGTAGATAGAACATAAACATAAATAGTAGAAGACAAGCCAAGACAAGAGGACACAAGATGTGGCACCAGCCAGGGACAAACCCCAATGTGGGGACACCCTTGATCAAATCTTCTTTTAGTCTTCAATAGTTCAGCAAAGAGAGAGATAGTACAATTTACAAATCTGATAATTTATAACAGTAGAAAAAGAGCCATAAACAGAAAAGTCAACGCTGGTCAACAGGGCAGATTTGACCCTCAGCAAATTGGTGAACTCCAGTCAACTTCGGCCTCCAAACAACGAGATAAAACAACCCTCAAAATAGTGAAATTCAGCCCAGTCAAAGTCTGGTCAAACAACCCACTTGTGGTTAGCCCTAGCTGCAATCAACGCCGATCAACAATCAACTTTTAGCCTCGATTTTTGTGCCCAGAAATGCAGCTTGTCCAAATAGAGATAACCCTCACATAAACACAGTCAAAGGAGGTCAACGTATGCTAGTCAATGCTTGGTCAAACTATCCAGAAATTCGGTCTCCTGAAATTTCTCTCTCCTTAAATTTCTGCCTCCTAAATTTTGGCCTCCTGAAAATTTGTTCTCCTAAAAGTTCGGCCCCCTGAAAATTTGCTCTCTTGAAATTTTGCTCTCCTGAAATTTCGGACGTGTGGAGAGAGAGAGGCCCAAAAATCCGTACCCAATCAATGAGGAGAGAAAAAGAAGTGTGAAGATGAGTGTGTCCAAATGAGGCTAAGGCATCATGTATTTATAGCAAACGTTGAGGATGAATAGACCTGATTGTTGGGCTTCTGAGCCTATGTAAGTTTGTTGGCCTACCTTGACAATTTGTCCATAATCAAAATAAATTCATAACTTCATTTGTATATGTCGGAATTGGATGATCTTTAGATCAATCCTACACCTCTCGGAGAGAGGAATCCAAGAAAAATATCAGCTGTCATAAATAAGATGACCCATGTAGAGTTTGGCCCTAGTTGCCAATTTTAACAATTACGCACTCAACAGACACACATACCTTGTTGTTTGAAGATACTAGCGTAACACTCTCATGTGCTGACAGCTAGAGCCAAGGAAAATCTCTAAGTATATGGCAATTGGGCCTTCATACCAGATGGGACTCCTACACCAAACGATGTGAGGTCTAGTTGGGACTTCACATCGGGGAGGTCCCATTGTTTGACGAATTTCAGCACTGTCAACAAAAATTTGTTCACTAAAGTTATTGAAGATGTTGGTGTTGATTTTTGTGTGCAAGTCATTATAGACAATGCACTTGTTTGCAAGTATATTGGCATGATTGTGGAAGTTACATATCTACAAATATTTTGGACACCTTGCATTGTCCATTCTTTGAATTTAGCACTTAAATCTTTTACTTTTGATGTGGCATGGATTAGAAATCTTATTGAGGATGCATGCCATATCCACAATTTTGTACAAAATTATACCAATGCCCTCACAATCTACAAAGAGTACAAACATCTATCATTGTTGAAAATTGTAGATATGCAATTTGCCTTCTCATTCATCACATTAGAGGTTGAGGGAGGTTAAGATTACTCTCGAGGCCATGGTTATTTCAAAGTTTTGGTCTTTCTGGAGAAAGATGGATCAAGTAGGCATCATGTTTAAGAGGTTGACGAAGGTTGAGACCGCTCTTGGGGCCATGGTCATTTCAGAGTTTTTGTCTTGGAGAAAGACAGATCAAGCAATCCTAACAAAGTCTAAGGATACAATGTTAGATGATGGCCAGTGGGAGAGAGTAGATATTACTATTAAGATCATGGACCATATAATTGCTTTGTTGTGATTTGCAGACACAAATCAACCCATCTTATGGGAAGTTAATGAGGGGTGGGATTACATCATTGAGTCTGTGAGGACCATTATTTTTTCAGAATGAGTGCCTTGAGTATGAAACATCAGTAGAGGCCTTTTTCACCATCATACATGATATTCTTGTCAGCAGGTGGGACCATAATTGCACACCTTTTCATTCCTTGGCTCTCACATTGAATCCCATATATTATTGCAATGAGTGGCTCAATGGTGGGCCTTCATGTAGATTTCCTCTTCACATGGATGTTGAAATTTCATAGGGGAGGAAGGATGCATTTAGATGAATATCTTAGAATAGAGCATGCTTTGATGAGGTGGGGGATGCCTTTGCAGAGTTTTCCATTGACACTGGGAGACTTGGAGGTTAATATGTGATTAGAGATGGGGGCTAAGAAGCCCTATTCTTGGTGGGAAACTCATGGGGCAGCATGCGCTCCTTTAGAATAGTTAGCCATGAGGCTCCTCCCTCAGGTTACTTCATCCTCTTGTTGCGAGAGGAATTGGAGCTCATATGGGAATCTGTATAGTATGAAGAAGAGCAGACTTGAGCAGTCTAGTGTAGAGACAATGGTGTATGTGCACACCAACCTTCATCTTATTTATTGGTAGAGGGAGGAGTGGTTGAAGGGAAAGACACAAATGTGGGATGTGGTTTTTGATGATATGGGTTTGGACAACGGTGTTGAGTTGGCATTGACCAACTTGGATCTTAATGAACCAATGCTACAACGCGTCACTTTTGATGATGGTGATACTCTTGAAGGGTCATCCTCCACACTGACAGATGCATAGATTAGATTGGATACAAAGGAGGAAGATGGAGAAGATAGCAATGGTGGTAGTGATGTTGATTTTGTTGTTGATGACATGGACAACCACTGACAATCATGACTCATGAGCTATGAGATTCTTCCATCTTGATCTTTAGTTCTAGTATCTACCTTGTTTTGTATATGCCATTGGCATTCCCACCTATAGTATCATTAGCTTATTGAGTCAATATCTATGTAATACATTTTGATTTTAATGATTTAATGAGAAAGCTATAGTTTATGTTTTTAATTTCTTGTGTATTTGTCAATTTATCGCCATTGATGTAGTAGTAAGTACTAGTTGTAACTTGTATCATTGTATATATAATGTATGATTGAATATGTATCATCATGTAAATGTTCTAGTTTCTAAATCGAATCTTTGTCTATAGTTCATTTTAGTGTCACGTGTTGGATACTTGTATTTTTGTCTTCTCCGTGTTATCATGTCAAGTGACTTAACTTTGATGTGGTGTAATGAGTCTAGTTGTTTCTTCATTTGGAAAGTGGCGTCTTTTTGTGTAGTTTTTCTCATTATGATTATTTATATTACTTGGTGTAACCTCTTTTGTTAATCTTAGAACCTTGGTTGCTAGTTTGTTAGTTTTTTTCGACAAACTTTGCTTTCCTTCTAGCATCATCTAGAAAGACAATATTATGCATCTTTATCACTTTTCTTATATGTTGTTATAGTCCATATTTGCAGGATTATTTCAGTTGTTCTAGTGTTAAATTTAGTACGTGTTGCTAGAACTTCCCATTCACGAGTATCCTCATCCACATCACCACTTTAACATAGCCTAGTCGCTTTTGCAAACATAATTTTTTCAATGTTGTCTTGGATGTTGTCTAGTTTGTAATATTGATCTGGTTTGTTGATCTATTGGGTGCTTTCACTTGTATCTGTGCCATTGAATGTTGACATTTTGATTTTCATCCTTGGATAACCAAATGACGGTAGATTGAGGGATAACATGAATATGTGATTAGTAAATGTAGCCTATTGGATTAGGCATATTCGATGGGTTTTAGTTTGCCATCAATTGTGCCAAGAGAGTCTTTATGGACTCGTCTATGCTTTTAATTGCATCCTTGAGTTGGTCTATCCTTTTTGACATTGCCATTCTTTTTTTCTCCTTATCCTGATTCTTTTTGAAATCATTTGATTTTCAATCCATTCAAGCAATTAATCAACATTGCTACTTGATCTCGACATTTGGATTTCTAATTTCCTAATTCAGATTTGAATTATGAGAAATTTTATTGTTGCTTAGTGTCATATGGATTTGTATGGCAATATATACTGTTGTACGATAAATTTGCATTGTGGTTATTAATATCAAATAAAATTGGTAGTGTGCAGAGAGTACAATATGGAAATCACAATGAATTTGGCCACTATATGGTGATTTCGAATGACATTAGTTGCTATGCTTAGTGAATGTGGTGGTTGTGGAATGGCAATTGCGATGAGCAACAATTGGTGAGTATGCAGTGAGAATGAGAATTGGTGCTTGGAGGATATGTGAGGTGAGCTATTTGCATTGACCACTGAAGGAAGTTTGGCTACTAGGGATTGATCAAGAATGGAAAGGAAAACTTTTGTTGTGTGGACAAGCGGTAGGTTGAATGACAATGATAGCAAGGAGGAATTATAGAAGGTGGCAATTGGTCTATGGGTGGATGTTATGATGTTCATGGTGGATCATGATTTGTTAGAAGTTTTAGTTGGGATTGTGTGGATGGATTGGAAGAGAAATATGCTTGGATTAGTGTCAAATAGGACGATCAAGTGGCAGACAACGAGATGATGGAAAAGTGGCTAGAGTGTATGATGCACAATGTTTAAAAGTTGAAAGTGTTATGGAAATTGGCTAAGGGTCATAGTAAACTTAGATCGGAATTGGTTAACTAGAACATATATATATATATATATATATATGTATGTATTGGTCAGGTTTTTAAACATAGCCAATATTTTTAAAATATGGCGATATTTAGCCGATATTTTCAAAACGGAAAATATCACGAAATTTAGGTCCCAAGGGTTGAACTAGTGGAATTGATTGGTACTAGTTTTGATTTTGTGACTTTGATATCATTGTAAGAACATATGGTAGCTTTATGCATAATAGAAATATATCTCCAATTATATAAAATAAATGATTGATCATTTAATAAGAATGGATGCCTTACAATGTCTTTGGGATAAGGATCATGAGGTGAAGGAGTGCAACTTGTGGATTTTTTTTGGGGGGGTTAATTTTTTAATTTTTTGTTCATGGAAGAAAATCGTAAAAACAAAATTGCACATATCATATATTGAAATCCACGTCTTAAAAGTTAAAACCCCTCATTGGGATCCCTCATATCACCAAACAAAGTAAAAGCTAATAATATACCTTAAAATCAGGCCAAAAAAAATATATCATAACATTCACATCAAGATATCAACTTACAATCCCCATGAAAACACATAACAATCATAATAGGGTATCTCCGTACAATCCCAATACTAGTCCGAAAAACTAATTACCTAGTTTCCATTCTCAACAATGAGCACCATTTCATATAAATACATATGGTGTCTTATATGAATACACGAATATGTATTTTATCGTAGAAACCAACAAAAGTACAAATACCAATGTCCTTTAGACATAAATCAGAGAAAAAAAGAATGAATGTAATGAGAGGATTGTTCGTCCTTATTTTTGAAATGTGCCATTGACCCGCCTCCAAATAAAAGGCTAGCCTTAGAAACCTTTTTTGCTAGATAATTCCTTTCCTTGTAAGCATGTTGAAAATAAATTTGATTAGAAGCAATTGAAGTCATTTGGATTCCTTGAAAATAGGTCTTAACAAGAAATTTTATAAAGAATATATCTTTCATATCCTAAGTCACATGACACGAAGAATGAGACACGGGGGAAACGAAAATACGAATATTTGACAAGTGACATGGTGACCCCCTGGAACATGACATGAATGACATGTTATGTATTATATATTAAAAAAACAAATTAGTGAATTACACATAAAATATGAAAAATATACAAAACATTTACATGATGATGATACAAATTCAATCAATCAACTAATGCATATAATCAAAATAACACTGAGTGCAATCCATCTCTAAACCAAAAATACATCAACAAAGAGGCCCTAAATGGCCTGTAGAGTCCAAAAAAATCATGCTACAACAAATAACTAGTACTTCATATCATCAAAATCAGGATCCTCATCATCAATATCACCCTCTAAGCATTAAAATAAGATAGAAAAAACTTAACATGTCAAATCAAGATTCTGTTTGAGTGATGGGTACATTTTTACTAGGGTCATGACATAGGAGTTCAATAATCATTGCTACCAACATTGAGGTACACAGAGGGCTTGGTCCTCTTAATTAAATGCTAGTTCCATACCTTCAGACATGACATAATCCAATGGAAATGTTGCAACCAGCCCAATCCTAAAATCCTAAAACTGTTAAGTCTACTAGATTTTGAGTGGGATCTAAAATTCCACTGGGAAAACCTCGGTTATATTTTGCTTATGAATGCCATGTAAACATTTTTCATGTATTTTGATTTTCAAATTAAAAATGGGCCGAGTAAGGGACACAAATTCTAGGGATTGAGGATGGTTACTTGCTTGGGACGTTCAATTTACTTACTGCAAGAAAAAAATTGGACTGTTTGAACTCTGGACAACCATTCAAGGTTGGTTTTTGTGCTTTTAATCGCCTGGTGTTTTCAGAATTTATGGAACTGGAAGTCCTTGTCCTTGCTTGTGAGAAATGACAAGCAAAAAGGACAAAATTAATGGAGTTGTGGGCTGCACAGGCAACTGGAAAAACGAGGAAGTCAACGTCTGCAGAGGGAGGTTGATTTTGGGAAAGAAAAAAAAACAATTATTATTGGAGGGGGGAGAACATGGAGAATAGTATCATCGTGAGCAAGGGAAGCACATTGGACAATAGAGGAAATCTGCGCGACTTTGCTGGTCTGGAGGCTATAGGAGAAATCAACAGTGTGGAGAGGATCTTGGAGATATACAACTCTCAGAGAAGACATCTGTGTATCTTGGTTGAGCAATAGGAGTACGGGAGGAACTCTCTCTAGGTGAGGATAAATCTCAGGATGCCCTCAGGGGTTGGAGGGTGGAGATTGTCTTCTCTAGACTCCCTTGACAACCTAGGGTAGAGATTTAGTCCTTGGATTCCTGGCAAGGGAAGTTCTCCTTTGCTTGTTAATTTGGTTAATACTTTTGTTATTACAGTGGGTTCTAAATTCCCTTCTTTGGGTGGAACTATTGTGGTGCATGTTTTCAGGGTGTATGTGGGGCCTTTGGATTCCCTAGGATTTACTGGCTATTGAATAGTGAAAGGGTGGAGGCAGAAGGCCTCTGGATTCCCTGTGCATTTGTTGACTACTATCTGGTTGGTGGGTGGAGGTGGGAGAACCTCTGGAGTCCCTGTTTCAACTAATAGTGGGTGTTCAATCCCTTGAGCAAAACCACATCAGTCTTTGGAATTTGGCTCGGTGGTGACAACTGCAAGTGAGGACTGGCTACAGTTGTCTATGGTTGGGTGGAGAGTTGTTGTTCCACACTCAGTTGCCCAACTTCGGTGTTAATTCAAGATAAGTGTTTTAAATGCATTCCTTGCTATTGAGTTCATGTTGGATTGTTAAATTGATGCTGCTTGCATGAATGGTTTATGGCTTCCTACAATAAAAAGGAAATGATGTTCTAATACATGTTTTCTTGTGACTGTGGTTTTACATTCACGCTGTTCACGCAAGAAATTTAAATATAAATGTTTATCTTAATGTTGGTTGCATGAAGAATAGTTGGTCTTCCTGAGCTTGAAAGCATTGAGGCTCTCATGAATGGTTCTGGTTGCTATGGTTTTGCACGTATGCCTTCATACGGAAATACAAATATGAATACATCCATGGGAGTGCTGAGTGTGCTTATTAAGAAAAATGTGTGTTATTGGATACTTAGTTCCTTGTATAAATGCTTGAAGGAATGGTTGAAATTCTGTGTATGACTGATAACGTTATTATCCATTTATGTTGCAAATGAAGAAACTGGTTAAGTTCTTGTGCTTTGGTGAAGGGCACTAAGGTGCTTGCTTTGTGTATTTTAAATGGGCAAGTCTCCTTGTCTTATTTAATGCGTTGGCAAGGAATTTGCTATTAAGTCCAATTTTATTGTTTTTAAGCTCAAGAGGATAACTCCTGTTGAAAGCTCAAGAGAGATAGCTCCAAGGTGAGCCATGTAAAAATCTTAAGAGCGACAATCAAGTCTTGGAATCGGCCCATACGTTCGTAGAACCATCGCAGTCGAGGTAGAGGCTAAGTCTCTCAAGAGCGCGACTTATAACTTAATATGGGCACGACCCCACTGATATTGGCCTCGGTGTTCTTGTCATTCAGCTCATACGACCTTGTCTTTGCGATCGAGAGCTTGGGATCTCGGTTCTTGTAAGTCTTGCTGTGGCATGTCTTCAAAACCTCCGAGATTGTTTTGGTCAAGATAATCCTTCGAGAATTCGACCTGAGACATAAAAGGTTTCTTTCCGTTAAGTGTTGACGGAAATCTCATTGTTGGCATTTTAGTGCGTGGCCTCTCGAAGAGTTCTTGTCGAGATGGGTTTTCACCAAGAAAGGCTTTCATCCAAGAAGAGTTCTTGTTGAGTTGGGATTTCACTGAGAAAGGCTTTTGCCTGAGAAGAGTTCTCGTCGAGATGGGATTTCCCCGAGAAAGGCTTTCGTCTGATAAGAGTTCTCGCCAAGATGGGTTTTCGCTGAGAAAGGCTATCCGAGAAGAGTTCTCATGGAGATGGGTTATTTCCAAGGATGAGTTCTCGTTGAGGAGGAGTTTTCCCTCAGGTCAAGAATTTTCCAGAGATGTAGTTTCCACCGAGAATCAATGTTGGAAATTCGTGGTGCCGGATGGAGGATTTAGGCCCTAACGACCAAGATTTTACTCCATATAGCCGTGTGTGTAACCGTGGGCAAAGGCCAAATATAACAAACGACAAGGATTTCGATGGAGGAATCGATAGTTGTAAACCTCGCTAGGCTTCCCCCTTGTGATGTTAGTAAGGGAGGTGGGAGGGTTTCCATAACTTCGACCGTTGGATGTATTGCGGGGATTGAATAGCAAAGATTTTCGTGGGGTTCTCTTTCCTGTGACATTAGCAAAGGGGGAGTCGTGGTCTCATCTATCGTTGGATGAGTGGCACTATTAAACCCCAACTATTGATTCCACGGTGTATCAAGGACCATAATAGTTGCGGAGTGTTGCAACTCAAATGCATCATATTTGCATATATAATAT